>JAUMJK010000504.1:0-580000 GCA_033558105.1 Coccyzus lansbergi | reverse complement strand
ATGATTAAATTATCCAACTATTTATCCAATTAGGATTATCTTGCATAGAACAGGAAGTAAAGTAAATGTGATCAAACAATATAAATAGCTCTTTTTCTATCTTGCTGACAAGATAGACTTAATCATTTATATTTTTCCATGAAGTTGATACAGCTTCACAGGAGGCCCTGAGCACAAATTTCATGCAGGAAGCTTTTGCAGTTTTTAGAAGCCTGTTCTCTCAGTAGGTCTTATGTAGGTAAAATTACTCTTCAGAAGTGATATAGCTGTACAATCAGAACAAATTTGCGAGTATATTTATATCTGAACAGTTTTCTGGGTGGATACCTAAACTTCTCACTTGCTGTTTCAGAAGAGTAGATTTCTTTTTTTTTTTTTCATTTCACTGCATCTCAGGCACTATTTTGCCGCTACTGTTGACAGTGTCTTAGACAAGACCTGTTAACTTCTTAATTTTTTTCCAGAAAGTATTAATTCAATGCATTGAGACTGAGATTTATTCATTTCAATTTCTTTCTGTAACTACAACTCAGTAGTCACATGACTAAGCACTTGTAAGGTGCAATTTATCTGACTGACTTTTGCCATCTACTTTAGGATGGGATGGACTACCCCTACAATTCCCTATTTCTGTCTGGTGTGTTTAAGGTGAATAACTTTGATGCAAATGTCTACATTTGTTTCAGTGAGTCCCATAGTAAAGATTTAATCCAGATGAGGGACTCATTGTTAAAACACAACTGCCTGTCCAACACAACATGCTGAATCTTTGCTAATAATTACCTTAGTTTACTAATTGGTTTTTTAGATTATAATATGCAGTTGATTCATTGCCTCGTTTAAAAATTTTTTAAAAAATCACAATTAAAGGTGAGGGAAGCAGACCTGGAGAAAATATACTCTTAGTTGATAGACTAACATTATATTTTAGCTATGAAATTAAAGATACTTTTTTTCCCTCATGCCATCATGAAGACAAGCAGAATTCCAAACCAAATTTTAGTGACCTGACTGTAATCAAATGATGTTTCTGGTATGCCATGTATTCTCAAAACACAGATTTATGGAAACATTCCTTTAGCCTGAAATACGCACTCTACACAGCGAATTTGACCTTAAGGCTGTATGATTATGCATTTGCTAACACCTAGACAATACTTTTCATCCACAATTCTAAAAGAAATTTACAAAAGTACATATATGTCATTGGCAAGCATTTATCTTATGTTCCATGTTGCATGCCCATTCTTGTCATTAAAAGAAATGTTGTGTGTCATAAAATAAACACTGAAATACTGCAAATAATTATACTGGTTTATCTTAATTTTATTTTTGCAAGTAAGTATTTTCAGAAAGGGAGCACACCCATCCACTTAGGAGGAGACATTCAGTTTACGCTGTAAGTAAAATACGTATAAATGAAAGTACTGAAGTAAAAAAACAAAATCAGTGTTTAATCTGTTAAGCAACAGAAAAATTCTTATGAACTAGTGATACTGTCATTGAACTGGAGAGAGTTTGAGAACAAGCTTGCTCTGGCTTTTTCACCCTACGATTTGGAATCTGCTCACACTACTGCCAGCTTAACCAAAAAGGATTAACTCTCATATCCAACTGAGAACACAGATAATTCTCAGTAATTGGTAAAAAATGAAGATGAATGGGGCTGAGAGATAAGGAGCAATTAGCTCATCAGCAGTTACAGCTGTGCACTCAATCCGGATCCATCTCTTGAGTCTCGGCCCCTTTTAAAGAACCCAGGCAGAATAAGCACAGGACACCTCCTCCCAAAAAAATTGCCATACCTGCCCATCATTCCTCTTTCTTCTGTTTTATTTCCATGCTTTACCGAGACACCTGTCACAGCATTCTGTGTAAATTACTACCTCTCCCTGTCTCCCAGGACCTACATCTACAGCCAATCTTCTTTTTCACACTTAAAAAAAAAAAAAAAGGGGGGGGGGGAAGTAAAGGGAAAAAACCCCAAACCCGGAAACCAAATGACTACTGTAGACACTCTTAAGTTCCTTGTCAATCGTTTCATTATAGCAGCATCATCTGTTTGAAAATATAAGCAATTCCCTCATCTAATTATAGGGAGGATTTGAGGTTCATTAACATTGCCAAGGCAGAGAATCAGATGTGCAACTGCAGAGCTGTGCTCAGTGGCCTGCATTCTCTGTTTCCTTTTATTTGCTTTTTCAAGGTCTCCAAGACTTTTTCCTGAAACCATAAAAGTAATTCTTCCTTTCAAAATAGACACGTGCTTTTAGAAAAAGGAAATGACTGCATTTTGTACTGTTCTATTATTGGCCAAGGTCACTGGAGATAAATAATTTCACCTAAATAATTTTATCTCTGATTCTGGATGAAAAAAAAGAACAATACTATGCAAGCAACCATTACTTTTGAACAACAGCTCACAGGAAACCTTGCATTTGTCTCATAATTTTAAATATTGCAAGGTAATGAGGATCAATAGGAAACCTAGCACACCAAGCAAACGTCTCAATTTTCAACACATTTTGTGATTGTTTATGGATTAACATGCTAGCTAAGTGTAAAATGTTGCCTTGCATTTCCTAACTGTGCTTAGAAGCTGAGAACACCAAAGTCTTCACGATTGCTTCACTTCCTTAAAGAAATAATAGCGCTTTTTTTTTTTGTATGAATGTAGTTTAAACAATGACATTTTCTTGGGACATCTGTTTTGAGATCACATTTTGAATAGATATGAACTCATTTCCTACTAAGCAAGTAATTTACTATTGTTGATAGTTGTTTACAAGTTTTATGAGTCAGATTTTAGCAAGTGGTAAAGGTGTTTTCATTATATAAAATGTTCGGGAAGCAAAAGTATAGTGTTCTTCACTTCCTACCAAGTTATAGATAGCAAAGCCTAGCTTGCAGAAGTGGCTTTAAATGTATTTATTTTCAAAGTCTTCTCTCTTTCGCTACTGCAGGTTAATTAAGTATGATAGCAGGGCACTAAGTTCTTAAGTAGCAAGGAAATAATTGATCTGCTGTACCTATCCATAACTTTAGACTATTAGATGGCAAATATACAACTGATTCTAGTATTGTTCTAAGACGTTAATAAGACAAAGAGCAGAACCTCTTCAACGAAATTTCAAGTTTGACCTTGTCACTCTTTCTTTTAATTCTGCAACTAAATTAGAAAAAAAACCCAACACACAGCATAATCCTTTTTCTTGCTGCTGTACAGAATTCATTTTTTAAACAAAAAAACAGTAATTTATCTATCTTGCATGCTGTATGTAGAATTGCCACTAAAAAGAACCCAGGACATTTTTCCTTCTTATCTGCAATGTAGCTCATATCAGCCAAGCTGTCACAAGACAGTACTTGATATAAACAAGAGATTGCAAAGACATCTCAGTAATCAATATTAGGATGGCTACAGTATGGAAGCCCCAACGACTGCATATCATTTGTCTCAGCATCTATTTCTATGACCAAATGAAGCATTAATTCAAATCATAAATCTATGGTGATTTAAATCTGGGAATGAGCACCTGCCTGCTTTAATGATTTATTTTGTACATTTCAGTAAGCAGGAGATTTGTCCATATGAACTGACAGGTCACCTTCAGATGCCAGTAGCAGACTGTTTATCACCATGCAGACTAGCATCTCATCTTAGCAAGTAAATATTAAACTAAAAGAATCCAATTGATTGTAGATGGGGGAGAAAGGCGTTGCAGCCATATATTTTACTCACTGTGCTAATACCTCACTCTGATTCCTTTGTAATTTCTTTTTTTTTCCTTTTTTTTCCCCCCTTCTAAAATGATAATTCTGGTGGGAGGATGTGAGCTCAAGGTTACCGTGCAAAACTGAGGGAGATAAAATCATTACTTATTAGTGTGTATTGGCATCCTTTAACTCCATTCGCTCACTAACCTTTTGGCCATAGCTTCGAAGGACCAAGTTAAAAAATTTGTGTATAATTATACAATGTTCATCTACAAAAATATCACTTTCATAAGGTGCACACAGCTTCTGCTTAAAACTAAAAAGCAAGACAATCCAGAAGTAAACATCACAATTCAACTCAAGAGCCCATATTTTATTTATCTGCTTTTACACAGGCCCTGGAACAGACTAAAAATATGGTATGGTGAATCCATGTACACTAATATATCATAATGCCTCCTACATATGTGTTAAGATGTATCAATTGAGCTTTTAGCCTGGTTGTTCGCTTTGCTTGTTCCTTTTCAGTTTGGTCTGGCACATAATAAAATTTAAAATATTAACTAAGAGCAGGTTATTTTCTTTTCTTCTCTTTTCCTTCCCCTTGTCAATATTCAGTAACACAATACTTCAAAATCATGCCTAACAAGGCATAATTTAAATAATTAATGCTAGATGGACTTGATAATATTTATTTGAAACGACAGTAAAAAAATCTGAAAAAAAGTGTGAGAAAAGAAATGCCCACACCTACTACAAAGCAACACTTTTTTGAAATACAGGTTCTTGCCAAGATAACAAAACATGCAACTAATATCTGGAAACTTAACTCTTAATAAACCTAGTAATATCCTGGCATTAGTAGGAGGAGGAATCACTACTCTGATTCCATGGGCATACCTGACACTGGATACTAGATGGGACTTACTACAAAAAAAAAAAAAAAACCAAAACCCAAACAAATAAATGCAAATTGTTTTTGAGAAAACATCCATAGGAAGAGTATAGATTCATGTACAAACAAGCAGATTGTATTTCCAGAACCATTCTTATGGAACAGAGACCAATGGAATGTTATGTAATCCACTCAGAAAAAAAAAAAAAAACCAAAAAAACCACAACATTTTTATCTGAACAAAATGAACTCAGTTCTTCATTCAGTTAAATCAGGAAATTAACTGAAGTTGTAAAGTCAGTTAAGGGGCTGAGAGGAAACTTTGACAATGACAATAAATAATCTTGCTTCACTAACTTTTCCGTACTAAAATAGCAAGAATGTATTTTCTCAAAAAGGGAAAATGACAGAGCAGTATGAAAGCATATTCGCTATCTAAGTTATGCCTCAAACAACTATTTCAAAATACTTTTTTTTTTTTTTTATTCAGAGGAAATTCAGGTATTCCCTCCATTCATTCTCTCACAAATACCTTATATGGTTTACATGTTGATTACCTGTTAACTTTTCCATGTCCATGCATGTACAAGTGGTTCGTCAGCAGAACTGCCACACAAAGTAACAGTTCCATAATCCAGTATGTGAACATTTTATTTCACATAACGCATGCACCTAGGTCTGAAATTCAAATATGAACTAGCATCTAGTTCTAGAACAAAATCTTTATCCTCTCACTTTATATTTGTATTTTTTACTCCTTCTCATTACTTCACTTTTCTTCCACTACGTTAGGAGCCACCTGATCCTTCCACTTCATTTGTACCTATCTCCTCCTCCCAGATTTCCCAGACACCTGCTCTCTACCAGCTCTTGTCTTCTCTCCAAGAGAACAATCTTTCCACTAATATCCTAGTGACTGCACATTTTGGTATATGAGTACTAACACATTAATTTAAGACTATTTTCTTGAAAATCAGAGAGGCATTTTTTAAAAGCCTTTTCTGGTTGTCTCCTTAAGCAGTAAAGCATACATATTATTTAAAATAGCGTTTGCTTAGGTGAACAGGTTCTTTGAACTGCAATTCGTATTATTTCTAAATAATAGCTTACTGATGCCTACTGAACTGCACTGAAATGCTGTTCACAAACACATATTTATTCTTGTTAAGGTTAGTACATAACTCTCTAAGATTAATTTCAAATACATTCAGGCGGTGAAAAACTGAAAAATAACAAAACTAAACAAAAGAACCAAAATAAAAAACAAACAAAATCCCTATCTTAAGCCATTATTTCCAGTATACACCAATCTTGCCTGCAGTCTTCTGAACATACCTCTTTGTCATTGAATTTCTGTTGCTGAGTTAATACTGTCTCAACATGATAAAAGGAGCAAATACAATGAAATGGCATAACAAAACATTTTACAGCAGACACACACAGATGATTAAAGATTTAATCAACAACAACAAAAAGTTACTCTACCTTTGAAGTATGCTTTAGCAAAACAAATTGTCCAAACAAATGAATAAAGTATACTGAAACAATTCTTTTTTGAGAAAGAACAAAAGTTGCTGATGGCTGCTTAGGAAATGGAAAAACCTGTTAACTACATTTTAAGAATGTGTTTATTAAAATAAAATATGATAGGAACTGTAGAGCGTGGCAATAATTTATTGTGTTTGTATGTTTTCCTTTTGTCACAGGGCACATGAAAATGTGAAATATTTTGCTTTCAAGCTTGTGTTCTGAATTACCTAAAGTCGATACCCAGCACACTGAGCAGGATACATTGTTAAATTTCACTTTGACACCATCATCTGTCACCCCACCTGTACTTTGAAAAATGAACTCTAAGCAATCAAACCACTTTCTTTCATGGAAAATATTAACTGGAGTCTGCAAAAGTAACCTGCAAAGGAAAGAATGATTCTGTAATAGTAACAAAAACTGAATGCTGGTGTAAAGGTTAGAAAGAAAATAAAACTAAGAACAGTAAGAAAAGGGAAACAAATATGCAACTTCTTATATCAAACCAAGGATTTCTGAAGAAGTCCAGACCAATCACCATGTTAATAAAATATCAGAGCATTATGGTTGTATAATAATGTCGTGTCTGAGACTTACCGACACTGGAATTCAGATCTCCATTTTCAGAGTCTGCTCCGTGCTGGTTATTATTTGCATGGTAGTTGGACATAGCTTCCAATTTAATTTTTTTCACTTTCATTGCTTCTGCTATGGCGGCATTGGTGGCAGCTGCTGCTGCTGCAGCTGCAGCTGTCAGGCCTGCAAAGAAAGAACAACTAAATTTAATATACATTATTCTACAATTCCTTGTTATTGTAGAAACTAGGATTGTTATTTTTGTTTCGTGCTTGCTACATAATGAACGGAGAACACTGTAGAATACTTTTCTTCTTGTTTGATTCGAAAGTTACCAGCTTTTTCACATAAAATATTTCACATCCTATTTAGATAGCTACTCCAACATATCCACCTATATCTTACCTTGGTATCCAGTAACTACAGTCATAACACAATCATAGCTAACTGCAGATACAAAGACTCACTATCAGAAATCTAACTTAGCTTTGAAATTGTCCTAAGTGTCTGGCGAACATGCACACAGCTGTACTTAGATTAAAAAAATGCCTTTAAATCTCAGATGTTTGTCACAATAAAGAAAACAGAAATAGGCCTATGTTTTGTTTTAAGAGTAAAGGATGAAAGAATTCAGACATATATTTGAAAAAAAAAAAACTGCAGAACTACAGACTGGGAGAAGCCTGGCTGGAAAACTGCCAGGAGGAGAGGGACCTCGGGGTGTTGGTCGACAGCCAACTGAACATGAGCCAGCAGTGTGCCCAGGTGGCCAAGAAGGCCAATGGCATCCTGGCTTGTATCAGAAACGGTGTGACCAGCAGGTCCAGGGAGGTGATTCTCCCTCTGTACTCAGCACTGGTGAGGCCGCTTCTTGAATATTGTGTCCAGTTCTGGGCCCCTCACCACAAGAAGGATGTTGAGGCTCTGGAGAAAGTCCAGAGAAGAGCAACGAGGCTGGTGAAGGGGCTGGCGAACAGACCCTATGAGGAGCAGCTGAGCGAGTTGGTGTTGTTTAGCCTGGAGAAGAGGAGGCTGAGAGGAGACCTCATTACTCTCTACAAGTACCTGAAAGGAGGTTGTAGAGAGGAGGGAGCTGGCCTCTTCTCCCAAGTGCCAGGGGACAGGACGAGAGGGAATGGCCTCAAGCTCTGCCAGGGGAGATTTAGACTGGAGATTAGGAGGAGGTTTTTCACACAGAGGGTCATTGGGCATTGGAAAAGGCTGCCCAGGGAGGTGGTTGAGTCACCTTCCCTGGAGGTGTTTAAGACACGGATGGATGAGGTATTGAGGGACTTGGTTTAGTGTTAGATAGAAATGGTTGGACTAGAAGATCCGATGGGTCCCTTCCAACCTGGTTGTTCTGTGATTCTGTGATTCTGTGATTTCTCACTTCACCCAGTAAGGAGATGTGGGCATTCTAGATACTGGTTTTAGAAGAAAGGTTTGTAATGTTGAACAGAAGTAAAACACTTACTTTGCGTCCTCAAAACTTCAATTCATTAAGGTATTTATTAATGAGAAGAGGAATTATTAAAACCATTTAATCCCAACCCCAAAACCATCTTATGAAAATCCAAGTGGTCTTCCTACTAAACTGAATTTCTGCCATCCAGCCACTTAAAAGAATATTCTGCAAAAGTGAGAAAAGTTCTCTTTGTCAAACACAGTCAGAGAAATGGTCCAGCAGTGCCATCAAAACTCAAAATTTGATACAGTCTTTACTTAACATCATAGGTTCTTGCCCTCTGCTTTGAGGCAGAAGAATTTCTCTGTGGTCTCCAAGCAGCAGTGCTTCCCACTCAGACCCCTTTGCCTTGGCCTTGATGGTAGTGAAGTCAGTGTTAAAACTTCCCAAGAGCTGCCTACCCATCATAACTATTGTAGATTTAGATAAGTCATTAGGAAGAATTTTTTGAATGTGAGGGTGGTTAAGAACCTGGAACAGGTTGCCCAGAGAAGTCATGGATGACCCACCCCCAGAGGTGTTCAAGACCAGTCTGGATGAGGCTTTGAGCAATGCGATCTAGCACAAGGTATCCCTGTATGTGGCAGGGGGATTGAAACTAAAAGATCCCTTCCAACCCAATCCATTCTATGATAACTGATCCAGGGGGTAGAGATGAAAATTAAAATGAGTTGAATGTAAGAAATGAAAGCTAAGGTTTATGCAACTAAGCATTATCAGGCTGTGATGACACAAGAGAACAGTCATTCTGAATCATGCCCTGACCATGGAGAAAGCTTTAAAAAAACACAGTGCAATTAGTTTACAGGTGCCTGCTTGTCTGATTTTCATCTACTCTGAGAAGTGTGGACTGTTTTACAGATGTCAAGAGGAAGTAAGTCCACAACTTACTACTCTAGTGGATCAAGGCTGATGCCCAGCATACAAGGAGTGCAATTTAGCATGAAAAAATGAATACGCAAATAATCCCAGGTTGCTGAGGTAAATATCGCTACCACTATTGCTTCCAAGAGTCTCTAGTTGTCTCCTTTGCGTCCTTCAACGGAAAAAAAGTCCACTCTTGCCATGTTTTCAGCTAGTGAAGTGGAGAGACAGAAGGCAAAATCCATCAGGGAGAAGGTAGAAGGTGAATGGACATCATGAATCTCTGCCATCCCAGGGAAAGCAATGAGGTGGCGTAAGAGGTGCCCCTTTGAATATATTGTGGCTTGACTCAAGGTTGTTTCCCATTATTTCTTTGTATGACCACATAAAGATTACCAAACAGTTCCAGCCTCCTAACCCTGCTCACAGGCTGACTTCTAACACCTCCATGTGCAATAAGAATTACCAAGTATGTGATAATCACATTATGAATAGGAAGATCAACATTATGTAGAAAACTGCTATTTCAGGTAGAAAATGATGTATTAAAAGCCAAAAATCAAACCAGAAGGTGGATAGATATGAGGGTTTAATTTTATTTTAGCTTCTGCTATTATTACAAATTGTGCATTTTCTGATCTTAAGAAAGTATCGACAATAACATGGATTGCTTCCAATGATATTTTTACCTTGGAGGAAGGATGTGAAGTTATACATTACACAAATTTGGTTAAGAGTCCCTAAATTAGTCCACAGAAAAAGGGATGGTGCACCTCTGAACTCTGGTTTGCATCCTGTGTTCATTGAACAATGCAATAGCCTAGACTTCCTTTTTTTTATATACATCACTGACAAGCTATAACTAGAGTCTTGAAAGAACAATCCTTTGGAGGAATATTCAAATACGTTACAAGCAATGAATACAACAGCAGGCCTCAAACTTTTGGCAGTGACTTTACCTCTAGACCAGCAGTTTTTAAGCGCTTCCAAATACTATAGTATATACCATATTGAACAAACACCGGACATTGTGCTTTCGAGCCCACCTGCAGATAGAATATTATGTCTCACTGAGATAATAACCTGGTGGCAGAACTAGCAAAACACAAACTGTCTTTTGCTACAAAATTCGTGAATAAATTCAGTGTTTCTCTCCAAAGTAAGTTATAATGCTTCTCTCCAAAGGAAGCCATAACCTTTGGATAGGGACTGGGAAACTAAAACACAGCTTGCTTAGTTCTGTAGTGTCATTTACACAAGTTAATGCTCACGATAATAAGTGATAATTTTAAAAAGCAGGAATTAAACTACTAATTTCATTCGTTCTCTCATACAACCACATAAGTTATTGAAGCGATTACTCCGCTCTACAGCAACTAATTTAAACCTTATGAATCTGAAATGCCCATCTCATATAAACACCAGTGTAAGTGGAGGGAAAATCTGAGTAAGGAATAATCCTCAGAATTATAGCTTAATGCTCACAGCAATTCCAGCCTACAGCACAGTTTCTGCTTTACTGTTACTTTTTTCCTATCGCTTGACTGTCTAAGTGGGAAGGAAGGTCCCAAGCCAGTTACTAGAGCCTTTTGCATTATAATCACTGGTGCATTGTGCTGTACTGTGGTATGATACAATAAAAAACCTTCTTTCCAGCACAGGACCTGATTTATGTCACTTATCTCAGTAGCAAAGGCAGCCCAATGAATTCTAAAAAGAAGAGGTGCTATGTATCTAAATGTATATTTTAAAATTCTAATCTTCTGAGTTCAGGTATGGGCATATACTTGGGTAAATACACGGGATTTTTTTTAATTGATTACTTGAAAAAGCCTTTTGACTTAAAGGTTACTTAATATCACTTTACTCTTATAACAAGTACCCAAGGAATTTCCAAGGTGCACTCCTTCCATTAGACAAAAATAAGATAATCAGAAATCATCTTATAAAGGCAACTGAAATGCAAGAAATAATAAGGATCATACAAACCTTCACTTAAGATATTTTTTATTCCTTGCAAATATTTATTTGAACAGTTAAAAAATACCCAGGCCAAAATAGTCAATGGATTAAAGTCAATAGTAGTTGTCATTAATATTCTGAAATTGATAAGTTGTTTATGTCTGGCATTCTTCCTGCTGATTATGCAGTGAGACAGGCAGCTTTATAAATATCTCATCACTCCATCGTCACACAAATTTCATCGACAGTGCTCATGCACAGCTATTAGCAATATGAATCTAACCATTACAAGAGGAAAGAAAATCGAACATGTGGCATTAATACGCAGTCCTGGTTCCTAACCATCTGATAGGCAGATGGTGTAAAGCGGATTCTCCAGCTGAAATGAAGGGGCACATCATTTAAAACCTTGTTTGCATTCTAACTGATATCAGTGCCATATTGATATACATGATACATCATGGCAGTATTTGAACAATCTAGTTTGTTTCAGTCATAAATGTTTACAGCCTTGTTTTTTATCTTTAGAAGCATGTTCTGAAGAGCGTATTTTTAATTTATGAAACCTATTGTTTACCTCTGTTGAACCAGAAGATTAGCAAAGAGCAGGAATATTAAATTACCACAACCACAGCAGTATAACTAAGATGGATGAAAAAAGTATGGTTTTTCAATAAAAGATGTTAGTAGCGGAATTAAAAAATTAGCCTAGACATTTTATGCATTAAATACATTTATTCATTTAAACCTTACAGCTTTTTTCCCATGTGACATGCTTAGAACTTTAATGCTTTATAAAGCCATTCATTTAAATCTCTTACTGTGTGCAATTAATCTTGTCCAGCAATTTAATTCAAAAAAGTAAAACATCAGACAGTTAAATTCAATTCAACCATCACACTTCTGCAGTTATGTCCATATTCCTGACAGTTCCTATAGACTCATCAGCAAAAGTCTGTTCAAGGTGTCTTGTAGGAACTGTATGAATTTGAATTACAGCTCAATTGAAAGCTCTCCAAGCCTTAGTAGGAACTCAGGAACAAGAAGCAAAACACCAAAAGAAAGCGTGAATGATCCTTTCCTACAAAGACCTTCTCTCTCCTGTCACTAGATTACTTTGGCCTGTTGGGTGTGTTTGTAGCTGTTAATTATGTTAATAAAGTTGCAGCCTGCTGCCTCTGCCAAATATAATCATAAGATTTCTCCTGCCAAGTTCTAGTCTAATTTACACCCGTGCAACTCTACTGAAGTCAGAATTTCATGGGTGCGAATGAGACCAGAAGTATGCCCAGTATGTGTGGTCTCCAGTGCTGAAAAATGAGTGAATGAAACAGAAAACAATGACAAAAAAACATACCATCTTCAGAAAACAATTCTGTTTTAAAAGCAAAATGCCCAAGAGAGGCAGTCATATATCATGAAGGATTTTCAAACTGTGTATGATTTACTGGTGGGTACTAAATCACATCCAGGGTTTCTGCCTTCCAATAAATATTATTTCCTGTATTAAAGAAGAGCTCTTAAAAGTTCCCGGTTTGATGGTATGAGGAACTTACAATGCATCCTATTAGTGAAGGAAAAAAGAAAAGGAGCTGTAACTTTTTCAACCTCGAATACGTCTCAAACTACACATTTTGAAATGTATGCCTAAACTTAGTCCTGGGACAACTTACAAAGTCGTTTAAGTAATCTATCTTAATCCATGTTTCACTTCCTTCACCTAACTATTCCTAATAGTAAGTATGAGTCCTAATACTTTTTCCAATAAATAATTAGCAATTTCTTAACATAATTTGCTTTATATATATACATCATAGACATACATTCATGGGTACATAAAAAAAATCCAATAATATATAGGTGTGTATTTTCACAACGTCTTTCTTTAGGACTTTGAGAACATTTTCAAGATGTCTTACCTTTGCCATCTCAGAGCAGGCAAAAAAATAAAAATATGACTGTCAGCAGTGTGTTATATTTAATTTCATTTATTTGCTGGAAAGTTCACTCTGCAGAAATGCTGCACTGTGTGGGAGGAGGTTCAAATCTCATCTAAATTCTGTAAGAACTCCTTTCATTATTTCAAACTAATGCTTAATCCTTTTCCTTTTAGTTAATTTCAGTGGCATTGACTTGAAAATAATTCATGTCTTTTCTTGATTCAATTCCAGACTTCATATTGGGGTTCTTACTTGGGCAAAAATCTTAGTAAAATCTGAAAGAGTCTGCCTGAAAAAGAAAGGCAGGGTTACCTCCTAGGACTTGACCTCCATCACTGTAGATTATTGCACTGGTTTCACAGGTTTCAGCAGTTCAGGTACAGGTTTTTGGTAGCTTATTAAGCTGCTGCCAGTTATTTCAAATGAAATGGGATCCTAACCTTAGTCTCTGATCTAATGGGTGTTTTATATAGTGTGATGCATAAAACAAGAAGGGGAAAGTAATCTGCAGGAGGACAGAGGTCTGATTACGTAGACTGGATTGCACGAAGGGGAACTACAGACTATAACATAATGTTGCACTAAAATCTACTCAGTTTCATTAGTAGTGTTCTTCACACATAACGTAGGCCAGGAAACTCACAGTTACCTAGAAGCCTTATTTTTGTTAAGCTGCCTCGATCAACTCAATATAACAATATTGGTAAATATAAAAAATTCCATTACCTATTTTTTTTTTTGGACAATCAAGAAATCCTTTTCTGACCCTTCTAGCTGTATTTTCCTACTCAGCTTGCACGGTTCAGCATAAACTACTCATCAAGATTAGTTTTTAGCATCTTTAGAAGGCCTGTTATTAAAGGAGTCATGTGAACAAAAGTGAAAGAACCAACTGTACTTCAAATATTGTTAAAGAGAGAATACTTAGAAAAATTCAGCCATGTGATCTGGTTTAGTCTAAAATGAAACCAGCCAGTCTTGCACTGCAAGAAAACCAGTGTACATGAAGTTCAAACCATCTGTTGTACATCAGACTAATCAGACCTTTTTCCTGTAGCTACTCCTAAACTGCAACATGAATTCTTAGGTCTGGGTATTGCATTTAAATAAACAACGGGAAAATCTAAATTTCCACAGCAATCTCCTAATCTAAAACTCTTTTTGCTCACAGTGTATCTGCAATTAATAACATAGTTGCAGAAACTGATCTACAAAGAAGTTGTGTCCTGGTCATTTGTTTTGTTAAAAGTAGATAAAACTTAATATTAAGACCATATTTGTTGAATAAGTACTGGCAGTTTCAAAGATGCTGCACAAAAATGTGCAAATGTAACTATTTCAGCATTAATATTTACCATTTATGAAACTGATGGGCTTACATTTCATGAGGTTATTCTTTATTGTGGATTTAACACTTTCTACTGAAGAGTAAAAAGTGAAGACATGAATTGTATTTTGAATATCACAGCAAATTACTAACTGTTATAGCTTAAGAGTTTCATAATTTATTAATTTATTATTAGCTTGATGTGATGGGAACAGCAATAAACAATTTAAACTGTATAACTGCCTTGCTATGTTAGACTTGGCAGCAACAGTTTAAAATCCTACCACAATGTATACAGCATCACTACAAAACAATTAAGAGAGAACATTCTTTTTTAACAGTCATCTTTTCAAAAGCAATAGATTCTCAGTTCTCATTCAGTCTGTTGCATTATTCATTTCATGTGCAACCTCATGCTGGACCATAAATTGTTACTTTATCTAATCAAAGGCGACTTAACTCCACAGAAGGTCAAAGGTTTAATTTTGTGAAGTATTATCTTACGCCATGAGTTTAACGGAAAAATAGAAGAAGAAAAACAGCCAAGAAACTGGTAATAAATGAAGCTTTATTGCCTCAGGCATTGGCCTAGTTAATAAACTTTCATTGAAGGTTTCTTTCAACTGTTACGGACAATGAGGTAAAAAAAATCTTAAATTACAGCCATGTGTGACTTTTAAAGCAGGCATTCTTTTTTATCTCAACCTCCTCAGCTTAGGAGAAAGACAAAGAGATTGTCTTCAATTTCTTAACCAAAAATGTATGCTTCTAAACACATGAAAAAGCACAGATCAAGACATTTTGAAAGCAGAGGTCAGCTTTGAACAATATAAAAAATACTTTTCTATAAGTGCAAATCTTGATCCACAGTATGTTTAACTTAGCATGCAATTCCAAAAAAAAAAAAAAAAAAAAAAGGTATGTGGGAAGTGAAAATATATATACTACAATATATTATGCTAACAATGATGCTTGGTTCTGAACAGAGTTTCTGTTTTACATTTGCATTGCTAGAGTGCAATAATGGCTCTTGTTTAATAGAATGACTTATTATGGGAGCAACTTCCCTGCACTTTTTGCAAACAGAAGTTCCTTTCTTCTTTTTGCGAGTATTATCTCATGTTCTTACAACACCATTCTCCCTGTTAGGAGAAATTAAAAGGTTTAACGTAACAACAATTACTGGTAATTATTGGTGTACCATGAATTTTCTTAACATTCTTAGATTTGACAAACTACAATGTCTTTTCTTTGAGTCCAGTTTAGAGCATGGTGTTTCAGTTTAAGCCATACAGTCAAAAACAGTACAAAAATCAGTAGTTCTGAATAAAACCTTAGCCTTTAACTTTAGTCTAATTTATAACTACACAGACACAATTAATTAATCGTAACACTGCTACAATTCAAAAATACTGAAAGGACGTGTTCAAGCCTGTAACAGCAGTAATGTTGCTAAATACTTATAATCTTTCAACCAGCAGGAGCTTTTGTAGGTTTTTTTACAAACCTAATCCACAGCTTGACACAGAACCTGGGGTAATGGCACACAGTTCTTTGATTAAACTAATATCTAAACGCTGTTGAGGCTGCTTGATGGCCCTGTGGAAGTATGTCTCCCTACAACTTCAGAGCTCAGACTTCCAAGCAGAATTGTCAAATTCTTTCCGATAGATCAGTCCAAATGCCTAATCATGTGTGTGAAATTTAACTTATTCATGAGTCTAAGTTTTCGTGGCATCAGAACAAGTTTAGAATAAGATGAGATTTTAGCTGGGGACAGCAGCAGTCCAGTTGTAGCTTTTACAGACTTCTGCTGGGATAAACGTGCCCACAGATGGACTTGTTCTCTGACCTAGGTCCAGACACTCAAGATACAGCTCAATGATGTATCAAAGCCTGTGTGGTCTTTATGGATTTGGTCCCAAAACACTTTTGCCCAAGGAAAGCAAGATTAGATTCTTACTTTGAGCAGACAAGAATAGTCAGCTACAGACTTACTCCAGGCTCCTGCCTTCCCCAAGAAATGAAAATAGCATTAATTCTACTTATGAAAACATAAGTAAAGGAATACAGGACTTGAACTGCAAACTATGGTCCTCCCTGCCTTATTTGAAACATCATCATAGTGGCTCATTTGTATATCTTCAGTAGACTTTTAAAATACAAACTACTATTTCAAGATATTGTACAGAAAGTTTTCACAGGTTTATTTATTAACAACATAAGAATACTACATGTAAAAATAAAATTACAATATCTTTACAGAAGAATTTTGACTCTGTTTTGTCATACTTGGCTTTAAAGTAGATAATGTTTTCCACCCTCCAAAAAAATAAAACAGAAACTAAAATATATACTGGCAAATACTATACTATTCTTCTGATCATCTCTCTGTATTTCAGTGTGCAATGCAGGCTGTGTCAAGAATCATAAGGACAGAAGGCTGGAATATAAGGCTGGAAAAGATGCTAGGAATATACTGGTAATTTCAAGGCACACATACCATTGTTTTAGCACGAAAAGTTTGGTAAGAGAAATTTTACATTTCTAAACGTAAAGAATTCATCTGTAAGGGTCAGGAGAGTCCCCCCTCCTCCTCCATCCCTCTGTTCACTTGAAGTGTTGTAACTTCAAGAAGCTGCACTGTGGCTTTTGGGCTCTTTTTTTTTTTTCTTTTCTTTTTTAAGTTTCGTCAGATCCATTATGCATTATGCTGTGCCAGAGGCAAGACATGGGGCTAAATGTATTATTACAGTGCAGTGATAGCAGAGTATTGTACTGTGATGCAGGACTGTGATGCTGTATGAAGTAGCTGTGATAACAATTTACAGGGTAACACTGAGTAGTCCTGCTTCAGATGAAAAGGACATCAGCTCTTATAGCCCTTTCTTAACTAGAGGCTCCACTTGTTGCATTGGATAACGGGACACTAAATCCCATGGGCAGCACCTTGAGTGCTGTCCAAGGCACTAGACAAATCACATTCTGGTGGCTTCTTACGTTTGAAGGCACCCATATCTCTTTCCAATACAAACTGTGCCGCAACAGTAGGATGATGTGTGTTTCTGTCATACCGCAGCACTAGGCCAAAGAAACATCAAATTATCACCCCAAATCAAAGGAGTTGTCTCAAGCCCACAGTGTTACCACAGAGTGATATTTCTGAATACTTATACTTTTTGTACCTCAGAATTGCCTGGTACGCAAAAAGTAAACATCTGAAAACTGTTACTAACGTTACAGGAGAAAACATGGTATATGTAATACATACACATAAATTGTATTTGTATACAAAAACAAACACACAGTAAATTTTCTGTAATCAATGTAATTGAAATCTATACTATGAAGAACTGCAACCATTTGTAAATTCAAATTTACATATGTGATCACATGTGCTTCCAAAAGGCATGTTCTTTGAAGCTGAGAGCTGACAGGCATCACTGTTTACTTGATTATGTACAAATATTCAAAGCTCACCAAATATGCAAGCATAAGGGAGCCCCAAGATTGTCTTTGGCAGAACCCCAGGAAATCCTCATGATATCATGTGTAAATAAGACATTATATGTACATTGCTAACAATACTTTGAAGAGGACAAAATTTTGTGTTACCATACTTCTCTCAAGTTGGTGGCATCAATCCATAGACAAAATTCAGTAACATTATCCCACAGGCTCCCCATTTTGTAGGGAGAACTAGATTATAATTTACAGCAGACAATTCAATTTATCTTTTCTTCACCCATTAATGAACAGACTATCAATACATTACGATTTTCAGAATTCTTTCTCTTACTGGAAATCACTTTCCTCGACCTTGTCAACATTCACACAAATCTGAGATGGCATACACATTTCATAATTTCTCATTCCTCTGTGTTATGACCATCCTTCTTATAATTTCCCATGTTTAAGCTTTAGAACTGTCTGACATTCAGATTGGCAAGACAGACTGCATGTTTAGCACAAAGTGAATAATAAAAACAATTGACAAAAATTAATTAGTATCTAGGTAACAGTTCACTTTTTTTATCCCTAC
The DNA here is from genome assembly GCA_033558105.1 of Coccyzus lansbergi. Classification (NCBI taxonomy): domain Eukaryota; kingdom Metazoa; phylum Chordata; class Aves; order Cuculiformes; family Coccyzidae; genus Coccyzus; species Coccyzus lansbergi. The sequence goes on along the minus strand of JAUMJK010000504.1, from coordinate 561,682 downwards.
CATGAGTAGTCTAACTTCAATCATTGCAAGATGCAGACTCAATACTTAGAAATCAAATTATCAACACTGAAGATGAAGCATAATGAGAGAAAGTCTTTAACAAATAAAAATATTTATATCCTGTTTCTGATGGGTAGTCTATGCAGAATCCTCTGGTATTTTCTAGATATTGCTCATATTTAACACTGAAAAATCTAGACCAAAATTTCCTGTATTAATTATTTGGAAAACAGATAAGTAACAGTGGTATTACTTCATTCTAGAAATTAGAACAACATGCACATTTTAATGACTTGCTACTAACGTTGATTTAAAATCACTTTGGAAGCATACAGGCAGATACTAAGATTTCAAAACTAAAGTGTTGGTTATAATTTGCAGCACTTGTATCACTACACAGCCCAAAGAGCTTGGTGGCTACTTTCAAAAACAAAGTGAAGAACACAAGCTCTGAAACATGCCACATGAACCTCTAACATACAGAATGCTAGACTATTTTGGCATGCGCAAATGTCAGAGGAAAGGAGGGGAAATGACTGAGTTTATTGCAATTCCTTACACTGAATCACTGAATTTCTTTACAATTGTACTCTTAATCACTAGTTAAGACTAGTTAAGACATGTCAAGAGCTGGGGGCGTTTATCCTGGAGAAGAGGAGGCTGAGGGGAGACCTCATTGCTCTCTGCAACTCCCTGAGAGGAGGTTGTGGAGAGGAGGGAGCTGGGCTCTTCTTCCATGGGACAAGGGACAAGACGAGAGGGAATGGTCTCAAGCTCCACCAGGGGAGATTTAGGCTGGACATTAGCAGGAAGTTTTTCACAGAAAGGATGATTGGTCAGTGTCAGAGGCTGCCCAGGGAAGGGGTTGATTCCCCTTCCCTGGAGGGGTTTAAGGAACGGGTGGACGAGGTGTTGAGGGACATGGGTTAGTGACTGGTGGAAATGGTTGGACTCGATGATCCGGCGGGTCTCTTCCAACCTGGTTGTTCTATGATTCTATGTTAAAACTCATGCTCAGATTTGGAAACAGAGGAATTACTTTTTAAAAGGATGCAAACCTATTACTGAGTTTAATTTTGATATCATTACAGCCCGTAAAGGGATTTTTTTCTACCAGTAGTTCAAGTTTATGAGAGATTTCTAGTATTCCCTTAGCTTGTTCTGTTCTTTAGTTGGATTCATCAGTGACATGCTATATTTCTTGGCCAAGCTTGAAAAAGAGTAGCTCCTCCACTTAGCAAAACAGTTATGCAACAGTGGCAGTAACAGGCCACAAAAGAATGTATCTTTACCTAAGCTGCACACTAACCAATGGGTGGTATTCAGTGAGGTTTCACATAATAAATGCAGTGAACCAACATGACTCTCTCCTTCCAGCAACAATACTTCAAATAAAGATTCCATATCATATACAGAAACATTCATATACGCACAGTGTAGTATCATTATGAAATCTGAGCAATGTAGATGTGTTTGTATCTGCATTTTTCTCTCTTTGCTGTTGACACCCTGCCCTTTCCAACCACAGAAAATACATTTCAAAAGTGGTACTATTTCACTGATTCAACTGACCGAGTGTTTAAAGAAAAATGTTTACAAGTAGGGGTTTTTTTCCCATTCTCACATTTGCTGTAAGAAAGCTTACATTGCAGGAAAATCTTAGTTCAGCCTTCAGTGGAAACCACTACCATTCAAGCATAAGTGATTGATATTCTTCATATGAAAGAGTACGAAACACAAAATATGTTATAAAATGGCTTCAGAGCATGGAAAAAAGATTGCCTTCTACAGTGTTAATGATACATAGGAATTTTGGACGTATTTGTACTTCTAGTCTCCTAAGTAAACAGTGTTGACAATTCTACACCAAACTAATAGAAAACAAGAAAGTCAATTGTATCTTAGGCTGCATCGAAAGAAATATGTGCAGCAGGTCAAGGGAGGTGATTTTGCCCTTCTACTCTACTCTGGTAAGACCTCACTTGGAGTACCACATCCAGTTCCAGGGTCCGTAGCACAAGAAAGACAGGGACTTAGTAGAGTAGGTTCAAAGTAGGGCCATAAAAATGATTAGAGAGCTGGAATACCTCTCCTATGAAGACAAGCTGAGAGAGTTGGGGTTGTTCATCCTGGAGAAGAAAAGGCTCCAGGGAGACCTTATAGCAGCCTTTCAACAGTTTAAAGGGAGTTTATGAGAAAGATGGAGAGAGAGTTTTTTACCAAGGCCTGTAGTGAGAGGACAAGGGACAATGGTTTTAAACTGAAATAATGTAGATTTAGATTGGATATAAGAAAGAAATTCTTTACGATGAAGACAATGAGACACTGGAACAGTTTGATCAGAGAAGCTGTGGATGTCCCATCACTAGGGATAAAGCATTCAAGGTCAAGTTAAATGGGCTTTGAGTACTTCATGTACTGAAAGGTGTCCCTGTCCATGGCAGAGATGGTGGACTAAAAGACCTTTAAAGATCCCTTCCAACCCAAACCATTCTATGAAATATCAACTTTATCTATAGTTTCAAATATTTTTTGCATCCAATTCCGGCATCATCTTACCTCAATCTTATCTTCTAGCAGATACCTTAACCAATGCTTTTATTTCAAGCTACCATACCAACAGCAAAAATTAAACTTTAAATTTGAAGCTCTCGTGCTTGTGCTCTCTCCTCAAATCAGCCCTTTACCATAACTGAATGTTTTGAATGTTAACAGAGGCAATAACATCTGCAGAATGCCATTAACACAAACCACTTCACCATGTATTTACTTACTTTTTCTCATTCTACATGTTCATACAAAAGGCCCAGATGCAAAATCATGGAAGATCCTTTTTTCTAGCAGTAGGATTTGGCTTTTTGACAGATTATACAAATAGTTTATTTGGCAGCTTCAGAGATGCCCTTAGGTCAGTCACTTGGTTAGACAGCTGATGGCCTGTCTGATTTTCCTGTCTGCCATTTTCTTATGATTTATCTTCAGTTAGTTGTAAAATAAATCCAAACAGATCATTACCCCACACCTACAAGACCTTTGCTTAACCACATGTGCCAAGCACACCTTTCAAATAAATTTTTGATGGGTAGCAAGGAGAATCTGAAAAGACATGCTGAAAGACAATATCTGAATAAGTTCTGAAGTACTACACCCTTTTTAGTTAAAACTATCATTGGTATAACAAAAGAATACAATAAGAAATTAGAGGCTCTTGAATTTTAATTCTGATATTATCAGAAGGTATCAGATATGTCATCTACATTTTAATTTTATTCCCATCTACCTATTAGATGGAGATAATACTTCCTTACTTTACAGAAGGATTATTAATATAAATCAAGCAAGAGTTGTACAAAGCCATAAAAATAAAAGGAAATTGCCAAGCATGTATTAACATTGTTATCAGCCCTGGCTCTAAATCTATAAAGTCAAATAAAGTCCATAAAATGCAAACTTAACTTGACTAAGAAGCGAGGGCAGTAGTTCAGTGTAAAGTGTACAGGAGTAAAAATCCTCAAAGGAACTGTGTAAGTGAAACATTGCTTTCAAATTTACCACGCACCTTAAAAGGTCACAAATACTTTTGAATCCAGGGAGGACCGACAAAGAATAGGAAATAAGCATTCAGGAGTTTTATTAGTTTAGCTACAGGGGTTTTTTTTCTTAAAAAACGCAATTCATCAGATACAAGATTTGTTATGAATTTGAAATTCAAGTTAGCATATGGTCAATTGAAATTCTGAAGCAGGGAGGAACAAGATCAACGGTTCAGCATTTTTCAAATAAAAAAAATATGGAAAAAAAACCTCCGTTTCTTATGAGTTGTCAAAAAATCTTAATTCCCTGAAAGCTACTTAGGGCTTTATTGAAATAATTTTTTTTTAAATCCTCACCCTTCTGTTGCTACAAGAGCTATTTAAATGTGAAATGTACAATTTCTAAATCAATCACAAGAGGGAATATAATGATTTTACCTTATGTTTGTAAAATGGGACTAGTTATTTTTCTGTTGACTGTAAAGGAAGTGGTATTCTGAAAAACAGGATATTAAGGATTAAGAAAATATGCTTCTAATCTAATTGTACCATAAAGTGATCAAGTATGTAAAAAAATGGCCTGAAATGAAAGAGAAACAATATGATTATCTAATAATCTCTCTACCCTTGACAGGAAAAAAACAGGTGTATATTTGAGAACTAGTACAACAGGTTACCCGTTAAGTTTACAGCAAGAAAATAGAACATTCTTTATCTCTACATTCATTTATAGTTAAGAACATATCTCATAAAAGCACTATTCTCAACAGCATTTCTAATCCAAAAATGAAGTGTGTCCACACAAAAAGGAGAAAATCTATTTTTATTTTAAACAGAGAAGTATCAGCATTGGGGAAAATTCTCATGCAAAGGTCCATCTAGTATAAGCTAATACATTAAAGATTTAATGTGAACGACAGCGTATTCAGTTGCTGATGTTTTCTTTCATACTGATTGGTTTAGTAAATCCTGGCACAGACTTTATTCCTCTAAAATATTTTGCAGATAATATCTGACAACTAAAGAAACTTTCTAAATATGTTGAGGTCAAAACTGCATTTTTATGTGTTCAAATGAATCGTTCCAAGCAGGTCAAGTACTGCAGACCACACAGTAAAGACTGAAGAAAATCTTCCTTGAAATAGTAGTACCGAACTGAAATATGCAGGTGTCTTTCCATTTTCTGAGACATGCCTTGGGAGGCAGACACAGACGCTAAGGCAGAATGAGCATTCCTTTAAAGCAGAGGATTATCCATATAGAATTATTTATAGTTCAAATTGCTACAATATTACTACAAGAAGTAATTATAAATGCAATATACTACTTTTAGTTCCCAGGGTATCATCTCTAGATATATTTTGGAAACCTGAAAAAATAAATGTTATTAAACAGCACAGGCTATCCTCTGGAGAAGAGACAATTAAAATCAACTTTGCGGGTCACAGTTAGCAAACACAGGCAATTCTGGCTGGGTTAAGTTAGAGGTGAAGCCATGAAGTGTAACTGAAATGCTCTAATTCCTAAAACATGAACTACCTTTCATGTACCTAATCTGGTAAGCATAAAGTCTGTGTGTTTTCTAGGTTTCTTTATTTTTAAAAAAATAATATACTACGCATATATGTGCTTTTAATGGGGGAGCACTAATAATATAATCTGTATCTTGCAATTCTCATATATACTATTCCTGTTGTATCATTTCTGCACTAACTGCACCCCTATCAGATGCACCTGCAAGTACTACCTTCCTTTTGGTTGTTTTTGGTTTTGTTCTTGATGATGTTATTCTTGTTGCTGTTATTTGCACGTTCAGTCTTCCTATACATCCTTAACTTAATAAAATAGTATGACTATTGGGAAAGTTTAAAATAATAATAGTAATATGCTAAAATCTCCAAAATGTATTTTGATAAGATCGGTATATTTTTACCAACAGTCAAACTTTATTTTCAGTAACCTTGTAGTTTCAAAGTTAACTGCTTTGCGGATGTTTGAATTTTCTACTGAATTATATTAAGAAAAGAAAATTCTACCAAATAAAATAAATCTGATAATAAGTATATATCCTGAATATTTATGTTTAGTTACATGGAACACTCCCATTTAGCTCTAGAAAACAATATAAAGCTAATGCAGCAGAGAGAGAGAGAGAGATTTGAATTTGCAGTTCAGAAGCTGCTGACACCAGGCATTAGATCGTAAGTAGGTCAGAATAAACACTTAACATTCAAATTTAAATATAATATGGTGTAATACAAGATCTATAGAGCCATAATGTCTGAATATATTAGGTATGATGATAATACTTCTATTGATTTCAGTCTGTTAAAATAATGAAATTGGATTACACAAATCAATTCTTGGAATACAACACAAAAGCATAAATTATTTTCTTTACACTTTCAAAACAGGCTTTTCAAGTGAGATTGACCATAACTATTTTAGACAGTAACTACGAACAAGTGTTAATTTTCTCAACTTCACCTAAAAAAAGCTTATACTAGTCTTTCCGTTATCTTACAGTTGTCAAGCTTAACAGTCTTTTAACCATCTTACAAACAGCTTTCTCCACATGATCAATTATTTAAGACTCTCGCTTTTACATCATAACATCTGCAAGGAGAGGAGGTGTTTCAATAGGAGAATCTACCATTAAAGACAATTAGAGAATGGTCCGTTACCTTTCGCGGAAGGCAGACACTCACAAAATGCTGTAAAACAATCAAGAACATAGAGTTTCTGGTAATGTCTTCACAGTTATATGTAACTAAATATTTCATAACTTCTCAAAGTCTAACAAAAGATAAGGCATTGGCTTTTCAGGCTGTCAGGGATGGTGGTTTTATTATCAGACAGAGAAAAGTGCTCTTCTGTATATTTTAAATTATTTCTACTCCAGATGGCAATCAGACTATAGTCTTGAAATTACACTGCTATGAGAACATTAAAAAGATTACGTTTGTCCAGTATCACTGTTACAGTCACTAAAATAAATAAAAAATATGGCATTTTTTAGAACGTATGTTACAAAATGAGTCATGATCCAGACCACGGAATGTAATCAAATCTGCAAAGCACAAGGCATCTATTCAAGCCTGAAGTGTGAAGCAAAGAGGAATTTGCATTGTGACTGCAATAAAAACTGTAAATCAGTTCTTTTAAAAACAGAAGACAACAGTCTGTGCTAAGGGCTGCAGGCATCACATCCTAACGGGGTGTGCAGAACACTACAGATTTCCATCCTGGCATAGGAAGTTAAAGATCTGCGATGGAGATTCACACTCCACTGTTGTTACCAGGAGGTAATTATACAACAGTATTTCTAATGATGGAGTCCCAAAGCAATGCTTCTCCTCTTCCCAGTGGAAAAGATCTTTTGAAGCAAAGAGTGGCTGTGGGATTCAAGAGGAGGGAAAACACATACCATAAAATATAATTAAAAATTGTGGAGGCTGCCTATGACAAGAATAACCATAAAAAACAGATACAAACCAGCTGGCTGTTAACAACTCCTGAGTTATAAAAATCTTAAACCTGCTGTAAAGCACTCAATTCGATTTACATAACCACAGAGCTGACATTCCTTTTAGGCTCCTCTGCTGGGGATTATTTTGACATGTTTTAAGGCAGCATAAAAAGCAACTGTGAAAGGAAGACATGTATCATCTTACATAAAAATTCATTCTCGCCTTAAGATTTGACTTACACGCTTTAATCCCAGCATCTTTACTGAACCTGGAAAATATCTTCAATGGCTACTGGTGATTCAATTTTATAACGTTATCCCTTTGGTACTCGTATTTTTGATAAAGTTGATAGCGTGTGTGTATACACACAAACAAACAGAAGAAAAATCTATACCATCACAGAAGCTTAAGTTTCAATATCGCAGCACAAAATACCAGCTCTACTCCACTAGAACCCACTACAAAGTGCAGCATATCTAGTCTTGGATAAATTGCATTGCTTAAGATTGTGATCGGCCTTTGCTAAACAAGGAAAGCATTTCATAGGAATGTAATGATGCAGACAGTGTTTTACACGACTAATACAGCTTGCTGTAGGGAATTAAAATAAACAAAATAAAGTAAAATCAATCTTACATTGAGTGAAGTTTTGATGTATATGCGCTGGCAGCTTACATTGCCCAGAGCACAGAATGAGTTTTGCCATTTGATAATTTGCTTGATTCACTGTGCTGCCTCATGCAGGGCATTTTATGCCTGATTTATGTTTAATCGAGTCACCTGCTTAATGTTAAGGAGGGTCACAGTTAGATAGAAGGGTTACGACCATATAGGGCTTTCAACATCTCCCAGTTTGACATAAGAAATGGGTGTAAGTGCTAGAGGTCAACCTTTTTCTTTTATTTTTATTTAATGTTCTCTATGGAATATTGCATAAAACATTAATGCACCACAAACCCCATTTGATTCCATTTTGAAACACAGTAGGCAAATATGGGTTAGGAGACTCAAAACACCGACAAAAAAAAAGAAATCTCTAGTACAGGAAGTGGTTATCTATATGTGAATTTTTTTTAAAGGATTACAAGGTACAAACTTACACAAAAATTAACATATGTTTTCCCTCTAACAGATGTACAACCAAATTTAGTCTGATGTCTATGGGGAAAAAAAAATTATAAAAACAAAAGGACAATAAACTTTTAATATAATTATACTGTCAGGATTTACTATTCAGACTGAGCATTCATCCTTTTAAACATATATAACGGAACATTAGGATTATCAACAATTTCTTTACAATAGTGATATGAAGAACTACATCAATATTTAATAAATAAAACTAGACGTGGACAACTACTACACACTGGAGAGGTCAGACATATCTGATCTATATAAGTATTCCTGATAAACTTAGTGTTTCAACTTGCTGAAAATTACTGCAGGATGCAAGTATTTTGAGATTAAAGTCCTCCCATATAGGACTGGAAAAAAAATGTTGTGCCAAATCAGATCTTTAAAGATGTATTTTTAAGTAGTTAGCAGGAAAAGATAAAATTCAGCAATGACCTGCTTGGATAGCTGCCCATCCAAGTTCACTCAATGCTGATTCCAGTTTTAAAAATAAAGTCATTGGAGTTTTTGCTATTTTGGGCATAATGTATGGGTTTTTAGAGGAAAAAGTGCAGATATTTGTATCATTGCAAATAAAAGTTATAAAAGAATCTGGCATTGTAGCTTTAGCAAATCACAGGGAGCTGGATGACAGCAGGAAGCCTACTTCAGAAAACTCAAAAAAATTAATATTAGTTCATTGGAACATCCTAAGTAAGCAAAATATTTACATTGATTTATCCTTGTTTATAGCACTAGAGGACTGTTTTTATGCTAAAATTAAAACTACTGATCCTACTGGAGTTGACATCAAGACTTACCATACCTTTGGTTATTTAAATAGCATATGGATTTGTTTTCACAGGAAAAGACATATCAGTCTTTAAAGTGCACAAAAATATGTACGTATTGTCACGAATTCAACTACCAGAATTCAGTAAGAGACGCAATTCACAGTGAATCCAGAGGGATATCAGAAGTTTTAATCCTTGACTAAAATGTGATTTGATTGCCTGCTAAAATGCATGTGTGATATATAACATTTTCTTCAAATGATAAAATACACATTCTCTTATTTCTAGCTCCTGACTTCTTTTCCCTGCTGAAATGTTCAACCTTTCTAGCAGGCCGGCACAACAGGTGCGTTGTGGGTCTCTTGCAGCTTGAAAAAAACATTTGTTTGGCCCATCAGCTGCTGAGAAGCATCCTTCTCCCTAAACTGGAGAGGATGTTTATTTGATGGGTGGACCGTTTGGTGGATAAGAAATCGGTTGGATGGTCATATTCAGAGAGCAGTGGTCAAAGGCTCAGTGTCCAGATGGAGATTGGTGATGAGTGGTGTCCCTCAGGGTTGCATACTGGGACCAGTGCTGTTTGACGTCTTCGTCAATGACACAGACAGTAAGATCAAGTGCACCCTCAGCAAGTTTGCAAATGACACCAAGCCAAGTGGTGCAGCTGCCACACCAGAAGGACAGGATGTCATCCAGGGGAACCGGGACAGGCTGGAGAAGTGGACCTGTGAGAATCTCATGAGGTTGAACAAGGCCAACTGCAAGGTCCTACACTTGGGTTGGGGCAATCCACAGGTTCGGTACAGGATGCGGGATCATGTAATTGAGAGTAACTCCATACAGAAGGACTTAAGGGTGCTTATTGATGAGAAGCTAGACATAAGCCAACAATGTGTGCTTGCAGCCCAGAATGCCAACTGTATCCTGGGCTGCATCAAATGAAGCATGGCCAGCAGGTCAAGAGAGGTGATTTTGCCCTTCTATTCCACTCTTGTGAGACTCCACCTGGAGAACTGTGTCCAGTTCTGGAATCTTCAACATAAGAAAGATATGGAGCTGTCAGAATGGGTCCAGAGGAGGGCTACAAAGACGATCAGAAGGCTGAAGCATCTCCCAGATGAGGACAGGTTCATGTTCAGCCTCAAGAAGAGATGGTTCTGAGGAGACCTTGATAGCTAACTTCTTAGATGGTTAAAGCTAGGAAAAATGAGTTCCTTTCCTCTGTCAGTGGAAATATAGTGAAGCTACTTACCTGTATGCTTGCCACTTCTATTGAAATGTAATGAATCTGTTGCTTTGAAATCCTGTTTCTGGTTATATTTTTCCTTTAAAATTAGTTTTACGCTCATGAAGAACTACTACAACATTGTCTCAACATCCCTTGTACCTACTTGGTTAAAAAAATCCATTTGATGAAAGTTTAAAACATTTCAGACATTAAAATGTCGGCAAAATAATGTAGGCCATAAAATGATACACGCTTTATCTTGATTTTTTTCCTTCTTTCTTTCAAGGTTGCTATTTCTGCACAAAAAAATATTAAAAATAGATCCTGATGGAGAAGACAAAAATTCACTTTGAATTCTACTAGTTCTCTTACATTTTATCGGGTTCTGTCAAATATTTTGCCAGTTTTATTTTTCCCCTTGTTCCACATCCTATTAAAATTAATTAGGGAGGCAAACTGATTTTGCAATATAAACACTTGCCTTTTAATAAAAAACCTTATTTAATATCAAAGTACATATTGCTAAAGAATGCAAAGCATCTACTGGATTGAGTCCTTCTCAGCCCATTTACTGATAAAATCCGTACCACATCAGCAGTAACAGTGTTATCAGTAGGAACTCTACAGAACAAGACATTCCATGTTGGTCCCAAAAGTAGAGTAGGATATCAGCAAGTGTCCAGTAGCAAAAAATCCACCGTATCAATCACTGTTCATGTCTTTTATTGCTGTACAGAAAAGCCTGAAAATATAAATTCACCGGAGCATACAGAGAATCTCAAACACGCTCAGAAATACATAGTTCTGTTCACTTGAATAAACTTAAAGGGAGGTTCTCAGCAATGATTATGGGCCTATTTATTTCATTTAGTGGAGCATACTATTGAGGTATCTCAATTAGTATGTTCACAGGGTACATGCACCACATAGAGGTACTATTTGAGGAATGGAAGCTCTTTTATCATACTGTACTACTGATACACCCAGGCTGACAATGAGTAATCTCTTTTGTATTGTAAATATTCTCTTAATTCCACATTCTTGAAGGCAGTGGCAGACAAAAGAGAAAGAAGTATCTGAAATGATTTCCAACTCTGAAAAGAACCTATGAAAATCTACCAGCTTACCCTCTGCTTCTGCTTTTTAGGACAGGCTGAAACTGCTCTAATACAGAAAGCTTTGTTCTCAGTAGCACACATGCACATGCGTTCTCTACATGAAGTGTTTTTACATAGTATATTTCACATGAAAAAGGTACATGGTAACAGCCAAATATGAAGAGAAGAGTGGAGCCTTGAAAGTCTAAGCATCAAACAGATGCCCACTGTGACGGTAAGAATTATGTAATTCCAGCTTTGTAAGATGGACAGGAAACTTATATTAAGAAGAAAAGAGATGGGGGGGGGAGGGTTGGGTTTTTTTTAAAGGGAAACTTTTCATCATAATTACAATTTAAAAAGAACTGGGAAAATTCCCTTTCTAGATGATCTATAATGGAATAAGCTCTGTGAGCAGACCTTTTTGACTCTGTACACTATCCTATAGTATCATTGTAACTCTTCATTAAGTAGGCGTTTTTTCAACACTGTGATCGTGAATACATGCAATGATAGCATAAGAAGATGTATTCCTCTCCTCTGCCCTCCCCTCCCCTCTCATCTCTCCTCCCCTACCTTCCCCTCCTCTCCTCCACATCAGACTTCAAAGCAAAACTACCAAGTAAAATTAAATTGAGCACCTTTGCTTTAATTTGGCTTTGTGTGTCTACATATGATGAAAAAAACCACAGTGTAAAGTAGAAAGGAATTTAAAGGAGAAAGAACTCAGAGGAATCTCAAAATCACTCGGTTCTGAAAAACGGGAGGAAGACTGTACATATTCTGTTTAAAACACAGAGAAGGGGACAAAATCTACTGGCCTAATCAAAATTATTCAAAGAAATTAGAAAGCATCGTAACACAAACCATGATATCAATACCTGCCTCCCCCCCCAAAAAAAATTTTTTTATTAGGATATAATCAACTTCAAAATCTTTCACATCCCTGAAACAGTTGTTGAGATCTAGAAGACAGAGTCATTATGTAAGCCGAAGTGATGTTTGAATACAGAGATAAAGTCAGGGCAGCAGAAATCATATCAAAGCAACAAACAGAAAGTGCAATAATTATTATCTAAACTCTGACAGAAAGAATTACTTTTAAGTAACCATAGGAACCTTACTATACAAAAAGTGAGACGCAGCTAAGCAATGCATTTAGTGACAGAGGCTTCTATTGGGAGCAGGCCACAGATGGATCTGTGTTAAGTGAACAAATACAATTAAATCATGAATAATTCTAAAAGAAGCAATGAAGCAGATTCAAATACAACTCCAAAAGACAGTGTTATCTCAGAGGTTAAATAAACAGTTCTGAATTATACAGCACAACAACAACAACAAAAAAACAAACCAAAAAAGACACATCACAGGTTTTTTACACAAAGAAAAAGAAACATCTTCCAAGGGCAGATCAAATACAGTTTTTGTGGCTGCACTGAATTAAAACAGTTTAAGATGTGGGATAGAAATTAAGTTGAATCTACTGCAAATAATCTTCACCCAATTATATACATATATATATACAGTTTGAAAAGTAAATAAAAATTCTGTAAAAGAACATCATAATTTTTAATGCAAAATCCTGGTACTCTTTTTAACTTTTAAAGTACCATTCTACTTTAGAAGTGGAAAGTTCTGTGAAACTCCCCCCTAGTCAGTGAGGCAGGTCTAGGGAATTAAATATTTGGAATGAATAGTAAGGGAACACATCCCAGGGAAAAGCTTGTAAGGATTTGCTGTTAGTCTTCATTTATTGCTAACCGCTCCAAAAATATTTATTTCCATTATTAAAGACTTAACAAAATAAATATGAATGTTACATAAAGTAGATTTGAGAAAGGAATGGGGAAAAGGAAGATAAATTAAAATACTCCTACCACAGTTTTGTGAGTTTATCAAGCAGCATTAATAAAGTTCAAAATTCATGCCAAGGCTAAATCTGTGTAAATCTGGAACCAGTGAAATTTCCAGTACTCATTAAAGAGAATGTCTCAAATTAGGATAAATAAATTACATATTCTATCCCTTCTATCAGTTTTCAGGGGAGAGGGAGAACTAGTTGAAAATAAGAAGTTACAAAGGTGAGATCCCAAACCACCTGTAGCAAATTCTAAAATATTTACATAGGATAAAAGTAAATATTTGCTCAGAGCACGTGACTTGGAATTCAAGATATTTTGAGATGATATAGTGTCTCAATACCAAACTTAATACTTGGACTGATATCAGCATAATATAAATGGAGATTGAAACAAACAAACAAATATATGAATAAATAACCAAAACCACAAACAAGACATATCATAAAACACTACAGTAATAAAACTCTAATAACACCATAAATACTGAACCCACCAATTATAAATAAATTTTAAAGCAAATATATTTCTTAAAAAGTACATGCAGACAGTAGCCTATTAAAAAAAAGTGACACGAATAACATAACATAAAGACTCAGCAGCAATTACAGAATATGTTGGCATAACTGCTCATCTTATGATGACCTTAAATTTTCCACCAAATAAAAAGATTAATTTAAAAGATCTGTTTCTAACTACAAAATTGAATTTCTGAGAGGATGTCAATATGGTAATTATCCCATGTTTGGACTGAGTGCTTATTTTTGTGCATATGAATAAGGGCACCGTGTGTACAGAAAAATGCATGAGGCTTTTTTCTTCATCATCAGAAGTTAACTTGGGGCTTTCAGAACACGAGTTAAAAAGAAAAAAAGTAAATTCAAAAGATCAAGGGTTTTCTCGTGGAGTAAAGAAGAAAGCAATTAAAGAATAATAATTAAAAAAGCTGTACTGCAAGATATTTTAATGGAAAAAGTCATCATCTTTAACACTCACTGGACAAATGGTATCCAGCTATTGAGCAGAAGGTGGAGAAACCAAGTTGCTTATGCTTAAAACAGCATTTCAATAGAAGCATTTTTAATTGCTTTCAGATGCTTTTAGATCTTAGTAGTGATTAACTTCATTCAGCAGACATGAGTAACTGCTTGCATTCCAAAAGCTTGTAAATTTTTGGCACTTGGTCTAATAAAACTTCCATACAAACTTTGCCCCTAGTTTCTTTAAACAAAAGCCATAATAGAAACTCAACAAGTGAAAAATCCATCCTAGCAGTAATTGTAGAGTATAGCTACGAAATAGGGTCTGTAATCAGCCATGAACACTACAGGAAACAGAACTGGCCAGGAACTCTTCCTTGGGAGAAGAAATGGATGAGGTGTTTTTGGATTTTTTTACGTTGGGAAAGATTATAATAAGAAAAAGTTTAGAACTACAGTTGCAAGATGCAGGACGCAAGCCTACCCTCCAAGCCAAACAACAGCTCTGAACTGCTTTATTTACCAGTACAGATATAGACATAAAACTCACGTTCTTTACAGGAATAATAGCTTAAACAGTATCATCTCCTGCCCAGACCTTCCTGGGATGAAATCATTCATGGTTTGGGTTTTTCTTCATTTTACTTAAGAGTTATCTACTATGAAAATATTTATCTTGTTTATACATACATGTCCTTCTCATAACAGTCATTTCATATAAAATTTTAGCCCAGGTACATGTTACAAGAAATCTAAGTCATTTAAATTTCATATATAAAGTTCCTATGGCTGTATTTAAAAATTTTAAAAAAGCTAAATCCTACTTCATAATGAGTTTTTCCATATTCCCTGAACATGAAGCTCACATTGTTATATTCTACAGAGGCATAAGTGCTAAATTTTTTTTCATTCATCTCTATATTGTCCTCTAGTGTGTTCAGCATCTGTATATCCGAGACTTCGAAGGCTGAATATAATTTGACCTTTCAATAGAGGAAAAAAATTACTTTAAAAATTGTTTTGTCACACAGTGACTGAGTGCACAGGAACCACTGTTTTCTTCCACTTGAATGAAATATTAATCTACTAGACTCTTTTCAGATACTTTTCAAAACGAATGTACTGATTCACTAGAAACCACCTTTCTTTTTTCAAACACTTTTATTGAATACTGATAGGGTGCTGAGAACTATTTGGGTTTGCACTTTTTATGTCATAAGTTACCCTGGTAGTAAATTGGTCAAGGAATATAGTTCTATTATTCCCATATTCACATACCTAGGAAGCAACAGTATAGGGAAAATCTATCATTTTTTGCACTGTGTTGAGCAGCTTTTCTCACCATCTAAAGTCTAAGCTTAAGGGACATTACAGAGTCAGTATTCTAATACGGCAATTATAGCTAGGTATCTATATATTGGATTGATGTATCATAGCACATGAATTAAGGAATTAGTTTACTGTCAAAAGAAAACATGACATCATCCTTTTTTAGTAGTGATGTTGTTTATTTTAAATCCTACCCTTGATTTTCATGGTCCCTAACAATATAGCTCCAGTAACCTGATACAGAGATTACTGGCATACCCAGCTGACACAACCTCATGTTTTGAATTCTGTATTTCCGCTTTAAGTGCCAGAAATATTCCTTTAAAAAAAATTTCTGCCTCCAGAAAGCAACGTTATTCTAAGGACAGCTGGATTTTCAAAGCTATATGTGTGGTCTTTGTGCCTGTGAAATCAGACAGCGTGGTGAATACAGCGAAAAGGAAAATTAGTAGATGCATCTGCCCATTTAAAATACTCCCTGCACCTTGCTCTATTTCCCCTATGTCAATCTAAATCTCAGCCACCACCTAAAGAAAAGGTAATGTTGACAAAATTTTACTTTTCAGTAAAACTTGTCAGTACACTGTCTGTCTATCTGCCATTGCTATGGATTTTGATGAGTTAAAACGACTTAGTGACATTATTAATTTTGTCTTGACTAGGTGCAGTTTTCCTTTCTCCAGCTTACTCATTCCTAGCATGTTACTGTTTTCATAGTCAGAAACTAATACATTATTAATTGATGAGCTCATCAAAGCAATGTAATAGTAGTAACATTCTCCTCAGTCTAAGATGTTTTTTCTCAATGTCCATAGCAGTCACATTTCTAACGCTGATAGCAGTAACAGTTTATTCTTAGCTGACAGCTTGAACACAGGATCTCATCGCAATTAAGACTGGATTGAAAGGAGATGATTTAAGACTTACTTGTAAAACATTCATGACTAAAAACATTTCAGAAAGACAAAATAAAGCCTCCTGTATATGCCCTGTCGAAAGAGGCCAATCTTTGAAAGCAATGATACAAATACCGCAACAACACAGCTTTGTAACCTCTCAATAGTCACAAACCAATAGTTAATAGCAAACAAACTTGTATTACAATAAATAAGTCAGTAATACCAACTTATAAAGAACTCTCTCTTTTCCCTCTACCTTTCTCTCTATCACTGACATACACAGTATTTTTAACCCCCTTTATGCCCCCTTCCCATCCTGCTCTGTTCGTAGCCTCAGGCACACAGCAACCAACCACAGCAGCTACCTATTTCTGCATCTTGAAGGAATAAAAGCAGTCTTCTTACTTGAAGAAAGTAAAAAAAATGTTCTCAGACTTAGCATTTTGAATGCATAGAAGTTCCAACAAAAGCTCGGGCGTTTCTGTATCACAAGCTCTGGAGGCAGCTCCATAAGCAACAATTGACATTTTATATTTGCATTAGAGTTCATTAGCACACCTTTCTATGTGCTTAACTTCACATAACAATACAGTTCTGACACAGATACTCTCTCATTTCCAACCAAGAAGAGGAATTTGCAGATGATCTGGAGTCAAGTTTTAAAAGCAATCTGGCCTTGGAATCCTAAGCACAGGACTTCAACTAGAACAACTTTCCTCTTCAAAAACCTTGTCCCAGTTAAGACTACTTTATGACAGCTCTAATTTACTGCATAGGACAACACTAGTAACAACAATAATACAGTGCACTGTGAACAACAGATAGTGGATTAATTATAATTCCGATAGTATGCTATCATGTCATAAAATTAATGCAGGCAATGTTACTAGAGCTGTAAGTCATGAGGATGACTTAGAGTGACTGGTTCTCCTTGGAAAACTTACACAGTTCACTTTGTGTTCAATAAGCTCGTTGCTCGAAAGGTTAGATATGATGTGATTATTAGACGCTTGACCCTTCCAAGCTGTTATCAAACACAAATGGCTCAAAAAAATTATGAAATCAATTAATATAGTACTTTGCTCTTTCTTTTTCTCGAGTTACTCATCTTCTAAAGCTGCCTAGTTACCTTGAAGATCACAGAATCATAGAACAGTTTGGGTTGGAAGGGGTCTAAAGGATCACCTAGTTCCAACTCCCCAGCCATAAGCAGGTAGACCTTCTGCTAGGTCAAGTTGCTCAGTCTCATCCAATCCTGGACACCTCCAGGGATGGAGCATCCATGACTCCTCTGGGCAACCTGTTACACTGCCTCCACCCTCACAGTAAAACTTTTCTTTCTAATATCTAATTTATAATCTCCCCTCTTTCAGCTTAAAACCATTACCCCTCATCCTATTAGTACAAAGAGCCCCTCCCCAGCTTTCCTGTAGGCCCCGCTTAAGTACTGGAAGGCTGCTGTGAAGTCTCCCTAAAGCCCTCTCTTCTCTAAGCTAAACAAGCCCAACTCTCTCAGCCTGTCCTCATACAGGAAGTGTTCCATCATTTACTTGATTAAATTCTTAAGTTCACCTGCATCCTATATCGTATAACAAAAATACCTGGGTTACCTAACATCTTTTCTGGATACTCCCTTCATATTTAAATCCTTGCATGAGACCTGGAAAACTACACTGCACGCATTGTTCTTAATCAGGAGACAACCATACAAAAAACGGCCTTTGACACCATTCCCTCCCCCCACCCCCCAAAAAAAAAAAAAAAAAAAAAACACCTCAAAACCACTATTCTGTGATCCAGAAAAAACCCAAAAAATTCTCATCTCAGATTTTCCACTGAAAGATAATAAATCTATGCACATCACAATCTAATCCTAAATGAGTAGTCACAAGATGCAAGTAGAAGGTAGGATTCAGTAGCCTGTAACTACGCTGGAAGATAACTTCATTCCTTAGCTCCTTCTTGAGTAACTTGAGTGTGTCAAGGTACCTGACTGAACTCACTGCTTAAATATTTAATCCTGGAGTCTCTTTTGAAGTGAATCAACTTGCTCTCTTTATATCAAAAAACCTGGGAGCGTTTCTGGAAACACGGACTCCTCTCAAAAGGAAGTCGGTGAACCTGCATGAGGTGAACGCTCTGACTTACACAGTCTTCCAACAGCAGGTTGTAGCTAATGTTGTATGTATAATACTGCAAAATGTATAAGTTCTTATTGAATAAAACTCCTTAATAAGAAAGGTTCATCTTCTGGAAGTTATTCTTGTTTTTAAAAAGATTTTATGACCAAAAAAAGCCATGCTTTATTGTAAGTAAAGATACCCAAAGCCTTCTTATGCTCAGAAATGGTTAGAAAGATAAGAGTTGTCAGAAACAAATGCAGTTAAATGGCTTTAGATTCAGAGACACTTCATAATCTGCCTGCATGGAGATCTTCCATACATTTGCCTATTATAGTCACATCCTATGTCTGGTATTCTTATCCTAAGAGTTGCTGAAACAAGTACTTGATCTGTAGATTTTTAAAAAAATTGTGGCTACATGGAAAATTAACTTAATTACTATCTGGTGACTCATTGGAACGTAAACTAGTGAGCTTCCAGAACTGATTTTCAGTGATAAAGCAGAAGATAACCAATCAACTGGATGATGATATGACAGTGTTTTCAGAAGAGGACAGGTAGTGTAAATTATACCTTCATTATGATTTTAAAAAAAAATATGAAATAATATATTTACAAAGTTGAGTCAGTTTGTCTTCTCCCTAATACACTTACAAGTAACACAATAGAAGCTTTCATATTAATTATAAAAACTACTTCCTTCATGAAGTGCAAAAATGTTTGTGTAATCTGATTCAATTTCTTTAATTTGTTTACAATTTACCACTCTGAAAGCAAGATATTCTTGCTTATTTTTACTCTAAGTTAGTTCAGCCCCAACAGATAAACAGTCTATCATCCTGTAACACCAATCAAAAGCAATGCTAATGTTAAAAGCCATTAAACACTAATAACCAAAACACTCTGTTAACATGGAATGCATTTAGAAAACAAGTAAGTGATAGCCACTCAATTTTTTTAATGTTTATCTTTTTAACCAACACCGGATCACAAAGTGTACACACTACATTAAGTAAACATCTGAATAATAGGTTTGCTCTCAAAATTACTAAGTATGTAATTCAAACTTTTAATTTCTAGCCCCTGGAATACTCAAACAGATCAAGTCTATTCTCTTTGATAAATTAAACACAATCTAAGACCTTCCAGGATTGAGTCTACAGAGAGAGAATACAGACTTTTGTTACAGATTTTCTTCCTTGGCAATATCCAATATGATTTGGATGTAATACAAATGATAATTGCATTTTAACCATTCTTTCAGTTCTGCTTAATACAACATCAATAACTGTGAGAGAGACAAAATGAAATTATTTAATTATGAGACTAATCTTTCTTTAAAAAACAAATAATTCCATCCACTACTTAGGCAGAAATGTTGCCACACTTTATCAACAGCTGCATCTGTGAACTCCATTTGTCCTCCAAGCTGAAATAATCTATACTAAACCCTTCAACTGCCTCCTTACTCTAAAACTCCATAAAAATACTTTGTGACTCAGAGAGTTTTGTACAGGATGGAAGTTGGAACATACTTTCGGTGATTCAGCCACACAGCAAGAGAGAAAATAACAATGAGATTCAAAATTACATCTTCAGATTTTCACTTAAGAAGAGAGAAAACAGATAAGGACTTTTATAAAGTAGTTATAATTTGTACACATAAACACTTCTACACTAAAAAAGAAGAGTCTGGTATCAGACGTGGAATAGGTGGATGGAAGTACCTACTCTGAAGCAAATATTTTCAAAATAATAATAGCAACAATAATTAGTGAAATTAATTTCATGTAAAATCAGTGTATCAAATTAATCATGTTAAGTGCTTTAAAATTACTTTTTTTAAATTGACAGATACCTCTAGATAGAGACATATCTGTATCTATATATAGATTTAGATATATGAAGTAGTATTCTTATCATGCCCTATAATCACGATTTTCAAAACCATTTATCTTTGAGAGAAAGATGCAGTTCCTGAACTAAGTACAAGAATTCTGTAGTTACTCATTTCATCACTTGTAGATTACAGACTCAGTAGGCCAAGATGTAGAAGAATAAAATCAGGATCTTTACAAAATAGTTTAAAATATTCAAGAGTAATCACAAAAAAAACCCCAACTGATTTGAGAATTGCTTTTCAAAGTCCATATGAAATATAATGGAATTATTATTTTATATGTTACATAGAATCCTAGAATGGTTTGAGTAGGAAGGGACTTTAAATATCCCTTAAAGATATGACAACTACAGACATAAAAATACATAGCACAACGCATATCACACACCCTACTTTAGGAATTACAGCACTGCTTTTCTGATTAATTACAATTATCTGCCTTTTCAACTTTAAACAACTTTTGAAGCCTTCTAAGTACATTAGCCAAGGAAAGATCTGCAGTACACAGAGATATGAAGATCAAGCTTAACTCTGATGAGTCATCTAGTTTTGGAAAGGCTTCAAGGTGCTATCCAGATATGCCTGAAAAGGTAGTACACCTGTCTAAACCTACACCAAATTCTTCTTTCTTCTGACTACATAATTTGTAACACAGGCAGACTTTAATTCTCTGGACAATTCAAGAAGCTCCTCATTTCCTATTAATACATATTTCTCATTTTGTCACACCTTCAAAGGTCCTACATTTATTTCAATACATATCAGACTGTCTTTTGTCAGCTGACCAGTCTTTTCTAAAGTTGGGAACATTTTGTAAATTGACCCTAATGAAAGACAGTGCTTAGATCAGCAACTGTGGGTAATATTTCTGATAAAATAGACAGAATATCACCCAAGAGGTGATCCTCACTTCTTCAATTTATGCTCTCTAAAAAGAATGTGGAATATTATTCCTTTTTTTCTCTTTTATTTTACTCCTCAGTATAGTCCCTAAAGCTCAGTTTTGGCTCTAAATACTTCTCTAAAGTGAATCTATTCATTCTAAGTGCATTCTCTGCATGGGTTTTCAGACTGGACCAGTAATTAGAATACATTTTCAAGGCTTTAACTCAGCCTTCTACAAAAATAAACAATCTTGAAATTTCATGAGAGGTCTCAGCATACAGTTTTGTACTGATATTATTTGCACACTAAAATAAAACCAAGACACCCACTTTTAAATATATATTTCTGCATTATGCAGCAGGTTTCAGAAAAATGAAAATTTTCAAGTAAAAATAGTATGTTAAATCATAGCGCTGTATAACCTGGATATACCTAATATTTGCAGATCTCTGTTACTTAAAAAGCATTAAATAGCACGTAATTGTTTGTGTGATCATTCATACTCTTTTATAGGCAGGATGGAAACTTAGTTATTAGACTCAGATTATTAAATCAATCAGAAAGCTTAAAACGGAAAATTTGTTATGAAGAAGGAAGAAAAAAGGAGTGGGGAAGTAAGTACCTAACAATCTGGTACCTTGATTTTTTTGTCTGCTTAGAGCTGAATTCTAATAGGGAATTCAAACTTCATAAGCTTCAAGGAAAGTCATCTTAGGGTCATGAAGATGATTAAGAGACTGGAACACCTGACATACAAAGACAGGTTGAGAGAGCTGGGACTGATCAACCTAGAAAAGTCTCAGGGAGGATCTTATAAATGTGTATGAATACCTGATAGGGGCAGAGTAAAAAAGACGGACGCAGACCCTTCTCAGCGTTGCCCAACAGACACAAATTGACATACAGGAAATTCCATTGAAAAGCAAGAAAAAAGGTATTTCATTTTCAGAGTAGTCAAACACTGGAACAATTTGCAAAGAGACATTATGGAGTCTCCATCCTTAAAATACTCCAACCCCCCTGGACACAGCCCTGAACAAGATGCCCTGTATAACCCTACTTTAACCATAGGAGGCTGGACTACATGATGTCCACTAATGCCTTCCAGCTTCAACTTTTCTGTGTTTCTATGAATATACAGTGAAAATATGAAGGAAAATATTCAAAAGTGGCAATGATTCTCTAGTATCAACTAATGCAGTAGCACGTAATGACAGTACCTACATCATCTATTGCAATTACACCAGTTATTTCTTGGTAGGGCTCTCACAGTAGTTTTGGTACATACTCACAATGTAGACACACAAATGTTCATTGATTTGAACTCACAAGATCAAATTGTAAACCTATTTTTGTACTTGCTGTCTATAAAATGCTGGAATGACTGTCACGCAGCATTGTTGTCATGATGCTGTTTACCTCTGGTGAGCCATATTCTACGGAACACTGTACTCTACCGCTTGCTTCTCAGTATTCACATTTTTTGTGCTGTTTGTGAGTCAACACCACCACAATGGGAAAAAAATATGCTCAATCCTTTTGTTACGATAAGCCATGCAATGTGAAACCAGATCAAACTTACAGCAATTTCATTTAAACTCTTCCTCTTTTGCAAGAGACTCACAAAACATTACTACCCTAAAAGGATTCTAAGAATCATAACCTCATATATGCCTGTTTTCTTTAATTTTGAATTATTTTCTTCTTTTTTAATTATTACTTTTAAACGATCTACATCTGGTTTTGTCCAATTCTAAGAAATTGGATCTGTGTTTTTTATTGTTAACTTGTTGTGACCAGCCTTAAAGGACTAGAGAGCAATTGGATACCTTAGTCATTAGTTGTGGTTTTAAGCTGCTTTCTTAGAATAAAAAAAATGAAAAAAAACCCGAGAAGATATTATATCAAAAGGTGATCTGCTCTTATATTTTAACTGTAACACAAAACCCCAAATGATACTGTTGACAAGGGTTTTTTTCCTGTCTCCCTCTATCTGGCTGGCTTATGTGTCTCTGACTCCTTTCATGTCATCTTGTTTCTACTTTTCACATGCTTTTCTTCCTTTGATATTTTCCTGCCTCACTTCCCCCAAATAATTTCCCTTTGCTTCTGCAATTTTTGATCTCTCCCTCATAAACATGAACGTTTCTGCACTATAAAAAAGTTCATTCTTTCCCCACACAGACCCTATCTATTATTTTCACATTGCACTCACTATGCGCCAACTCTATTTCCTTCACTAGATTTCATCCTGTAAATCCTACTGTGCAAGATACTGCAATCTCAATTCACTTGTTTTGTTGGTCACACCTGCCCAGGCTTCTACTGTGAGTCTCACTTGCCTACACCTACCCATGCTCGCTTGTAGTCTCAGCTTCATCCCTCCTTCCCATCGCTCACCTTATAATTCTCTCTTATCAGACATAGTTGTCTGACTTCTCTTCATTTTGTCACTCCTCTTGATCTTTATTCTTTTGAAAAAATAAGACTTTCTAATGAAGTACTTCTGGCTATGTGCCTCTGCCACAATGTAAAGGAGTTCCTGAGCCCTAAGGCATGGGAGGAGAGGCATGGTCCCACTTTTCATAGAATCATAGAATCACCAGGTTGGAAGAGACCCATCGGATCATCGAGTCCAACCATTCCTATCAAACACTAAACCATGTCCCTCAGGACCTCATCTACTCGTGCCTTAAATACCTCGAGAGAAGGTGAATCAACCACCTTCCTGGGCAGCCTATTCCAATGCCCAATGACCCTTTCTGTGAAAAACTTCCTCCTAATGTCTAGCCTAAATCTCCCCTGTTGGAGCTTGAAGCCATTCCCTCTTGTCCTGTCCCCTGTCATTTGTCCACAGAGCTAAACCTTCTTAACTTTCTTACCTCTTCTAGACTAGATACTTACATCTAAACTGCCAACGCTTTGTAGCATGAGGTATTACCTGAATTGAATGGTTTTTTTGACAATGTTTGTCATCAATGACCAAAATCACGTCAAAGATCATGCTAATGCTTAAACAGACGTGGTCATAGACACTCAGACATCCACCCATCTATCCCGTGTCCAGAACTCAGTAATCTTTCCTTCTATTTGGATCTGTCTAATTTATTACAATAGAATCACAAAATCATAGAATGGTTTGGGTTGGAAGGGACCTCAAAGATCATCCAGATCAAACATCCTGCCATGGATGTTTGGCCTTGAGCACCTTCAGGGATGGGGCATCCATGACTTCTCTAGGCAACCTGTGCCAGTGCCTCACCACTCTAGAGATTCAGCCATATAAACAAGTGGGGAACAACTAGGGAAGAAGTGGATGCTCAGGTGAGATTTACTGAACCAAATGGGGGAATTTAACTCAACTGTAGCATGAGGAGAAAGAATCTGGCTCCACCATCAACAGCTTGACTTCAAGTAGCTCTGTTCATGTTCCTGCAACACAGCACTTAATTTAACTATGTCTAAAAAGCAAGTCACTGCTAGATGTTATAATAATTTCCAAAAGAAAATAGTAGTTTGAGAAACAGATTGTTACAGGACTTTACATTAGCATAAGGCCTCAGGAGATGTATCAAAAATAGAATTTCAGGATGAAAAATTAAGAAAGACGTGTGTACAGCATGGAGTTATTTTAACTAACTTAGTTTCTTCAGGCAACTATATTCATAATGACATTATCTAATAAAGTAATGCAGAAAAAAAACCCAGAAGATATCTGATCTATTGAAAACGAATAAGGAGACTATTGTCTAAGGGTAGGTAATACAAGCTTTGAAAAGTTCTTTGTTTATAAATAAAAAGAACAGGGGGAAAAAATATAGAGGATTATTATTATTTCCTCAGTTATTTTTATTTTCAAGTACTGAGCTGCCACAATTTCCATTACATAAACTATATTTATGTAGCGATAATGTTATATTACAGAAACTCCTCTGTGGCATTCGGGTACTGGTTTCCTAGATCGCTAATTTATTAACGAGTGGATATAAGCCATGAATTCAGTAGATTGTCCATGTGAATGCATTTCTACCAATCCTACCTGTTGGCGGGATGATTCCAGGAGACATTAGGCCTGGGACAGAATGTGGCATGATATGAGAATTCTCTGGGGAGGTGACACTTTGAGTTCTCTTAGGAGGCCTTCCAGGTCTAGAACTGAAACAAACAAAAAAATTTTTACAATTAAGCTGTTGTCTTACACATCATTTCAAAGTTATTTCAAGTGGTAACATGGACTGTAAATAAATTTGTTTCAAGGACGGTTGCTTTTGCAGTTAGATGTAATAGACTTCCATCACTAATTAGATTACATGCTGAATTCATTTTCCTCATTGAAGATCAGCCACTCTTGATGCATAATTCATAGCCTGCACCTCGTTACCTGCTTCTTCATATTAATATCTATACACAGTTTGAATTGCCTCCTTTGCATATGCTAAAGTTCTGCATGCAGCCTTCAGCACGAAAATTATGCACTAACTTGTAATAATTATTACAGTCAGCCTGCTATTGATTTATGAGACTTTTAAAAACCAAATATGTGTAGTACTTGTAATGAATGATATTTTAAGGTTCTTCAGGAAATTAAAAGGCAATGGCTGCCTAAGGAAATGTTCTGCTTGTTTGATTTAATACTACAGTTAGCTGGGAGGTGGAATGAAAGAGTGATTCAGACCTATAGCACATTTTTCGATGATATGTTTTATTACTTCGCACTGCTAGCCTGATATCTAGATGATAAATGACAATACATATCTAATGTGTGAAAAGGTCTTGCAATTTCTTTATTTTTTGTCATTCAAAAGATAAGTCAAGTTATCATTTAACCCTTATTCTATTTAAAGTGAAAATCTCACTAAGACACCTTACTTTAAATATACTACTTTATGTCAGAAAGAACTCGGAATTATTTCTAAGATATTGTTGAGCAAATGCCAACATTGCAGCTTACACCTGTCCAGTACGGAAAAAATAAAGGGCTTTGGGTCTAAGCACTCCTTGACTGTTAAATGCTCACATACACAACTTTCCATCTCCTGGACTGTGTAAGTAGCATACAAATTAGATGCGGATTACAATGAAAATACTTATTACCCACTTACATGCAAATATGTACCTGCTACATACAATGCATAACCAAAGGCTTATATTCCTATATAGAGAACATAGCATATTGCTAAAACAATATCCTTAACTGCTTATTTAAGGGACACTGTGGAATAACTTCACAGAAAAAGGTGATGTGCAGTTTTAGCATTGCAGTGTTAACCTATGCTTTGCCAAACATTTGAGGTTCTTAGTTTGCTTCAAAAATAGAAAGAAATGAAAAGTGACTATAAAAGGTTTTGCTCCTTAGGTCCTCACACTAGCAAAATTCTAGTCAAGGACAGCAGCATTTTTAGCTATGCTGGGACTGCAGAAAGAGGCAGATAATAAAACACCTTTGCTTTCTGTTCACATCTGTTCCACTTGTGTTTGGAAATACTCTTTTTTTTCCCCCCCAACTTCTGCAACCTACCTATAATAAACTAAAACCAATCAAAGTACAGGGCATTTTCTTGGAGTTTAATGACTCAAGGCACTGAGTCATTAACCTTAACTGATCATTAATTCCCAACTTAATATCCTGAGCTGAGGTCATTATTAAAATTATAAGCTTGATAATTTCTTTGATTGGTTTGGGATTTTTTATTTTCTTTAATGCAAACAAAATTGTCATTTGTTCACAACTACAAGGAAAACAGTTGTAGGAAAAGAATATTGTCTTATTTCAGTTCACAGAACCAAATTAAATGTCTTCAGTTTTTTCTTTGAAATTTCCTTTGTGATTTACAATAAAAATAAACATACCATGAATATACATAAAACTGATAAAAATGTTATAGACAAAAATGATCAGATTTAAATGGAGTGTTTCTAATATATTCACACACTAAGAAAAAATGCCACTATGTTAGAAAACTTTAATGGTTTAATTTCAGTACCCACGATGATGCACTGTTCTCAAACCACTGCCATGGTATGAGTATGGAAGACCTGACAGAAGCCTAAAAACCACAAGTCGGGTGCAAAGGCATAATGTACAACCTCATAATGACCAGTTCATACCTGCAAAGACTCTTTTTGATAATTACTACCAAATACAGCCACGGTGAAGCCTGAATGTTTTTGTCTATGATATTGAGGAATAAAGCCATCCCTCTTCAAAGCCTAACAGAAAACATCCATAGACCAAATCTGTAAACCAAGGTCAAAAGCATATCATAGTTGATGAAATATCTAAGGCCAAGCTGCCTTCTACAATCAAGTTAACTGTCCTACTCTGTAAAAAAGGGCAGTCACACAAAGCCATGAATGAGCTCAGGAACCCAACTCTACCCTATGATTTATCCCAAATTTTACCAAGAGTTTTCATTAAGTCCTAAATTCCCACTTCCAATCTAAATAACAATATTTAAATGACATTTATGAGAAGAAAATCTCTTTTATCCATGTAAGATTAAAGTTACAAAGAACTAATTCAGTTTACTATAAAAAGGCATTTATCTGCTTAAGAAGTTTTTCTTCTTTATGACAAGACAGTAAAACACTGGAAGATCTGATTTAGAATCACAGCACACTATGCAATAAACAATTAAAAGAGGAAAAACCTCTGATTGGTTACAATAAGGTGATTGTCATCAATAAATATGTCATCAATAAATTAAATTGTCATCAATAAATAAAAAAGTAACAATAATTACCTTAATTTGTTATTTATATTATATACTCATTTCATTAACCAAACTCATAACTTGAACTCCTATTGTTTTAATAAGATATATTTTCGAACAGAACCACAGAACCACAGAACAACCAAGTTGGAAGGGACCCATCGGATCTTCTAGTCCAACCATTCCTATCCAACACTAAACCAAGTCCCTCAATACCTCATCCACCCATGCCTTAAACACCTCCAGGGAAGGTGAATCAACCACCTCCCTGGGCAGCCTATTCCAATGCCCAATGACCCTCTGTGTGAAAAACCTCCTCCTAATCTCCAGCCTAAATCTACCCTGGCGGAGCTTGAGGCCATTCCCTCTCGTAACAGTAACAATTGCAAGAATTTTGTATAAGCCATTACCAAAGTTGTGGGAGAAAATAGTAGGTAAAGATTATTTTAAAAAATAATAACTTGGATACTCTCTGAAAACTTGCATGTTCTTTAGCAGTTCATTATCATTTTTATAGCTATACGATAAACTGTTTAAAAAACACATTAAAAGCACAGCAAATTAGTTTAACTAGCATAAACAGAATAAAAATAGCCTAATTAATCATTTTGTTGTTTTTTCCTGAACTTATGTACAGTAAAGTCAAGTTCACTTTCATTTCAAGGTAGGAAGCCTGCTTTGAAGCCTGCACGTTCCTATTTTATATCAGAATCAGAAATGAAACTAAAATTCAGTGTGAAAATAAAATATAATTTAAATAGCTATGAGTTGATTAGTGAAATCTGTCTTTAAATACCATAGGAATGTGTTATTTTTCAAGTTGATGTCGCTGACATACAAAATCATAATCTAAGAACTGTTGATAATACTCTTTTTATTCAATTTTATATGTTATAGTAAGCTTTTATAGAGATAAAAGATATTTTTTATTTTGTCTTCTAGCCAATTAAAATAATTGCAAAAAATAATACTGTTTCTTCTAAAGACATACTTGACTTCTTTGCGTAATGCTAATTATCTCAATGAGTAAACCCTCAAAGCTGACCCATTTTGATTTTGAAGATGATTACAATTTGGGTTTTCTACAGCCAACACAGACAGCCTGAAATGCCAAAACCCAAAAAGCCAATGTAAGTCTTGTGAATACCTAGGGTCTTATTATGGAGAATTCTAAAAGTCTTTTGGGACTCTGCAAGACACTAGAAGAAACAGTCTTACATCTGGAAGTCATAGCTGGTCTTCCTCTCTATTCTTTCATTCTTTGAAGACTAAATTAGAGCACAAATTAAGACAATTTCAGCAAAGATTCAAGGAAGCCGCAATGATTAGCTGTTTTAAAGACCCAAGGAGAAGTGAAGTTACCAGTTCCTTTCTTACTTATTAAAAAGGATATAATAGAAATACTGTCAATGTTTCTGCTTTTAGAAATATAAATTTGTGTAAGTTAGACCTTTTCTTCTCTAAAATTTAAGTTTTCATGTGTGACATAACATACTATGAAGAAGAAAATGAAAGTTCCCTACAGGACAATATATTACTAACAGTATTCCATTTTCGAAGCGAAGCACTTAAATGCCCTTAGCTCCCTCAAAACTTGTCTGCCTTATGTAAGTTTGTGTCAGACAACTAAGCTTTATGTTTGCAGAGAATTATCATCATTTACAATTACAATATACCTTTATGTGATAGGGGAATTTGAGACGCTGACTGGTGAATCTTGAAACTCTCAAAATGAGAAAGAAATATGTTCTGAGCAACAGCTGATTAGATATTCAGAAGAATTTTGAGAACCACTGAAAATAAATGCATTCATTTGTGGTAAGATTTGTATATTACAACTTCAATTTTCACAAATGCTTCAGGAACACTAGAGAGTTTTCACCTTTAAAGGAAAGGATGTAGAGGTCTTCTGCACTGCAATTGTTATGAAAGGTACAAAACAGAGAAGCAATCGAGAGTATAAAGTCCTAAAATTCACTAAGTTCTCTGATGTAGTTTTTTGACTTTCAATCACCATATATTTAGTCTTACATCCTTCTTGTGTTACATTATCTAGATAACAACAGATGGCTGAATTAAAGAATATAAAAAAGGGAAGAATTGGTGTTTATTATCTGCTAAAATGTTGTGCTTTGATTAAACTTCTAAAGTTCTATACAGCTCCAACAGTATTATCAAAGTATGAGGTTGCTCCTAGAAATCACTTTGATAGTGCAAGACTATTAAAACGAGACATAATCAGCAGAAGATCTAGCCCTGCACAATCACATGGAAAGAGACAAAAGAATAGGTATAGGTTTATCCACAGGTTTGACAAGTAAGTTGATTTTTCATTCAGCTCTTTCCACTATCTGCCATGGCTTTAAAATTAAAGGTTCTCGTCATTGAAAGCCTTCATACACAGACTTTCTGCTGATTTCTGTTAAGAGCTCTGAGCACCAAGGAAGGTTGTGGTTTCAAAACAGCTGAAATTCTTCATGACTAGTATATACATCTCTGAGTATGTTACTAGCATTCTATAGACGACCGATGGCAAAACATATGCTATGTATATATACAGATATATACACATTTACCATAAAATAAAAAGAGTGTTCAACTAAGTTGAGACAATGCTGTGAATTACCCTTCTAATGTCCTGAATAACTGTGCAACATAAACTTTAGATGAACAGAGTTTCATTTTTTAAATATATTTTTATTCAATACAGGACACAGCCTTAAGAAGAACAGCAACTCTGACCAGCTGTAAGAAGGCAAACTGTCATTCTAGCCAAAACTAATTATTTTCAGGACTGGTTTTCTACATTTACAGTTTTATTTTTAACCTTGTCTGTAAGGAAGTTTAGTGCATAGACACACTGTCCTCATTTGAAACTGAGCAAACATGATGCAGTGAAGCTGCCATTGGCCAGGCAGTTCTATAATCAGGAATACAGGCCAGGGTTGGGGGGGGATAGGGGGAGGTAGGGAGACATACTCTGGAGGTGATAGGCAGCACATCTGTAACAAGCATTTGGTGTATTTATCTAATGTATTTTTTATGTTCTTAGAATTGCTTAGAACAGCTTTGAATATCAATACAAATTTTAGCCAGATCAGCATTTATGCATCTCATTTAGGTACCTACTGAAAATCTAGGTTTTATTTCTCAGTTGTTCTACCTCCTCTCAGCACTTCAAAGCCTGACACAGAATTTTTGACCTCAAAGAGACAGGCTGAATGAAAGTTTGGGGAACAGACGCTGGAAGTGGTTATTACGCCCTTACAATAGGATGGCCACTGCAAAAGGGCTGAGGATGTCACAGCCTGAGGCTACTCGCTGACTTAACACAAAGACAGGGATGCTCTGTGACAACCTGTCTGTAATCAAACACAGCGGACTCTTCCCTCCTGGTACAAATGGTGCTTCTGCTTTCTGGGATAGCTTCCACACTGCCCTCAGCATCATACGTGCAGCCTTCACGTTAATAAGACTTGAGCCAAGGGCGTGTCAATTCTGAAAAATAAGGTCTAGGAAGACTGACTAAACCTTTTGTGTAATTTAATTCCTTTGGTTGGAAAACACTTGCTTGCCAAGGTAACCTTCATAAATATTTCTAATGCACTGAACTAGCATTTTAAAAGCAAAAAAATGACAACGTACATCGATCTAAATCTTATACTTGACTATTTTAAGTTTTCCCCTTCTACTTCCACTCAAGAACAAAGCAAAACAATGCAATTCTAAGACTGGGCATATATCTCTTTGGAAGTTAGTAAAAACAAACATTAGAAATCACACTGTGTCCTTTTTACTTGCAGCAGTCATATAAAACAATAAAACTCTCAGTGCAATTACCTTAAATTTATTTTTTCCTCTCACAGTTAAACAGAAAATGTTCTCACACAAGAATTAGTGCTGAGCTCATGATATATTAGAAGGTGTTACTGAGACAGCAAACAATGCCGATAAAAATAAATACAAAGACCTGTTTAAAGATCTTCACAAAGAGGTATATGAATGATCTTCAAAAGAATTACACTACATTACAGGAATGAGTAGCAGAGAAAGCACACTGCTAAAATAATGTTGTGTTTCAGTTACAGAACATGTTGCTACTATTTTTGAACAAAAATAGTCAAAAATGGACATTTGGCCAGAAATACAGGATCAGTTTATTAGTGGTCCAAATAACTTAGTTAAAGAGAAGAAAATGTACGGCACTTCATATCCCATTCCAAAGACATTTACTACAGTAACATACAAGGTCTGGTTAGTACAGGGATAGTAACCTTTTCGGGGAGTAGAGAAGATATTGTTATTTCTTAACAGATCAGTCAAGTAAACATGTCATTTCCATCTTAGCATCATAGAATCACCAGGTTGGAAGAGACCCACCGGATCATCTAGTCCAACCATTCCTATCTAACACTAAACCAAGTCCCTCAGGACCTCATCTATCCGTGCCTTAAACACCTCCAGGGAAGGTGAATCAACCACCTCCCTGGGCAGCCTGTTCCAATGCCCAGTGACCCTTTCTGTGAAAAATTTTTTCCTAATGTCCAGCCTGAACCTCCCCTGGCGGAGCTTGAGGCCATTCCCTCTTGTCCTGTCCCCTGGCACTTGGGAGAAGAGGCCAGCTCCCTCCTCTCCACAACCTCCTTTCAGGTAGTTACAGAGAGCAATGAGGTCTCCTCTCAGCCTCCTCTTCTCCAGGCTAAACAACCCCAGCTCTCTCAGCTGTTCCTCATAAGGCCTGTTCTCCAGCCCCTTCACCAGCTTTGTTGCTCTTCTCTGGACTTGCTCCAGAGCCTCAACATCCTTCTTGTGGTGAGGGGCCCAGAACTGAACACAGGATTCGAGGAGTGGTCTCACCACTGCTGAGTTCCTCAACCCTGAAGCCAAATACTCCTGCTTTTCATCAAGATCAGGAATATTCTTGATAAAAGGTACAACAGAGCAAGGATATACGTAATACATACTAAAGCAGCACCTGTCAGCTCCCAGTTGATGGTTCAAGTCCCACTATAAATGCAGTCAAAGAATCTAAGAAAAAGATTCTACCTCATTGACTACTTGAAAATATGAATGATTTAAGGGACAACAAAACAAATAAAACCAGTTAGAAATCTGAGCATTACTGGAGTAACTTACAGTACCAGTCTTGAACACAGCTGTGCTTGTACATAAGTTTAAAATATTACTGAAATGTGACTGTTCTGTTTAATGAAATTGAGATCTGTAAGTCATGTATCGGAAAGGGGAAAATAGATAAGAAATTAATCTAATTCTGTTGGGTGGCTGAATTATGATGTCAGAAGTAAATTAAGCCCAAAAGTTCACTGCTTTATCTAATTATCTGAAACACTAGATCTGCCTGAAAGTTTCTAAAACATTTAAGTATGTTGGCTCTCATGATTATGTAGTAACTAAGAAACACAAGCCTCTGATGATGACAGCTACAGTAACCAGAGTAGAAAATAAGACTGAATGAACAATGAAATGAAATTATTAAAACAGTACTCATGTATAAATTCAAACCATATTGATATATTTTTACTTGATATAAACGTTACTTCAGAAAGAGTATGTACAATTTATGAAAGAAACACAGAAATCACAGCACTACAGATCTTGAAAGTTATTTAAGAATATTTGCAACAGCAACAAGAAAACCTTGCGAAATCATATTTATTTCCTCTGTTTACACTGTCTTTTCAGAATAATTATTGCAACTAAAAGAAAAAACGTGTACAAAAAGCAACAATCTAAAGTGCATGCTTCCCACAAGTGATGTCAAGTTATAACAGATGCCTTTCCCAATTCACTCAACCTTACTGCATAAACCACACCCAGAATTTAAATATGCAAGCTAAATTATGCCTTCTAACAGTGTTATGCACCCACATGAAACCCAAAAGTGTAACAGATGCAAAGGCTTTTTTTTTTTTCTCCCCTCTCAACTGTTTTCATATTTTCTTAGGCTTTTAAGTCTGAAAACTCTTTCAAAACAACATCTAGATACTATGTATATTATACAAATGTCAAGTAAGGAGCCAATAGGGCAGAAAGGCAGGTTTGAACCATAACGACACAATCTAGCAGAATTTTAAGCTTTCATTTTTTAAAAAAAGTTCCTACTGTGGTTACTGAGATGACTCCTAAAGCAAGTTAACTGATGTGGTTATGACTGTTCGAGTCTGCAGATGGCCTGAAACAATGATTTAAATGTATGAACTCTAGTTGGAATGAACAGTTCTGCTTCAAGGCCTGTTTTCTAACCATCTGCATTCATCTCTGCCTCTAACTTGTACATGTAATTACAAATTTGTGAACACAAATCAGATAATTGCATGTACAAATAAATAATTAGACACAAAGCAGAATTACACCATGTAATAGCAGACTCCTCTTTTGAAGACATATATAGCCATACATCTATAACATAAGTAGGTATTTTTGTTCAAGAAAATTTTGTTTGACTCTCTTAGAAAAATAACATCTGATTTGTTTTTCAGCAGGACATAGTGGGCATCAGTTGCCATTTTGAGCTCCATAACAAATAGAACAGAAGTACAAGAAAAACCACCTACATAATAAACAAGCCCACCACTGCTGAAGAAGTCACAGAGCTAGTGTTCACTACCACCAGTATTAAATAAAATATAAGTAAACATTTCAATGCTGATTTAAGACACAGTTAAAAAAAAATGCACTATTCAAGGCAAGAATTCTGTGAAAATACTCTGGTTCTCCTGGCAGTTTGTTAATTAATATGCTATTCTTATTCATAACAGTTGATAATGGAGTTCTATCATATAAATGTATCCACTGTAATATCTGAATGCATTCATCACTTAATTGGCCACAATTCTTCGCATGAAATGCTGAAACAAGTGAACTGTCACCTTTTTAATGAAGCTGCCTATATCTTAAACCCTTTGCCCTTTAAAAAACTATTTATACTCAAAATGAAAAATTTTATTCTAGCTTCTGCCAGAGACTGCGGTTAATGTTCACTGCCCTTTATTCACCTTATTTTTAATTCTGAAAACCCACACTCATTAACTCTACACTTCCAAAGAATTGCTGGAACCACCTAAATAAAAACTTAAAAGTGACTTTTATTGTACATTTGAGGGTAATAGTAGTGATTTGAAATACTGTAAAGACTCTCCCTTAGCCTGTACAGCTATAACTGCACAGCTGATGTAAGACAGATTGATGGTAACAAAGCAGTATCTATTGAAATCAAGAATTTAAACCTTTAAATAAGGTACACTTAAATATATGTATTTTCATATATGTATAAAGACAAATTTATGAATGAATCTGCTAGATGAGAATAGAGAATTAAAAGGAAAGACATCTAGACAATATCTAGGTGAGTTAGGTATTTCGGCTGGGTAGCATTGTACAACTAACTGGTGAAACCAGCCTACTCCATGACTGAGGGCACTTCTAACTCATATTAATAGGTAGGTCTTAAACTAAAAATCAGTGAGTTTCACGTCTGTCATTCAGACTTCAGATTGTTCGGGACAGACACCATCTATCGGTATACCAGTAGGTTTGTACACCACTTGAACCCCATGTGGATCAAGAGATAAAACAGGGATGATTACCCTTATAGGTACTCTTTAATTATTAAATATTTGTATGTACTTCAGTTGTACTTTCCTTCCAAAATACATGAAAAATGAACTCACAGGGAAAAAAATAAATAACAGTATTCCAAGAAAAAAACAATTATCTGGGTATCCGGTCCCCCTTTGTGAAATCAAGATCCTAGGTGTGCTACAGTGTTCCTACCTTGTAAGTCCAGATGTAGCCTTTTTTGTCCTTTATATTCTACCATGGAGTATTGTAAAATAAATTCGTGTTTTATTTTCCTTGTGCAAGACAAGGAACAGAAACAATCACTCAAACTCACACTGTCTTTGCAGAGCAGCATCTAAGACCATATGAATAGTAACACAATTTCCCCTCCTAAGTATTACAGGAATTGGGACAAGGCAAAACACCAATCCAAGACTCCCAGGTCCAAACAAAACAAAATAAAATAAAACAAAACAAAAAAATGACAGTACCATAGGTCCAAGTGGAAATATTATAGTGATTCAACCAAACACACTTTTATTTGTTATCTTTTCAACAATTTAGAAGCCATCCAGTGCATTGCTATCAAGCTACAGAGGATCAAATTCTTAAAATATATCACCATTACCCTTAGTTAGTGTTTGCAGGTAAGTTATTGTAGGCCTGAAATACAGCCAAGGCTCAATGCCGTCGCAACACTACCTCATGTAAATTTGCTCTATCAGAAATAACACTTTGCTACTAACATGTTATTCTAAGGAAACACTGAGAAGTTAATCAGTCCTTTCTGTTAAATCGCACATGTAGTATATTTTGTAGATAACAGAGCAGACAAATGTATCTACTTCTGATATTATTGTTGTAGTTATTATTATTAATTCATAATTCTGGTAATTCCATTTGTGTGAATCTTCATAAAATGGAGTTACACAGGAAAATATCAAAGTATCTATTTTATTGAAAGGCATAACTTATTAACTATGGATCTGCTCTGTATTTACTCTGTGACTGGAAAACTTACACATGTTGTTCCCTTTATCTTTCATCTGCAAAGTACATCGTGAAGTAAATATATTAGACTTTGAAATTAATTAAAAATAGTGCTGTACTGTATCTGAAAAGATCATAGGTGTTCGCCCATGGCAGGAAGGTTGGAACTAGATGATCTTTAAGGTCTTTTCCAACCCAAACTATTCTACGATTCTATTTCTCAAACAAAATCTCACATTAGCCAAAATATTTATTTGCTATTTTAATGTTTGTAAATGCATTCTTACCATGAATTGCAACTTTAAATCAATTCATTCTTCCTTTGACAAACTTCACATCTTCAACAGCATGGGATAAAGTACAGCAGAATTTCATATAAGAGAATTTTATATAAGAGTACAACATCCAAGATGGTCAAAATGGCACCATGGACTTCCAGCACGTTCTCTTGGGACATACTACAGCTGGCCATTGTATACATGCATATGATGTCGTAGTGGAAGGAGTCTCTGCCATGGCAAGGGGATTGGAACTTGATTATCTTTATAGTTTCCTTCTGAGAATGTTACATTCCATGCAAGTTAAAGGCTAAGAAGCAAAAATAAAAACCAAAAAAAATCATCAAACGAACTACTCCAAAAGTTTTTATCTCTTGATTTTATTCTGGGCAATGATGTCTGAATGTTAGATGTTCTAAACACTGATTGAGGTGTTGTGAGTTACACTACAGAACATTTTCACCAATGCTAATGTTTTCCCAAACATATTATGTGCTTGTTTGAGAATTCATATTAGCTTTTGCAGTTTCAAGCTTCTCTCCAGTACTAGAGACAATACCAATGAAAAACCTACTTGGCCAAACCATATGCTTTCTATGCTGTTAATAAGTACTTCTGACAGAATTGGGCAGTTTTTGGTGTTAATGGATCAACTTCTTAAGATAAAAAAGTATCAGCAGAAGACAGTTTACGGAACAGGAATCAAATTAGACATTATCCTGTCTAGAAATACTCTTGATTACATGCTTGGCAGAACCTTAGAGTGATACCTTTGTGACTTTATACATTTCTGACACAAAAGCACACCCAAGTTTGGACTGGGTCATGAGGTTCAGTTTTTCCAAATGTTTCAGAATCTTTGAGGAACAGGATATTGCAATAAAAGGTGAAATTAGAAGAATTTTGTCACCATCACTAAATTTTCTTGACTTGGATATCAGATATATTCTGTTTCAATAGAACTGATTACAGTGGAAAAGTATAATAAGCCTGTAATGATGTTTTTTCATTGTATTGTCTTTTAAAAGACAGAAAAGTTTTACAGTTTTAAAGCAGTATCTTCCAAGTACAGAAGCAGAATACACAAAAAGAGTCTGGCAAATGGAAGAGTAAAGCAGTCGTCTGTTTCAATTTATCCATGTATTCAATGAGTTGAATTTAAAAAAAAAAAAAAAAAAAAGTGACAAGATATGCCTCAGACTCCTGGGCATAGGAGATACTGCCGTAGCAAAAGCTTTCTCTCTCGCACATAGTAACTCTTGTAGTATAGATATATGTTTTTTTCTTTCTCTGTGTGTATACACATACATACATGTATAGATTAACCATATAGTGGTGACACTCCCTCCACACATGGGAGCCCCTAGCCTGATATTCCTAAGGCAACAGGTGCTAATGGATATCAAACGTGGTAGTGTTGCCAAGGGTAAATAAAAGGTAAGAGTTTACCTAGAACTCACGTGCACCCTATAAAGTTTCCTATCTCTAACATATGCCAACCAACCAAGAATTCTTTTTTTTTTTTTCCTCTTTCTAGAATGTTATAGACACAAGAGTCAGTTCAGTCAACAGCAATGGTAGAGTGAGATGACTCTTTCAAATGACCAACAGACCTCTCCTGTAAACTTGGTTGGGCAGACAGACCCTTGGAGCATGTGCCTTACACCACTGTCTTGGAAGATTAATGACAGATACTAAGTCAACAATATTATCTACACGTTCCCCAAAGATCTAAAATTAAAATACACATTCATCCTGGCCCAGCTTAGCCTATGTGAAATATGCTTTTCTTAATGAGATCACATTTAATAATAATAGAAGCAGACAACTATGGAAAGTAACAAATATACACTCACCCTTGTAAGCTAGTTGCCATAACTAACATTGTTTTGAACACCATTATCTTTTTGACTTGTGTAACAGTCAGACCTGCAAATAACAACATACCTAAAATGTGGCTTATGGAAATAGGACAATGAGGCCTTTATAAAAATATATTGTTGAAGATTATGCTGTGTCACAACGTTCAGAGTTCGGTCAAATATGCAACTTTCTATTAAGAGAATGTTTGTGCAACATTTTTCTTCATCTTGGAACCAATAAAAATTTTATTCTGTATTACACTCATTGTAAGATTTACCTATTTGAGTCATGTAGTCATTGCTTTCTTCGACAGTTCACAAGTAAAACACACTAATGCTGTGGAAAGGTGCTCATCTTTTCTCACTTTTTTCATATCTAACATGAACATGTCTAAGATTTAAACCCTTCCATACTGGTACCTCACAAGTGGTTTACAACTTCATTGTAAACGTTAAACAAAGATGATGACATTTAAGATCACGCTTTTTCATCAAAATGTGTCTTTATTTATAACCATGATAAAAAGAAAATGCTTCAATGGACAGGTTATATTTAAAAGAAAAAAGTAAATATACTTATTTCAACAGGCTTACCGTGAGTTAATTAAAGTGAAA
Organism: Coccyzus lansbergi; assembly: GCA_033558105.1. NCBI lineage: Eukaryota > Metazoa > Chordata > Aves > Cuculiformes > Coccyzidae > Coccyzus > Coccyzus lansbergi. The sequence continues at coordinate 522,430 of JAUMJK010000504.1, read as the reverse complement.
ATTATGTAAATAAAAGCCAGTATTATAACAGCCGGTATGAAGTTTTAATTTTTCTATTGACCTAGTAACAAATTTAAACGCTAACAGTTTGGGAGATCAAATTAAATGAATACAAACATTTTGTTTAATGACATCAGCAGTCAATGCAGAACATCTGTGTTTTTATTTTAAAAGTGATCAGAAAATATTCTTTTGTTTATATTACAGATAATCATGAGGTTTATATTTCTGTGTTCAATTTAAGAGGGGAAAAAAAAAATCATACTACCTTCAGGGCCCAAGGAAGCAATATGTTACAAATGCAGGATTTCTCCTTTTTTTTTTTTTTTGTTTTGTAACCATGGTAAAACAATAGAAATGAACTTTCCCTGAACCTTTCTCCTTTAATGGCCTGGGTCCATGTTGACCCAGCAGTGCAAGCTGGAACCTGATACTATCAAACTGACTGCTGCTAAAGCAATCAGATTCAGCAGAAAATATACACAGTGCATTATAATACTAATTTCAGCATCCCACAAAGCCAGTGCAAAGGCAAGCTATTAAAGTATTATATTCTATTGTTTAAAAGTGAGATTAATTCAACAGCTTAAATGCACCCAAAAACATTGAACTAAATGGCAGACTGTACAACTGTATTGTTATTCTTTTATAATTATAATACTGTACCAAAGTGAAATTGCAGATAAGGTTCTCCCTTCAAAATAAAGCACTACTGGATGAATTATTAGTAAACAGATGATTTGAGTCATTACAGGTTCATAAGATCCTGTATTTGAATGAGGCATGTAATTAAATTATCAGGACTTTGTTCTGAATACTTGAAAGAAGGAGAGCATGATAACCACATTTTTAAAAGGTAGAATAACAGAAGAAACTTTTGTTTTTTCTTATAGGGGACTACAGGCAACTAATGCATGAAGGCATAATTGATTAATTCCACTAATTAAGATATTTGTTATTCCAGCAATCATAGCTTGATAAATAATGTATTAGATGTGGCACCATTTTCCATCAGTTCTGAAAAGACTGTGATGATGTTTCAAATTTATAATGTTATTTTTTGAAAGCTGAATAGCTCACTCTGGACTTGAGTGTCTAGGCAAAAAGCAAGTAAAATATGTTTTGAAGTTATGAAAGAAGCCAATCTTTAAATAGTAAACATTGCATTACAATAGGTTCTAGTCATTTCACAAGTTTTTTTCACTCGCAGACATTGATTTAAAGGGGGATTATTAATTTAAACTAGCCTAAAGATTCCAGAAGTGAGTATTCAAGTCAGAGTTTGTCATTTGTGACATTTCTCAGGACAGTGAGACGTCCTCCAAGACCTATTCATCCCCTTCTCTTTGGAGTTATCTGTGTTAAGATTGCGTAAATCACTTTTGGGATGTGTTTGTGCCTACTGTGGTTACATAGAGAGCCTAGTCACCTAACTATTAGGCAGCTACAGGTCTCACCTTTAACACAGATCCCATAGAAAGAGAAGCTGTCACCAACTTGTATACAATAGCCTAAAGTACAGACTACTTATCCAGAATGTGAAATACACAGACAGAAAGTCATTCTCAATCAATGCAGAAGGATACAACTCTACTGTCTTAAAAAGAAAACTAATCATTATCCTGTCAGCAGGTCAGGATAATAATATTAAGTCTGAAGAAGAGACTGAAAGAGCTACCAAACTACAAAGACCGAAAAGCACTCAACTTTTTCTCCTTAGACATGAACAACCTTATCATTGTGACACAGATTTGTGTTCATTTTTTTCTCTCACCAAGGTATCTTTCATTCCCTTCCATGTACTTGAATAGCTTCAACAGTGATGGAGAGTGCCCAAACCTAGAGTTAGGTATAGCTTATTTGGGATATTTGTCTTCTTGCTGACCAACTTGTTGCATTTTCTCAAACAATTTTATCGTTACTCAGTAGCTCCCCCACACCACACTTCGACTGCTAAGCTGTTGCAATGGAAGAGCAGAGGGTCTCCACCTCTACTTAATATTTCTTCTCTTTCTGTAAGTGTTTTTCTTAATAAAGGTGATGATCACTCCACTTGGACTGCACATGCTCAGTACACATGCTCTGATCAAGTACTGCATCCTTCACAACAATTACATTACAGGAACTTATTTTAACTCAAGTTACAATAAAGTTCCACGTCTGACCGCTCTAAGCAGAAGAAAAATGCAAACTGCAGCCAAAAGGGGGGTTGTATGTACCTAAATGTGTTCAAAAACTAGAACCTCTTAAAGCTTATGTTGTCTTGCTGCAGCAGCAACCATATCACTGCAAACACTGAAGTCAAATTAGCCTTAAATTGTGCTTCTCTACTCTGTGTTTGCCTATGACTTGTCCTCTAATGAAGCCACAGTAGACAGGGGCAATTCTATATTGCACAGGGTACAACGTAAATTACTAAAATAAAACCCAAATCTAGTGATTTATTACTGCAATGTGAATATTAAACATCAGTATCTCGAGCATATACATATACTAGCAGTATCTTCTTTAGTGTCTTGTTTGTCGGGACATGTCAGACAGTAGCCCTTAGACAGTCTGTGGTCTAGTGTATTTTGGAAAGAAACCTTACATGCAATGATACTAACATAAATATGAGTAGTAATGCTATGAAAACCACAACTTTTATAAATTAAACAAAGACCTTTTATGGCAGACGGATGGGTGAGAAGAGGTGCTTTATGAAACTCAGCCAGTGACTCCTAAGTTGGATGATCATAATTTCATTGCAGCTTCCCAGCCTTTATCTATAATAATTTGTTTCCTCCAAGAACGGTTTAGTACTTTTTTTCTCCAGCTGCCCATTTCTCCCTCTTTTTTCATAAAATCATAGAATCATAGAACAACCAGGTTGGAAGAGACCCATTGGATCATCAAGTCCAACCATTCCTATCAAACACTAAACAAAGTCCCTCAAGACCTCATCCACCTGTGCCTTAAACACCTCCAGGGAAGGTGAATCAACCACCTCCCTGGGCAGCCTATTCCAATGACCAATGACCCTTTCTGTGAAAAACCTCCTCCTAATCTCTAGCCTAAATCTCCCCTGGCGGAGCTTGAGGCTATTTCCTCTTGTCCTGTCCCCTGTCACTTGGGAGAAGAGGCCAGCTCCCTCCTCTCTACAACCTCCTTTCAGGTACTTGTAGAGAGTAATGAGGTCTCCTCTCAGCCTCCTCTAATTTTCAAAAAAACATTCAGATATTACAAATTGGCTTGACTGATTTTTGATAATCCATTTCTACATCCATCTAGCCATTGATAGCCGAATCTATCCATCTCACCTGATCCGCCTCCACTGAGTTTATCAATTTTTCAGAAAATTGCAACACATGGCAGATAAACCAGTTCCACAAGGTGGAGGCAGTGAGCAAAGAGAGGTGGAAAACCAAATGCTTCCCTTGGAAGCACAAGCTCTGGACCATTAAGGAGTCTCTGTGCTGTAGGGCTGAGCAAAGGTTGCATTCAAACTGATTAGAATCTCCGCTGCTTGGCTTTGTTATGATACCCTTCCAGCATCGTTACTGTGCCACTGTTGGTGACAACAAGCACGAACCCTTTTCTTTATAATAAATTTATATCCTACCCATGATGGTTCATGGATGATACAGTCAATCCATCTCTGCAATAGAGTCCTTCTAACTTTCAAGAACTTGGTCAATGTCTATGCCATTTGGGTATAACATAACTGAGTATTGTATAATATTTTCTCTTCCTGGGCAAGGAGAAAAAGGTGCAAAATTCACAGTTCTGTGAAAAAAAAATGCGCTTCATGAAAATCAAAGTGGGGGAGAGAAGAGCAGAGTGAAAAACAACTCTGTAAGCAGAATAAAAAGGAAAGATCAACACTCAAGCAATGGAAAAGATGAGGATCCAAAAGAGAAACAGAAAATTTCTTGTCAATATACTTCTTCCTCCTGTAAAATGACAGGAATTGTGAAGTATCAACAAGTACATATTGAAACTCTTAAAGGTCTAATATTCTGCACGTATAGCATACTACAAAGTCTTGTCCACTTCCACAAGGTGTAGGGGCTGCTTCCTGTGTTACTGTTTCCCAAACATAGATCAAACTTTCCTGAAATTTGTTTTATTATAATATTGTTTGCAACTAAACAGAATTATACCCCAAAATATAGACTTCAACACTGGGAAAACGTTATAAATAAATAAACAAATAGATAAATAAATAAACTCACTCATTAAAAAAAAAGTTACTGCAAAATCCTACATACAGGTTTTACTAAGAATTTTCTTACACTTGGGTGTTTATATTCAGAAATAGCTATCTGAACATCAAAATATTTGTAATTAGTTTTAACAAACCAGATCAAATAATATATAAACAGTCTGAAAAGTACAAATATGCATTATTAGACTTCAGATACGTTATAACCAACAGTTTTATGAATCAGTATATTTATACAAAAGCACGAAAATATGAAAAATAGGGATAAAATATGAAAACAATTATTACTGCAGATAATGTATTCAAACAACTTTTTATCCTAGTTTAACCAAATTACCATATAAAAAACCCTATAGTTTCAAATTTATATTTGTGAGCCTGAAGAGAGAAAAAGCAGAAAATACTAATTGAACCAAACAGAACTTTGACTCACTGAAAACTTTTTTTTTTAATTTTAAGAAATCTGTGTAACTATATTGTCAATCAAATAACCTAAAATATTAAGTCGTCATTGCCCTTTTAAATCCTTTCAACTAGAATTCCCTAATTGTTCCCTCACTTTATCTCACTGTACCAGTAAGTAAATAAATTAACAAAATAGCTTTTATCGCACAGAATAACCTTTTAACTGAAGGATTATCTCTGGTTTATTTTTCATTTCTTTCTCTGCAGATAGCAGTTCATGCCTCATTGATTAGTTTGCTGAGGTGGTGACCAGAAATGAAAACAAGGTCTCTCAGATATTGCCAAGACCTGTAAATATCAAAAAAAAAAAAAAAGTGCACCACAGCTAATACATGTTATGCTTCCAGAATTCAGTTTCTAAGACACTGACAGTCAATGGTCAGGAGAGGTTCATATATTCCAATCAGCCTTTGCCAGGACACAATTCCACTAAACAATTTTAAAATGTCAGCTGAGTGGTTTGGTTTTGGTTTGCTTCCCATTTATACTTTTACAAGATTTTTCTTTTTCTTTCTTTCAGCTCTCATTAAATTTCACTTTTAAAATGTGCCAGCACTCTAATGATGTGTTACAGAGATGTGGATCAGTACTGTTCAAAACTGTGATTTTGTATGTCTTTCTACAAGAAATTTATTTAAAAAGTTTAATTTCATTTTGAAAATTCAAAAATACTGTCTCCAGTAAAGAGTTAATTAGGATATGTTTAGTTTTTTTTTTTCTTTCTGTTTTGTGTTTTAAACTTGCATTTCAGTTTTCATGGAAGGTGCTAGATTGACAGCTATGTATGTCGAACTCCTCTATCTCTGTATCTAGCCAGTCTCATTCCTTAATTAAAAGGATCATGATTTCAAGTGAAACAGAAATTCAGCTGTTCTGTTTACTTAGACTTCAGCCTCTTTATTGAGTCTACATGAATCACTAATGGGGATGATACTTTGTGCAATGTGGAAAAATGGATTTATCAACATAGTTCCCTTAGATTAAAAAAAAATAATAAAAAAAAAAAACCCAGAATATAACTAGTAAACAGCACACAAATACTAAACATGTACTATAAGGACCAAGATCTCAGAGAAGAAATAATGTGAATTATGCATATGCTGATACATTTCTAAGATTGGTGAACAATTTTATATGTAAACAGCCACATAGTTCTCCTGCCATTTGATGTGAGTGAAATTTTACTGCTGGACTCTGGAGAAGAAATAAGAGCCACGTGAAGTTGATCATACAGTCATTTCTTAAACATGAAAATTCCACTGACATGCTGATGTACTGTCTTGGACAGAGATGGTTTATTTTTGAAGAGGCAACTCTGCACCCTCTTTTTTTTCAGTTGCCACAAAAATACAGAAAATTAACCACAATTAATATTAGCATGCTTTGAAAGTTTTAACTTAACCCCAGAAAAATGAAGATAATGCAATGTTAATTTTTTCAGACCTCTGTTAGCTCTACCTTGCTGTATTCATAAACAGATTAAAAGATAATCATTTGCATACAAGATGTACATGGGCTTCTCCAGCATAAGAACAACTGATTTCAGACAAGTGCTACTCACAGAACAACATTTCAGGTAAAAGGACCTGTCACTAAGGCAAGTAACGCAATTCATTCATTTTCAACATTAGCAAAACATGACAAATCAAGAATAGCAGGAAGGCTTTTTTTTTTTTTTTTATGTCCTTGAAGGACACATCCAGCATTTGTTTTGTTTTAACATTAATTAAGCTAAATCTGATAACATGTTTTAATTACACAGGACAGACTACCATTCATATGAAGTATCCTCCTGGTCAAAATGAAGGCCCTCATTCAAGACATTGCTTAGTCATGTGCATGAATTCCTTTAATTTTAGGACAGAAAATCCCTTTGATTAAAAATACAATGTCAAGGTTCTACCAGTGATTTAAGAGGTCACTTTCACTGTACAGTTGAAAAGGTGAATCTCTGACTCAGAGCAGATTCCATAAAACCAACCTCTTCTTGTTTTTATTTAAAATAAAAACACAGTAAACTGAAGAACTGGATTACCACATCTCATATAATTTAGCACGTTCTGATGAGCCAACAAGAAACAAGTTTAAACGTACATTCATCCATGCAAACGTAATATTGAACTATTACTATTTTAAAATAATGATGGAGAGTTCATAAGGATCTACAATGGCAATTTTATTTTCTCTCAAGTTTACTTTTTTATAAATAAATTCAGGTTGAAAAAAAGAGAAAAGTGGTTAAGAAATAGTGCAAATTACTACTAATTTTTAGATTTTCCTTAGAGTAGTACTAAGCAGTTATAGTTCTAGCCTCCAACACAAGAAAAAAACATATTTGTCGAACTGCAAGATAATAGTGAATGCCAAAAAATATTCTACTTAAAGCATACCGGACTGGATTTCCTATATTTTTTTACTAAAAAAGCATAAATTAATGTTGTCTGACTGCATATATTTACATAAATGTTTTTAAATAATACCTAGCATATGATAAAATAGTATATGTCTACCCACTTTCTTTGTGTTTTAGTTTATTACATTTTCTTATTAATTAGGATTTTCTTAGTTATTTTAATTGATCTTCTTTTTATGTGAAATTAAATCAATGACGTGAAAATATTAAAGTTTCTGATGTTTGTTCCATGATTCCAACAACATGTCGATGTAAGATGCTGCTGCATATTCAAGACAGTGCTCTCTAAATTCTGTAGGATTTCAAATTATTAGATTTCCATTTATTTCCTTATTTAAAATACCACAGTACCATATTAATAATACTTAGAACATATTCACAGAAAACACATAAGTTGAGAAACACTTTTATTTCTGTCTTATTAAATGAAGTAATAATTTTCACAGCATCCATCTGCTCAAAACTTAATATCAGAGAGATATTAACATGGATATGCCCATAAAAGCTTTGGGAACTGATAAAACAGGAAATAAATATCTTAACTATTTTTAATTTTTAGCCAACACTTTCATCTGCCTCTCAATCCATCAAATTGAAATAGCTATATTTTAAAGAAACAGAAGAAGTATTAATTTTGAATCTGTAGAATATCACATTGTTTAAGTTTTCCATGTTATGAACTAGATAGTGTCTCTATTTGAATGAATTATGAGCCCTTTGCCTGTTAAGTTGTCCTTGATCTAAAGATTATGCTCGCGCTAAAGGTACATTATACAAATGTCTATATTCAGTCATCTTTTGTCAATGCTTTACTATCCATTTAAAAGATCAAGATCAACATAAAGGTAATAAAATGATACATAATAGCAGACAGTTATGTTCTCTGTACTTTACTTATCAGTTCTAACTAAGATGTCTTTATCAAAAGGTTCATTTTCATGCAGTAGTGAGTTTATATCAATCAGTTATCCCTTACACCTGTCAGAACGTTCCTACACCCAGATAAATGTGACTGTTATCAGATACTGTAGAAGGATAATGTAAAACTGCTTTATGAAAACTATTCTTTATTACTGCTCCACAGATGTTTCCTGTTATAAATATCCTACATTGTAACAAACAATACTAATGGCATTATGTGTATAAAGAATCGAAGAAGAAAAGTCACCTCAATATATAGCCCTTCAATGCCTGAAGCAAATTTATCATTACCTTGTCAGCATTTTGTAGTATATATAGAAAGCACCACATATGCAAAGCACCGAATGCATTCTTCATACATTTTTCAAAACAATAAAGAAAATTCATGAAAAAACCAGTTCGGTTATCATAGTCAAATCGATTAAGTGGACCTGAGTGAGCTATATTATACCAATAATTCTAAAGCAAAGCTCCCCATTAACTAAAGGGGTCTCTATTTAAAAACTGATGGCACAGTATCTTCATACACATTTGTATAGGATTTTTTTTTAATGTTTCTATTCAGTTATAATAAATCTGCATCTAATCAAATGGATATTTAATAGATATTCTTCTGCTTATGTGAAAATTTAAGAAACTTGTATGGATAGAGGTAAACGGAAGTAGCCATGATCTAACAATACAAACTGCATATAAGAAGGAAATATAAAAACTAGTGCGTCTTTAGTCTATTGAAGGTTTGCTACCATAGGACTACAAAAGTAAATATTTTTTTTCTGCTCATTCAGGTGATGAATCTATCTTTCCAAAGCTCTGAAATCAGGCTCTGATATCTTCACAGATTTCTTCACAATCTGTATCCAAAATTTTATACAAAACCTGACTGGTCACATTCCTTCCCATGGACACCAAATTAAAATTCTACTACATCATATTTTCACCACTCGTTATGAGGCAATGACTGTAAAAGAGCAGTGCATAAATCTCATATCAGACTCCTAATGAGTTAATTAACACAGCACTAAGTTCAAGGAAGCTTCTGACCCAGTACTAGGGTAAGAAAAATTCAGGAAATAGTTAAGTAAACATGAAACAGAAACAGATGAGGTAAGCAGTACTACAGTTCAATTTTATATTCAAGTGCTCTGGATATAGATTTTTTTTTAATATCTTTTGCTTAATTATTGTTTTGAAACAGCAGTTACAAGAAGACTAAAATATTTTCCATATCCCTGCAACTCCAATTGCAGGTATCTGTGAACAGATCTTCTAAGGTTATATTTCATAAAGTTGTCTAAGTGAATTGCAGCAGGTATCCCTATATTGCCTACAGCAGCAGCTGTATAGTGAGAAAAAAAATTCTTTCTTTTGCCAATAGCAGTTGTAGAGCAGCTTCCAGCCTCTGTGTATCAGTTTGCTCTACAATAAACTTATAAATCTTCCATTTAAAGTGAATCCCAAAACAAAACAATTATATAGCACCAGCTAGATATATATCTGCAATGGGTAATACAACCCACTGGCAACATCACAAGACAATAGTTACCTTAGCAGTGCCAGTAATGTACTCTGCTTTTTATAATCTTTACTTTCAATTTAGTTGGGCATTGAACAAGCAGATAATCCATGATGTCATTAAAATGAAAATACACTAAAGCTGGATAGCAAAGGGGCTGGAACTTGTAACTTTTGATCATTATATTCCCTCTGTTTTGTTTCGAAGAGGTCAAGAACTTTTTTCTTCTTAGATATGTACTAGTATCTCTGGGATTTGCCAACTACTCCCATGATTCATACTTTTCAGAGTTGCTGCCAAGTCTACCTGGCGCCAACCAAGTCCAATATGATGCAGGCAAGTCAAGAGCCGTTAAAAACACCAAGTTGCATGTATAATTACTACATTTTGATTACTCAACAAATGTTTCAGACCTTCTGATCTAACACTTCTGCATATATGCCATTTGTCAGTGTTACTGAAAACAAAACTATGCATCAGACTTTCTCAAGCCTTTCCATTCTATGCAGGGACTAAGCACAGTGGAAACTGCTGGTCTCCCTTTTAGCCCACACCTGAAATTGCTACCAATGCAGCAGACTGAAAAGAATAATTTGAGGAGCATTTTCACAAGACCAAGGGCTTTGGGTTTGTTATTTGGATCCATTTCTGTAGTACAAATTTCATTTATTTGTGCTTAATGTAATTACAGCTTATCTCTATTGTTTTAAATAGAAAAAAAGTCAGGATCGCTCTTTTTTTTTTTTTTAATATGAGTTTAGACTTTACTTGTTCTGATTACATTTTGCACCAATTTGTGGAATTTTCTACATATCCATATGGTCTAGTAATTCTACTTTTACTAATGTGAGTATTCACATTATCTAAACAGCTGAATGGCCCTGAATATAGCATGAGATAGAATGTCATGACAGAATGAGATAGTGAGCTTCTTAGCTACTGAAGGTCTGCACAAAGGCCAGCTTTTCCCTCAACTCTATCATACACGCACTTCTGGAGGCTAGAGAGGAGAGAAGGAAGGACTTATGAAAACTTAATGCAACTCAGTAGATATGGTCACTACATACCTAAAGGTAAGTAGGTTTATTCACATTCCTTCAGTGTCTCTAACACTGTTTGGGTCTGATGCTCAGTTTTGACAACAGCATGAATACACTGGTAGATTTTACAATACAAACATCAGTTTAAAATATTATCCTGGCATTAAATAACAAATTAAAGTAATACTGAGCAGACACTGGAATTGGAAGTACACACAAGCACCACAGAACAGTTGACTATGAAAATGAAAGCCCAATTCCAGTATCAGTATATCTTTTCCAAAGCCAAAAGAAGCAAGTCAACCAAGTTATTTTACAAAAATGTATACAAACAGCTATCCACTGAAATGTGTACCGATAGCAAAAATCAAGTACGACTTACGTCACCTGCTTCATTTTCTCCTAAACTAGAATTCATACTTATGTAAAGACATGGAATCTTATGACCTAGCTAAGAAAACAAATAATCATTGCAAAAACTTGTCCAAAAGTATTAAAATACTTTCCATAACTCTTAAAATACCTTCACACTTCTTTTTATTTCAGGATTCTTCTACAGTTTCCATTAAGAGTCTCCAGTTAGCAATTGTTCACATAAGATTACAGTTAGATGCTTAAAATGCAACTGCCATATTAATCCATCTTATCGTGCCTTGGTAAGTATTATAAAAGCATCTCCCATGTCAGTTATGATTAGATTATTAGGTGCCTTATGACACTTTACCACAGATAGCATCATGTACAATAACTTTTCAAAATTCTTTACATGCGTGCATGTTGTAGACTGTCAATATTATTGTTGTATGCAAGAACACGTTCCATGTTTGCAATCCCATCAAGGCAAGATCAAATGCTAAATCAAACAACTCAGTAGCATTTGCCTCCTTAGAGGTGAACATACCAAGGCCCAGAGCAAAAGTAATCAATCGGATAATGTCTGCAAATTAAGACACACGTTCTAAACTTTCTGAACATCTGGTGAATAAAATTCCTTGTTGTTCCCCATCTAGAAGCTGAGTACATTAGAAACCTGCAAGTTCAGCAAAAGTAAATTCCATTTTTGTCTGTTATAATATTATTTGTTATGCACAGAGCTGCAGCAAGATGGACTCATAAGGTGGCTAAAGGAGTACAGACTTTTTAACTCCATCCATTGCAAAATACTCCATTACACTCAAAACTAACTTTTTTTATCATTAGAATAGAGAAGTAATAACAAAAGTGAATCTGAACAGAAATCAACTGCAAATACTGTCATTAAAGTGAAGACAAATACAGGAGTCACAAGGCAGACCTAGCCCTAACTCAGAATCATTCAATATTTTAGTTCAAAAGCGACCTCTGAAGATCATCTAGTCCAAACCTTATTCAAGGAAAAATCAACAAGAACAGGTTACTCAGGGCCTTTCAGTATCTCCAAGATTAGACAGCCCACAATCACATTGGGCAAGCTGTTCTAGTGACTCTCATAGTGACTTCACTATTTTTTCTCTCTAGACAAAATTGTTCTGCTTGCAGCTTGGGACTTTGGCCCCTTGTCTTTTTGCAGCACTCCCCTGAGAAAAGTCAGGCTGTGTCTTCTCTGTATTCCCCCCTTAGGCAGCTTAAGACCTCAACAAAATCCTTTCTTTGCCTTCAGATCATAAGATCACCACATGGACCCTGCACACCAGCCCCCAATCATCCTGGTGTCCTCCACTAAGCTTCCTCCACTACATGCACATCTCTCATACTGGGGAGCCCAAAACTGGACTCAGTGTCCTGATGTAGTCTCACCAGTACTGAAGAAGAGACAAGGACAATTAGTTTCCTTGACATGCTGGTTATACTCTTGCAATCACAATATAAGATGTCCATCTTCACTACAAAAGCACACGCCTGCTGGCCACTGACTTCAGCTAGTTTTAGACTTCCCCTCTACAAAATCAGTAAAATTCAACTAACAAGATGGAGGTTTAATCCTGCCTGGAAAAAAAATAGTTCCTTCTGAATGGGAAGTGGATGGATTTTGAAAGAAGATATAACAGGAGAAGTGGGCTGAAAGTTCTCTTTCGAGTGTAAATTCAGTCAGGTGGTAAATAGGCACAGTGGTGTGTTAGGGTTGGACGGCATCATCCAGTTCCAGCCCCCTTGCCAAAGGCAGGGACACCTTCCACTGAATCAGGTTGCTCATTGCCTCATCCAGCCTGGTTCTGAACACCTCCAGGGATGGGGCATCCAACAACCTATTCCAGTGCCTCACCACCCTCAATGTTCTAGAGCCTAAGGGATTCAAGCAATGTGGAGATCTTTCTGTTCCCTCCACAGTGGAGCACAGGTGCAGCAGAATGATTCTGCTCTTGTGCAACTGGAAAAATCAGTGGGTCCTCACTCAATGCAAAACAAGGTAGTGATTCTTCTCTCCCAGATCCAGACAGCTAAAAGCTAATCTGAGTCTAAAATGAACTGGTTTTGTCTGTACTGGTAAATACACCAGTCCATTTTATTCCTCTGATCAAGACACCAAGTAGAACAACACAGCTAAAATCACCTTCTTCCCAAAACCACATCAGGTTAACAATTTGATGCCTGCATGAAACCCTGCCCCAGTGAGTTTAGTAGTATACACACAGCTATTTAAACTCCGTTTGTGGAATGAATCTAGTCATGCGGAATTGGCACTGTGCTGAGGATGTCAATTCAAATTCATAAATGCTGAAAGCCAAATCGAGATCTGTAAAAACGTCCTTTTCAAGGAGATCTTATAATTACCTCTCACAATTACAGCAGATATATTGGTCCTGATTCCTCTCACAACATGAAATTCATGCTTTGCAGAGAATCCATACATATTTCCAGTTAGACAATTTATTTGTTATAAACTTCAAGTAGGTCTTCTTGAAAAAAAACTATGCATTATATAGGCTGTGAATCTGATGCAAATCATAGCATACAGCTGAGCTGGAAAATACAGTTTGTTAAATATGATTACAGAGACACCTCATTTTGGATTTTATAATTGTGAATTCAAAGACTCTTCCTTTTCTCCCACCTTCATCCATCTTTTTTACTTTTAAGATCACAATTAATGTTCATATTTAGCACAGAAAGATCAAGTAACTAAAATCAGTATACAAGGAATAAAACGTATGTGCCATAGAAGCATATATTCTAACTACAGGCTTCACAATTTTTGTATGACTTACTACAATTTCCTTAGGAAGAAATAAACAAAGATAGATAGATAGATAGACAGATATATAGACGGATAGATAGACAGATGGACAAATATATATGAAACAATATTTGTATATACATATATAGTTATAAATCTTCATTAGATACATAAATATTCATATAGGAAGAAATCAGAGCTTGGCTGAGCTACCTTATTTGCTTACTTCTCTAGGGAGATAATTGGTCTTTCGATTTTATATACATCCACTAATAAAACCAATCTAAGTTTTCTCTTAACTAGTTCAGTATAAATTTGAGACTTTTTTCCCCATTTCTTTCTATCACTTGTATTTCACAAATGCAAGTTACCAGCCAGAATGAAGTCTCCAGGCAAATAACAGTAAGCAATCATTCAAAGTTCATTTGTAAAGACCAACCAAGCTGACATTATAAAAGTCTATACTGTAAACACAAAGTCACATCAGAAATAGTTCATACCGGTTGTGTAATGCTGACACTGCCAAATTAAATGTACTTCCTGTAAAGAGCTGTGCTCATAGAGAAAGGATCATCTTCTCTTCTCATCTTTTGCTGGTTCATTAACTAATAAACTACTACCACTCACAGGGTCATTACTGGAGCTGCTTATTTAAGTTCTTCATGGAGCTGGAGGGATTCACACACTCTTTTGTTGACATAGTCACCATTTGAAGATTGAGAAAAGAAAATGTCAGCATTCAGGTAAAACAATTGAAAAAAAAGGTTCTGTGACACTTATGTTTAAAACATAAAAGTGCTGCAAATTACTTACAGTTCTGAAAAGGAACACATATCTAGGTTCCATTTTAGTAGAGGACAATGAGAAAATAAAAATGTAAATCACTTCTACATCTTGCTATTCCTTTTTTTTTCCAACTGTCCAAAACCACGCCATTCACACTCCAATTTGTTATCAACTATCCATTCAAACTTCCTGTTTAAGTATTTGCCAGATCTGTTAACTGTGTCTTGATAATTACAGACAGCAGTCATCTATATTTGAACAGTGGTCAACAAATATATTCTTTTCCAAATATGTTGCTCTTTTTTTTAATTTCCCCATCAAACAATTTGATAATTCATCTGCTTGTTAGAATTTTGAGACAGCACACTCAATTACAAATCATAGATTCATAAAATCATTAAATGGTTTGTGTTAGAAGAGATCTTAAAGATCATACAGTTCCAGCCAACCTGACAGGGGCAGTGACACCTTCCACTGGCTGGATCAGGTTGCTCAGAGCCCCACCCAACCTGGCCTTTAAAAACTCCAGGGATGGAACATCCACAGCTTCTCTGAGCAACGTGTTCCAGTACGTCACCACCCTCAGAGTAAGAGTTTTCTTCCTAATACCTAATCTAAACCTACTTTCTTCCTGCTTAAAACTGTTTCTCTCTATGCATGCCTCTAAGGATAGGCAAAGGCTACATTACATATCATAGTTACCAAAGATCATCCATACTGGGACCTGTTTACCCAGATATCCTGTCTCTGATGATGACCAGCATCAGCTGCCTAAGGCAGATTTATAGAAAAGGAAAACCATACAGGATATGTTCCCATCCTGTAGTAATTTGCATCCTACAGATTACTTAAACTCTAATTATAGTTTTATTAATCTCTATCAATTTTTGGCACCTACAATGTCCTGTGGCAGTATATCTAGCAACTTAAGTATGAATTCCATGAAGCAGTGACTCAGGTTTTATTTTGTTACATCTACCATCTGTTAACTTCATTTGATGACCTCTAGTTCACTTACTAGAAGAAAACTCTTAGCCTTCCTTACTCACTGTCTCTGCTCCTCAGCCTCAGTCATCTTTTTTTCTAGCCAGAAAAGTTCTACCATTTCAGTTCTAATGTGTTTTTACTTTCCTTTGTTGCCACACTGTGAAGATACTGAAAAACATAGGTCCTACCACAGAGCACCAAGAGACTTCTGTGATGATCCTTCTCAACTAGCAAACAAATCAACACAAGTCCTACATTTTAACCAGCTGCTTTCCAAACAACCCATGGCAGCATAATTTCTTCGCTGAGGGACCTTGCTAAAAGTTTTCTGAGAATGCAGGAAGGTTTTATCAACTGGATAGCCTTTTCTTGTATATTTATTAAACCTTTTAGAATTTTCATCTACAAAAGCAGTGCTGACTTTTCCCCAGTATATCATAATTAAGTAATGCCCAATGACATTATTCTTTCTGCTTATTTGTGAAGTATAGGTCCAGACTTCCTTGTGTGCAGTTTTCTGAATACCATGCAGGACCCTTTTCAGCATTACATTTGCCACCATTCTACCAACACCAATAGGGTTTTAAACAGGAGGTTATACCTTTGCATTAATTGTTCAGCTGTTTCATACATGACTTACCTTTAAACTAGACTGTTACCAGGCCCTTAGGATTCATCTTGTCAATTTGTCCTATACCTCCTTTTACTGACATTCTTGCATATCTTTTCATTTACGCTCCCAGTTATGCAAGAGCATCCAGAGGAAGCAAGCACTGCAGCAAACTTTGTTTCTCCCAAAGACAGTCCACATCTGCCCACCACTGATTTGAGGTCTTCCTCAGAGATGAGGTCAGGCAAGACTCCTCTATAGCTACTCACTAACCAGAAAAGGCTAATTCATCCTTATCCTTCCCTATATCCTTGCTACTATTTCAGCTGAAAGAAACAGCAAAATCACCCCAGCTGCTATTACTGCAGCCGGAGAGTGGCCTTGAAGAGCAGCACAATGTGAGGTGGAAGAATCTTGACTATTGAAAGTTGGAGGAGTTACCAATAAACTGCTGTAGCTGGAAGGAAAAACAATGAGTTTCTGGATTTTTTGAAGTTGTTACATTTCACAGGGGAGATTAAAATTGTTGCATGAAAGAGGGTTGTGGGGTTTTTTTGAAAAAGACAACAATTTTCACAGTTGACAACTGTAAACATCACCAATAAAAAAGATCAGATCTTGCCAATAAATGGGGACTCTTGGCTTTACTCTTACCTAAAGGCAAGAATCATCTACAGGGCAGTAAATTACCTGAAGGGACTAGTGGTTTGGCCTTGTAACACTAACAAGCAACTCAGACAAACTCAATCAGTGAATTAAGGCTGAGGAACCACATCCTCCACAACTTCAATGCCTGCATTTCTGAAGTTTGTTCAACCTTCTCTCCCAACTCAAGCAGGTTTTAGCCACATTCTTAGTGGTTAAATTAAAACAGATGTGAAAGGAACAGGATCAGTCCCTTTATTCCAAAGACAGCTGGGAATAGCAGGCACTGTTGTGGAACACTTTTATCTTAGAATTCTGCTAGTAAATGTTATTTACAGCCTTCTGTGTTATTTATCATTTTATCTCATTATGTATTGTCTAGAGATGCAATTTTCAAAATGGGGTGGGAACACCTTATTTTAGTGGAATTAGATTTAGCATTTACAACATTCATATAGCCAATCAAACTGTAATGAACTCTTCTGCAGATACTGTTTATTTTTGGAAAAGTTTTAATAACTTTTCCTGTAATTAAAAATAGCATACAATATCAGAAGCAAGCAGCAATTAAAGGTAATCAAATTTGGGAAATTGTGTAGGAAGTACAAAAAAGATCTGTAGATATTTTGTTAAATGCTTATTATCAGTTGAAGTACTGTTTGCTTCACAAAGCAGAACAATGCTTATCATTAAAACATAAGAACATTTCTACTAAGTTCTTTGCCTGATTTTCTTCTTTCATAAAATGCACTGCATGTGAAACAAGTCTTCAGAAAAACAAGGCCTAAAAAAACCTACTACTCAGGGTGCCTTTGAGGATATTTAATTAAAATCTAATCCTGCATTCATTAAGGCTCACATAAATTAAGCTGTCATTCATAAGATTTATGGATTCTCATTTGCATATTGCATACAATTCATCAATTACTCAGGTATGAAAGGAGCACATTTCCCTTGGAGCTGCATGCTACCCTGCCAACATTTGAAATGAGGGAAAGAGCAAGACTGTCAGGCATTCACACAAACTTTCTTCCAAATGTCTGCTCCTTGATTAATCTAATTTTCTAGCTATTCCTTACAAGATACAACAACAGCCCTTCTGCAAATTTCTATTATTCCTCCTGTCTTCATCATAAAATCTTCTTGTCTTTTAATAATACTTCATGTCTGACTGATTATTATTTGTTTGCTAATGATATGGCATGAATGTTTTCTTTATATAAATGCATAATGCACACATCGGTGTTAAAATAAAATGATTAGTATTTTCACGTTTAGTTTTTTCTGTTTAACATCACTAATTTGCTTAGCTGAGCTGAATAAAAAACTATGCAATAAGAAAAAATACCAAATTATAAATCTATCACTTAAACCAGCCATCAGTATTAAGTAAGAATATTTCTCTTAGAGTGTAATGTTAATGTGCACATAATTAAACCATTAAAATATAACATTAAAATATAATTAAGAAGAGACAACAAATGTTTAATGTGAAAAACCAGCTTATTCACAGCCGCTGCAGCATGTACCTGACTGCACTTCTGAGAAGTTGTGGGCAAAGTAGTGATACTGGTATGTTTGGTTTTGTTGCACACCAAACATACTGTGATAATTCAGTTGTCTTCTCTAGAGAGCTAATTTCAGTGGCACAACTAGAAAGTAGAAGTCTGCTCGCCCAGGCTTTGCACACCTTCCAACATGTACATGATCAGGCACTGAACTTAATGCACAATACTTATTCCTGTCTGGGGGTTTCTAAATTAAAATCTAAAATTACTCTTAAGGTTCCATCTAAATGTATTTGCTCATTTCATATCTTAATTCCCTAGTAAAAAAGTAGCATAGAAAATAGCAAAAGAAAGTTGTGATTTTCTCCAAGAAATGTTATGCTAAACAAATAAAAAGATGATAAGCTATGAAACAAGAAAAATCCTACATAAAACATTCCTTAACTCTTTAGACACTATAGGGAACATTTTGTAGTGCTACTTCTCAGACCACATTAACAGATAATTTTTTTAATTTCAGTATAAAAAGTGTTGGGACCTTTAAATATATGTGACATAAACCAAAGTATCTCAGAGCAGATGGTGAGCGAATGATAAATAAATACTTCAAATATTAGTGATCTAAGATTTTATTGTTCAAATGTTTTCAGCACCGAGTCCAGCTTAAAAGTCACACACTGCGTCTTGCCACAGAGGGACTGTTGAACATTTGGACTGGATTACTGAATGGCAAACAAATATTTTTGCTCTTCTCTCCTCCCTCAAATCTGTTTAAAAATGAAGAGAGATTTCATTCTAAGCATAATTGCTAACGTAATCTCATGCGAATAAAGTTAACTAACCCTGGAAAAATAAACAGATGACTAACTTTAATCAGAGAAATGAAGTCATCATTGTGCTTGGTTTATAAAATAGATTTCCATTGTCAAAGATAACATGAGGGGGTGTTTTTGCTATTTTGGTTTGTTTAGTTTGATTTAGCTGCTCTACTGTAGGCTGTTTAGGTCCATCCGTGAATTACTACTGCATTTATTGTCTGTCTTTTCAACTGCTGCATTCTCTGAGTTTCAAATTTCTCAGCATGAGCTGTCTGCTTAATTCTATCCAAGTACTGTGTAATGAGAAAAGAATTTTCCCTGTCTACAATAATATAGCTTATTTTATTTCCCGAACCCAAACCACCTGTTCAGTTTTTCTATTTAAAGCTTTGTAAGGCAACTGACTACCTCAGTATGTTTGTGCTGAAATGAAAGGCAGGCAGAATGAAGCTGGAACTTCTTGAAACTCAGTCCAATACAAAGCACCACCCATGGAGCAGCTTCTTGGCTCCGGGGTCAGATGGGGTTCACTATATAAATTTCTCAATAGATTTTACAAGTGACTTCCTTGTTTATGTGGAATCTGCTCAAAATATTTCTTAATTTAATTCTCCAAGAGATTTTGAGATAAACAGCAATAAATGACTACACAATAATAAACTACTATAGAACCTTTTTTAGTGCTAAACGTCCAAATCTTTATTATTGTTAAAATTAACTGTATTAACTTCATCTGAGTCTGAAAGTACAAAAATATAACAAATCAACCTATTACAGTACTTCCATGAGTAGTCTAGTACAAGTATCTATCTCAGTGATAAGAAATAGCTCATCTGAAAAACTACATTCCAAAAAGACACAAAAGACAAGCAAATGTGCCCTGGATCAAACATGACTCCAAACCTAACAATGAACTTTGCCTACCACTATAAAGTAGATCACCTTCCAAAACCTTCTTGAATTTTTACATTTTACATCACTGCAGATCGAGTGTGGTTTCAGTTCTCTGGAAGGAGAACAATGAAATAAAAATACAGCTATTTAACACTGTTCTGTACTGTTTGTTTCCCAAACTTCCCCCTTTCTATTTGTCAATATTTTCACTTTGTCATTTAAGCACATACCTCAAAGGATAGGCTTTGGTATGATTTCTGGATTGAGGAAAAACCTTATTCAGTTTTCCCTGGATATCTGGGGAAGAAGGATGAGCCTATACATAAGACCAGCCTACCTACTTCCATCATAACAGCAAAGATTTAAAAAAAACAGGCTTATGCCTCTGAAGACATAAGAAAGAGGAGGTGCAACTTTTTACAGACATTTTTGAATCAAGAAAAAGAGAAATAAGAAATCTATACTAACGTGTTACCCAAAACATTTGTAAATAAATAGTTATTTTGTTCCTACCTCTTCAGCCTAATTAACTTAAATTTATCTACCCCTTTCTCTTTATCTCCTGCTTTTCAGTAAATAGGCGGGAAGGAGCCTGGGGAGAGTAAACATAACACTAAGACTGTGGAAAAAGAGGAAATTATTCCTCTTGAACCAGACAGACACAGCAATGAAGAAAAACAGAACATCTTTCCACATTAACACACCGAACCACTAGACCTAGGATACATAGGCATCTTGACTACTAATATAAAAAAAAAAAGTTTTCCCTTTCTTCATTCCTGTTAATTATTTTCAAATCTGTGTAGATATAACACCTTCTTCCTTCCTTTTCATTAGCTCATGAATATCTGCAAGACAGAAGTTCTGGTCTGATAATACCTGCTGAACCACAAAACCCCTCCTGTGGATGCCAATCCAGTGCCAGCAAGATTTAAATGCTGGAGCTGGTTCAAACACCTAGGAAATTTTCAGATAAAATCTTTATTAAAACAAGTTAGGATTGAAAGTGCATTTCATGGCAGTTCCTGTAACCTCACCAAAACATTACCATTTCCTTGCAAAAACTCTACATACTTGTAATAATCAAAGAGCTGGGATTTTAGAAACAGATTGGACTGCTTCGTTATCAATGCACGCAATGTTTTTTCTATTTATTTCTGTTATGATTTATATGCAATCATAATCTAACCCTCAGATTTTCAAAAACATATACAAAACTAGAAGATACATATAAAACTATAAACTTCTTCAGAGTTTATGTAATTCTGTTTCCCTTTTGAAGGAATCCACTCACACAGGTACGATTGCAGTACATAGTAAATCACTATTCACAGAGGCACCATCTTAACTAAAATTAAAAAATACCAGTTGAATACCTGTCCATACACCCAAAATAAACCTAAAATATCTAGAATCAAATATCTCATTATAACAGTCACTTCATCTGTATATTTAATTATTATTCCATGCCATCACAATCAGTTGCAAAATGACATTATTTAAAATACTTCAAGATTCCATTTTTCCAGGTTCTGGAATCTGAATGTGATTTACTTATGATTCTAGATTCACAATGAAAATAAAAGAATAATATAACCTTAAGCTTCCCCCATGGCTTAAAGAGACCAAAGGTGACTAGATGCATCTTGCCTCAGAAGAATATTTTCTTAATGTGCTTTGGGGGAGTGCTAAATCACAGGCACTCCTGCCTCAGTCACCTTCTCTTTTCTCTCTTCACAGACATTTTTTGCTGTCCTCACGCTGCTGGAGCTTTAACTAAATGGAAATCAAACAGGAAATCAAACTACATACTGACATTAATTCTTCATTATAAATTGCTAGTAAACAAGATTCACTCAATATCCCTTAAAAATGTTTCACTGAAAATAGTGGGGAGATTTAAAACAGGAAAGGAGACAGTGGTAATGAAATATCAGTGTTTTAGTAGATAAATGAACTATCTGGTTTACATTTTATGTCAAAATACAAAAACACAGGCAATTACAAACAGACAGGTAAGTGGGCTACTGGAATGCAAAAATATTTGCTAGTTTGTAAAACTGCCCTTAGAGATAGATGGTTACTTTTGAAAAGAATAAGAAAATTACAATTGATCTAATTCTTTAGAGAGTAATGCTGAATGTCAAATAATGCTGCAACTACTACGTAACTACTCATATAATAACGTATCACAACTAAACCCTACCTGAATCACAGTAGAACTGTTAGTAATAGACTAGATGAAGTATCAAGTGAGGTCACGCTTAGTAAAATGAGTTTCCTTCCAAACAAAAATTTTACACTGATCCTTATTTTCCTGTCAAGTGTTATTTAAACTCACCCAAGACCTTATTTGCAGCTGTGAAACTGGTAAGCTGTATTAAATTGGAAATGAAACAAATGCTGCCACAAGTCACATGCAGGTGCCATGTTTGTGCATTTATGCAACATGATACAATAAGCGCTCTCCATGGAAGAGCATTATATGATTATGATTAGTGCTAAAATAACAAGCTTTAAGCAGAGTGCCTGGAAATACCCAAAACAGTCTGGAAAAGACGACCTCCTTCTCTGTCTTCCTGAAATCACAGCCATTAAACATATTGTGGAAAATCTTTGGTACCAATGACTCATATGAGGCACAAGAAGTTTAGAGTAGTAGCTGTAATCCTCATTACCAAATGTCGCAGATACCAATCAATTTTCATTCTGAACTTCTGGACAGCTTTTCATTTTCTATGATATCAAACATGCAGAAGTTAGCTTTGGGGTATTGATGTCTGCTTGAATTTTAAAATTATAAGTGAGGATATGATGATCAACATCATTTGCAGAGAAAACTTCTTTGCCAGGTGACAGTCTAACATTTTAAGCTATATGGCACGGAAGATTTCATCATGCCTACCAACAAAATGTCAACAATTACTGCACTCTCCAAGTGGAAGCTGCCTATCTCCAGAGAAATCTTAACACACAAAGACAGTAAGAAACACAAGGGGCCCAAAAAGTCCCAAAGAGCATTAAACTGTATCCTCTTAGGCTACAAATGTGTTCTACAGAGTCCAGACATATAAACTATTTAAACCTCTGAATTCCATATGCATGTGTCAGAACCGAGCACAGAAACAGCAACCACCAAAAGCAATAGTCCCAAATATTTGAATGAATTGAGTTGTAACGAATTTAACAAGACCTACAGTGCAGTTATTAAACTGAACTCCCTGTAGAGACTTCAAACATAGCACAATGTCGAGTGCAAAAGAAAAGCAATTTCATAAAAGCAATATCTCGAACAAAACATGTTGAAAAACATGCTTTGAGCAAAAACTAGTACAGATTCTCCATTTACCATTTTGAATTTTTCTGTTCATCTACGCATACCGCTCAAATCAAAGATCCACAGACTTTCCACTACTGGTTTTAACTCTCTTAAATATCTTTTTACTCACAGCTTCTAACGTGTCTCTTCTATCAACTTTCAGAACCACTAATACTAATGGTTAGAAGGTTTTCAAGTCCAGTTTCTACACTTTAAAAGAGTAACTAATCTTAAAGAGTAATTCATGATTTCCACAGCATGTTTCAGAAACAACCAAAATACTATATTATCTAGTAGGACACACAGTATCCTAGTAGAGTTTCATATCAGGTGATTCATAATAGGTGTAGAGATTCACACTGAGGTGTTCAAGACTAGACTGGATGAGGCTATGAGCAACCTGATGTAGTGGAAAAGTATCCCTGCCCTTGGCAGCAGGGTTGGAACTGGATGATCTTTAAGGTCTCTTCCAACCCAAACCATTCCATGATTCTATGATTACACATACACGCTCAGAGTCAGTGACACACACGGATTTATGACTTAAGCCAACGGCAACCACTGAGAAGAACTTATCAAAGACATTCAACAATAGCACAGCTTAGGTTTTTGAATTTTGATGACTTGGTTGCTATGCATGGTATTTTTTTTTTTCTTTCTTTGAGCTTAAAATGCTTATTGCCATTCTTACACTGTGTTTTTCATAAAATTCACAGAGTATTAAGAGGGAGCAAGTAGGGTCAAACTCTAATTCTTCCCATGAGCTGTACAGAAAGGAAGGACATTTGCAGACAATAGGAAAGAAGGCTGCTTTTGACTTATTTTGCCACGAAACAGATTTACTTGAAGCGAAACATTGGTGGTGGCACTGTCTGAGACGTTAAGACTGATCATCTATGGCTGAGGCAACTTAAGCTGTTAAACATTTTCAAGCTACCTCAGTCACATGACATAGCGTTCTTTTCCTCTAGGAGAGCTTAGAAAAGGGAACATACAGTCATTTCTATGTTTAAATAGACATTTCTACCTTCACTGGTTATATAAGTTATTCTAACAACTAATAGGTTTTGACCCTCAGGTTTCTCCTGAAGTGGTATTGCTGTCTACTGTGCCAGGACTGCAGAGTATTTTGGAGCTGTGGTGAGCCCCTTGGTGAAAAGCAAGTATATAAGTTTCACAGAGATTTCATCAATATAGCTCACCTAAAATTTCTCTTTGTCTAAAACAATCCACCACAAAATAAAATTTCCAGTTACCTACTGAAACACTAATATTTCTGTAGATACAACTGTTCTTCAGATAATACTTTTCTAAATGAATTATTCTGAATGAAAGAATGACTGCAATTTCAAGTAATGAAATGAGGAAGGAACAAGTTCTGTGTCTGACAGCCATAAAGAGATATACAGCAATAAACACTGCATAAATCAAAATATGCCAGAAAACAAACTACGAGATGAACCACTGACACATAAAAACCTTCTGAATGCTTTAGAAAAAGGGTTTGATGGTTTTTTCTCAAAGTGAAGATTAGGTAATTTGATAGTGGTTTAGAATTTAGAGATAGCATTCCATAAAGCTTTCAATGTTATTTAAAACGTTTTTACTTTTCAACATACAGGGAAAAAGTGTACATGCTTGTTAATAAACTAACAGTATACAGTTTATTTACAAACAGATCAATAAAAACACCTCATCTCTTTCCTACATGCAGATACTTTAAATGCAGATGTTGTCATTTGATTTTGTCGTCCTATGATCTTTTTGCAATCCATGTTGAGAAATAAGCATTTCTATGTCACAATTTACTTGACTTATTTTCTATGCCTGAGGATGATATTAATTGCTCTGTAGAATTTCTCTCTGCTGACTATATGCAGAATATAAATGTTGATCTCAGACGCAGATGTTTAAACTGTATGCTACTACAGAGATTAAGCAAGCTCACCATCACCCTTGCTCTCTAAAAACTGAATTCACTCATTGTACTTTAGCCTAAAGTCAAAGAGGAGCCTAAAGCGATGAAATCTGTGCCCTGAGCTGCTTTGCCTTGCACAGAGTAGCCTCTCAATCTTAAAAATCACTAATTACTCTTCAGAGGTGGTGAAGTTCTTGGACTTCATTTCATTTAATTATATATTTCCTTTAAACCAGTTTTGAATCTGTTCTAACCTAAAATAAGCAGATGAGGGGGGTTTACCTGCTGCGTGTTAAATTCAAGAAAAACTACTTAACAAAAAAAATCAACCTGTACTTTTTCAGAAGGGTAACGATAGCAATTTATATATCATGAGTATAAATAGCTTCAGAAGAGTCAAATTAAACATGCAGAGAATACAAGAAAAAGGTAAGCAAGTAGAATTAAAATTATTTGCATATCTTTGAATCACTCACACAGTAGGAAAATACATAACCTTCATCTCCAAAGTCTGGTGTATCTTCACATCTCACTAAGAGAAAATAAAGCAGACACTATTCTATTTTTTACACACCTCTGTCAGTAGATCCCACTCTTGGGAAGTTTAATATTACCTATGCTTCTCTCAGACAAGATCAGTTATGCACAGATGTAGACATGCACTCTTCTCTTGTGATTTTTTTCCTTTTTATTTCATATTTTGACTTGCAGTCATGAAAGGTGATACAGAGAAAAGTTTTTAACATTTATTAATCTGGGGCCATATTACATGAAACTTATCCATATTTTCAGATGATGTTCATATCTTTTCATATTTTTCATAAATTATCATGATTCAGACTATTTTAAAATTAATAATTTTCAAAGTATTGTGATTAAGAGATAAACCAGAGATTCATAGATTCAATAACAACTGCAAAACAGCTTGTAACATGGGAGAACTGATGGAATACTACATCTCAGAAATTATTTACAGACCTAAAAAACTTCAATTCACTTTGTAAAAATTTCTCAGATAAAAAAACAGAAAAAAATCAAATGGTTTACAGGAGCACTTGAAAAGGGTAAAGCTGATGCCACATTTTGAAATCTGAAGCATCAAATGCAGCACTTCCTTCTAACACAGCTGCAGAAACTTCAGGGTTGAGTTAGTTCACCAAATGTTACTCTAAAGTAATTGTCTTTGTGTCTTTACAGATTCCAGTAAATAAAGAGAAGTCCATTTGGTTAAGTTTATTTTTGACCCAACAAATCAGATCTACAAAAATCAAAACAAGACTTGGAACTAGATATTCTTGAGCACAGAAGGTCATTTCAATACTTAAAATCAGCTCTCAGAAAAAATACACAACATGGACACAAATAAATTTAAAAAAAAAAATCCCCCAGTAAACAAACTATTATTTTTGTCGCATAACTCCCATACCAAAACACAAGGACAGGGGTTTTTTTAGCTAGATCTTGTCACTATATATCTTAAGGCAGTCTGAGGACAGACAGAGCTAGAGATCATTTATTAACCTCTGTCTTATGGGGTGTCATGAATTCTCCGGACTTCTTATTTGAAGTCCCACTAGAGTGCATTCAGCCCTTCAGGTTTTTTTTTAAGTAGATCCATTTTTATTAGGCAACAGGCTAAGCAAGGTTCTTTCTTGTAATGACTAGTCTTGCCTGCCTACAAAACATGTAAATTCTTGTGATTTGCCGTAGTATCTTAACAAATACTGACTTCAATCAGTGTTTCTGTTCATGAAAACTGTAATTATTTGTGATATCTGTTAGCAAATGCTAAACACTTCTACAGGTATGTCAGTCAGAAAAGGAAGGTTAAAGAAAGCGCAGTCACTAACGGATGAAAATGGCAAACTCGTATCAACAGACAGAGAGAAGGCTGGGGGACTAAACAACTTTTTTGCCTTCATCTTCACTGACAACCACTCTCCTCATCCCTCCCAGGTCAATGGACAACAAGAGGAAGACTAGGGGTTAAAGCCCCTCACACTGTGTAGGAGAATTGGGTTTGTGACCAACTGAGGAACATATATAGGTCTATGGGACCTGATGAGATGCATCCCAGAGTCCTGAGGGAATAGGCTGATGTGGTTGCCAAGCCACTCTTCATAATAGTTTAAAAGTTATCACAGTCAGGAGAAGTCCCCTGTGACTGGAAGAAGGGTAACATTGTCCCCATTTAAAAAAAGGGTAGAAAAGATGACCATGGGAACCACTGACCTGTCACTCACCTCTGTGTCTGGAAAGATCATGCAAGAGATTCTCATAGAAGCTATGCTACACCACGCGGAGGACAGGGAGGTGATCAGTGGTAGCCAGCATGCATACACCAAGGACAAGTCCTGTACAACCAACCTAGTGGCTTTCTATGATGCAGAAGCCACAGGACAGGGAAAACCAACAGATGTGATCTGTCTGGACTTCTGTAAAGCCTCTGACATGGTCTTCCACAACATCCTTCTCTCTAAATTGGACAGAAATGGATTCGATGGGTGGACTGCTCAGCAGATAAGAAATTGCTTGTATGTTGTATTTGAAAAGTAGAGATCAATGGCTCAAAGTCCAGATGAAGATCCATGACAAGAGGTGTCCCTCAAGGGTTCGTACTGTGATCAGTGCTGCTTAATATCTCCATCAACGATTTAGCTAGTGAGGTTGAGTGCACTCTCAGCAAGTTTTCAGATGGAACCAAGCTGTGTGGTGCAGTTGCCATATCGGAAGGATGGGATGTCATCCAGAGGGACCTGGACAGGATGGAGAAGTGGGCGTCTGAGAACCTCATGAGGTTCAACCAGGTCAAGTGCGAGGTCCTATACATGGGTCTGGGCAATCTGTGGTTTCAATACACAATGGGGGATGACAGGATTGAGAGTTGCCCTGCAAAGAAGGATTTGGGGCAGTTGGTCAATGAGAAGTTTACATGAGTCAGCAATGCACGATTCCAGCCCAGACCAACCATATCGTAGGCTGCATCAAAAGAAGCATGGCCAGCAGGTCAAGAGAGGTGATTCTGCCCCTCTATTCTGCTCCTGTGAGTCCTCATCTGAAGTATTGTGTTCAGTTCTGGAATCCTCAACACAAAAAAAGATATGGAACTGTTGGAGGGCTACAAAGATGATCGGAGGCTGGAGCACCTCCCATACAAGGACAGACTGACAGAGTTGGACTTGCTCAGCCTTAAGAAGAGAAAGTTCTGATGAGACCTTATAGAGACCTTCCAACACCTGAAAGGGGCCTACCAGAAAGCCGGGGAGGGACTTTTTACAAAGGCTTGTAGTGATAGGACTAGAAGGAATGGCTGTGTATTGGAGAGGGGAAGATTTAGACCAGACTTGAGGAAATTCTTCACAATGAGGGTGGTGAGGCACTGAAACAGGTTGCCCAGGCATGTTTTCAATGCATCATCCCTGGAAGTGTTGAAGGCCAGGTTGGATGAGGCCTTGAGCAGCCTGATCTAGTAGGAGCTGTCTCTCCCCGTGGCAGAGGGGGTTGTGATTAGATGATCTTTAAGGTGGCTTCTACCTCAAACCATTCTATGATTCTATAATGACTTTGACATAAAACTTAATTTAAAATATTAGAAATCCATAAAAGAATGCAAATAATGTCAAAAACATGGTCATTGTTGTATAAAAATAAATTGACTGCACATAAAACAAAGACAACAAACTTTTTTTTCCCCAAAAAAAATTATCTGTTTTGTAAAATTATTCCTTCCTACACTGTCAGATCTGAAAAATCAGGTGGCATTCTAATAAGTAATGAAAAGATAAATAGATATGTAATCAGCAGTAAAACATAAATGTATTATTTTTAAAGGTAATTAGAGAATGAATGAAATTTATCATTTTCTTGGAAAGAGTGAAGAGAAACTAGTAGCAGAGTTCATGAGCAATCAGTTTTTGGATCAGACTTATTTAACAATTTAGCTAACGCCCAACACACACACTGATGACACAAAGTTGGAAGAGTATCGAGTACGGTCTTGAAAAAAGATGATGTATTTTAATGGAACAAAGTGCAAGGTCATTCTCTTAGGGACCATAAATAAGTGTAGCTGTTGCAAACCAAGAACTCATAAGCTGGGAATAACCAGGAAGAATAAATATCTGGGTTTATTAGCAGATCCCTGGATCCAGGGGGGATTTAGGTTGGATATTAGGAAAAATTTCTTTAACAAAAGGCTTGTCAAGCACCAAAACTGGCTGCCCAGGGAAGTGGCTGGTCACCATTCATGGAGGTATTTAAAGATGTGTAAATAAGGCACTTAAGGATATGGTTTAGTGGTAGACTTCGCAGTGTTAGGTTTACTTGGACTTGATGTTCCAAAATGATTCTGTGATTCTATGATTATGAGCCACCAACGTGACACAGTGATAAAAGAGACCATTCTGGAGCATATATATTTCTGGTAGATTAGAAACTATGACTGACATACAAGGCATCAGTGGGATATTCTGCCTGAATAACCTCAGTCAAACATCTTCAGAAAAGACAGACTCATCGAGAAACAGGTCTAAAGAAGGACTGCATTCATGATGGCAGAAGCGGGTGACTCCAAGTCTGAGACAGTTTTGAATTTAATAGTATTAGAAAAACAAAGGCTAAGGTAGAATCTAATTCTTCTCTTTCACAACCACATGAGTAGTCTGATACATTTATAAGGAAAGATTCAGGCACAGATGAAAACTGCAGGCTGCTCCAAGTCACAGTGTCATGAAGCAGCATAACAGTGAAAAGTACTGACCCAATCAGCTCTCTGCTAGCACTCACAAAGTTATTGGTGCTACTGGCCACACAAATTAAAAATATGAAAAGGAATAGTAGGTTAGCCTATCGGCTTACCAAAAAATATATTGGTTGAGGGAGGACTACACTGCAGAGTTCCCACAGCACGAACAATTAAGCAAGCACCAGGAAAGGTCTCACTGGTGATATACCTAGTTGGTAGGTCTGCTACAATCCAATCCTGATGCAGCTGCACTCAAGAAATCAAAAATGAAGCCTCAAAAAGAACAGCATATACTAGTACTTTGTTTTTTATTATTCACCTATCTGTTACCTGATGAGGTTTTATGTTATGCCTACCAAATTGAACTGTGAATTATTTCTTACATTAGAAGACATGATAGTCCAACTAAAAGACATTTTTTTAAAAGCATCTGTAGAGAAGAGCTACTAACGGGATGTGCTGATTGCCAGGCTTATTTCCAGTACTGCAAAACTAGAACAAGCAGTCCAGACATTATACCTCAATTTAATAGAACCCATTACGATAAACTAGAGGAAAGTGTTACTTTCATCTGCATTCCACAACATGCAATTGTTCGAGAACTCCATAATATGAAAGAAATTTACTGAAAATGTCTTGTTCAAAAAAAATTAAATCTTTCAATATCAAAATATTCAGGGAAAAAAATTGCAAACAGGTATTCTAAGGAATATAAAGAGCATAATTCCTTCATCCTAAATAGTTGCTATCCTAAAAGTTACAATGCACTACTTCTTTCAGTTACATCATGTTACAAAACTGAATTTTGCTTACATTCTAACATAGTTTCATAAATGCATATTTGATAGGTAAGTGACAACATCACACTGTAAATGCTTCAGAGAACTGTAAGATATTAAACCTTTCAAATGTCAACAGTTTAAAGAATTTGCACCAAGGATCCAAAATGCATACATCATTGTAACTTCTCCCTAAGATTTTTTTGCCTTTTACTGGTAGAAAATACTTTTCTTGAATTAACTTTTGAAATAAATACCTGTGAAATCTTTTAAAAGTACATAATATTGTAGATTGTGGTGAGCACTGTTGAACTAAGAATACTGTGTTATTTGCTTAGTCTTCTGTTTTAAACAAAGAGATACAGGTCTAATGCTGATTTTCAAAGACACTGCCATTAACTTCAGAGTTCCAGCCAAAATCTAACTGAAGATTCCATAATTACTTGAATAGCAACTACTTTTACAATTGTCTTTAATTAGGTCCCAATTTAGCAAATCACTTGGCCATATGCTGAGGTCCCATTGGGTTTAAGAATGTGCAGAGTTGTGCACATGCATCACAGCTTAGCTGAAACGGCTTTAACATTAGACATTCTTAAAATATTTTTAATTTCTGGAACTGCTCTAGCCTTTTGAATTTTCTTATTTCTTCTGAGTTCCTGAAGATTTCAAGTACAATTGCTTCGGACTATTACATGCAGTCATTTTTTAAAATAAGTTTACTTCTCAATGCCAAGTTTGACCTGAGACTGAGGAAAGAATTTCAGAGTAATTAAAAGAAGAAAGTAAAATAACTGGCAGATGGAACTAAACCTAGTGCTACTAAACACTTCAGAATAAGATAGGCAACTCCTTCAGTCAACAAGAAATCTGTAAGAGACCAGAAAGACTCCAATTATCCTAGAAAACTAAGTAGCTGAAATTGTTCTGAATACCAAACAAAATTTATTTACTACTTTTCTAATAATCTGGCTTCCCTAGAAGACTCAGACATTTATGGAGCAGAAATTGTGAAATTTTTCCAACAAAGGAAAGTATTTTCCACAAGAAGCATGTTCACTTCTCCCTTCTGTGTAGCTGAAATTGCATATAGATCTATCTAGTGATACTTCTCTGTGCTGAAACAAGAACTCCCCTTTGGGTCTTCTAGAGCCTGTAGTGACACGTCTGTCTCATCTGGACACCTCATGTTGGCAATAACAAAGAATTTTGCCTTCAAAGACCATAATCCAAAATCACTATAGGAAACTATAGTAGGAATAAATAATATTTGGGGTCTTTTTGTTCATCCCTGGGTGCTATATGATTCACTACATACTCAGTTCATGTTTGCAAGTTTACTTAGGCAAGAGGAGGGAGGGGCAGGGGGGGAATAATTGGGTTTTATACAAAAAAAAAAAAAAAAAAAAAAAAAAACCACCCAACTTCTTATAACCCATGATACTGTCAAATCCATATTGTGGCAGTTATGACATGAACAATGACTGCAGATAACAAGACTATGCATCGGCTTTATGTAGTTCTGAGTATCCCAACTTTAAAGCAGTGCAGTGGACCTACAGAAGATGCATAAACCAGCAACCAGTCCTGAGAGAATGAGGACAGGTAAGAGGTCCTAAAATCACAAACAAAGTGGAAAGGATTACAAGGAAACTATTTTCTCCTTTGATATTTTTCACAAGAACTTGAGAGTACCTACTGAAAACATTAGGCAACAAGTCTGGAGCAAATTAAGGAAATATTTCTTTCAGCAACACATACAGAGGTCAATGTCAGAGGACACTTTGACAGTCAAACTGTAATTCTGCTCAGAAAGAGACCAGACAACTTAAACCTAGCTAAGAAACAGTCAAGATACAATGCAGACTTGGAAACCTGTAAATCACCCATTGCTTGAATATAGTGTGTGCAGACATGGCAGGATCTGTATCTCAAGCAGTCTCTGCTGGCAAATACCGCAGAAAGGCTAACAGATCATAAAGGAAGAAAGAAAGGAGCTTCCCTGGCAAAAGAACTGGTTGTCTAATCGAAAAATGCTTAAGTTCTACCCCAAAGAAACACTGTTTTTTTAATTCAGAAAAGTTTTGCTCTGTGACTGCATGAGGGAAACAGATTTAGTGATTTTACTAGGCATGTATGTTTCCAGATTTAGCTTGCACAAGGTTAATCTGTACAATTCCATAGTTTAGTTTTAGATTATCATCTGTTAACTTGATGAATGACTTAAAGGTTTGTTATTAATAGTATTAAGCAAAAACACTCATCCAGCTATGTATACTTCCTGCATCTTCAAATTAAGATGAAGAAACACTGTTAAACAAACAGTTCTTTCTTTTTTTTTCCCACACAAAGGTACATGTACTGGTGCTGCCTATTCTGAAACCAATACTAACATTTTAAAGTAAGATATCGAAAAAATGCATGATGATACTTATAATGGAACAAAATTTAAAACTCTGAAATATCTCAAGTTTATAGGGAAAAAAAACCCAGTCTGTGTTACTGTATCACGTGGAAATGTGATTTTTATTCACTAGTATTACAATACATTAAAATTGTCTAACAGATGTATACTGAATAATAACATGCACGGGAATTAAAAATAGATGCAAAGTGCTTATTTTTTAATGGGAACTGAACTACCTTATTATTTATATCTGTTGAAATTTTTTTAAAAGTGGGGAAAAGAACCACAAACAAACCATTTCTTGATACATCTAGGTACTAGTAAGACTAACAGAGACCATAATAACAGCAGCTGTCATATTCTATTATCTCAATATGGATTTCTGAAATTATTAAATGTTACATTATCTAGTTTCAGCATCACTGTGTTCCGGGATATTATATAAACTACCTCCTTGCAAGAACTGTTTGTGTGGAAATGCTGCACCACAGAAAATGGAAGTCACACCTGTGTTTCTAAAATACCTCTGTTTTTTAAAGAGAGCCTTTCCATTGGTGTTATAAAAATAAGTTCAAAATATGTTTCGCTGACCTTCCAGAATCATATGGACATTAATTATATTATTAGCAATAAGGAGTAATTATTACCAAGTGAGGTAAATGAGAGTAGAACTGAATCAAATTCATGTGTGACAGGTTTTTTCCTTGATTAAAAAAAGAAAAAAGAAAAAAAGAGAAAAATATTTAAAAGTTACAATTACAATAAAGAGTTTTTTCGATAAAGTTAATTATATTGGAAAAAGAAGATACTTTTCACTAAAAAATACTATACTGGTTTTTGAAAACTAGGAGAGGCTCTTGCCTAGATCCTAAAGAGAGATCTTCAAATGTAGAACACAGCTGTTGTAGAGCAGTGATAGGTATTTTCATTGATCATAACAATACACTCAATTCTTTTTTCTTCTGTTGCAGCCTAAGGCAACTGCTCACTTCATTGACATCACGACTGGCATAAATGTTAAAAAAACCCATATGGATAGATTTTTGTTTTGTTCTGTTTTCTAAAATGTAAGCTGTCCAAAACTGAGGGGAAAAAAATAAAAGAAACGTTTCTAGAAAAACAAAGCAAGTACTTAACTTTGATTTTCATAAATACTTGTCTATAGAGTTGTATCTGTACTGGCAATCAAAATTAGACCACAAAATAGCATAATGGACATGGATTTTATTACTTTAATTTGATCATAGATCCAATAATGAAGGAAAGGCAGATAAAATTGACTAACTTAATATTTATGGGAACTTGAACTACTGAAGAGATTAGTACTTTTACCCAGTTAAGCTTCCAACTGTCAGCTGTCATTACACAACCTGCCAAAAAAAGCAAATGATACCAATGTTGAACTTGTAACATGAGCGCTGGACCCTTTTAGTGAGAAATAAAACATGCAAGTAAAACCAGGAAAATGCACTGCTTCCTGGCTTTACATTATGGACAAATCAATGTCCTGGTCCAGCCACAATAAATTACCTTTTGCCAGGATGGATCAGCTTGGTTTTCTTGATGTGAAAATGTCAGTGGAAGGTATTGACAAATGTCAGTGGAAAGCAAAAAGCCTCAGCCAGGGCAGATTTTTGAAAGGATCCCAAACCATGTGAAATTTGGGCACTTTCCACCTCCCTGACAGATCATACTCAAAAAAATCACGGCTCTGTCAACATAATAAGATCAGCAACAGTCATCAGACAAAGGGAAAATCTCCCTAATGATAAATCAATCATAAAACCAACAGACTGCAGTAGCTTTGAAGTGCAACATCAGACCACTGCTACTACTGATAACTGAGATGTCCACAGCACTATCAGTTCGAACCCATTTATTCTATTTCCAGGGGAAACGCACAATTGTGGGCATTTTCAGCTGACAGGGATTTGTAATTTCAGGGAATGAAGCAGTCTGTGATTCCTGACAAATAAAAAGGTAATGAATACAGAATGTTAACATAAGAGTATTAGCCAACTGAGAATAAAGGCTAATGCACTTATGTATGATTTGCCAAAAAACCAAGAAGCCCAGAGCTGGACATTTGGTTTCAATAAAGAACTGGCAACCAACAAAAATACTTGCAGCCACTTTTTCATCACATATAAACCAGTATAATATAATGCTGTAATTCTGTGCTTGTTGAATGACAGTAGCTTTGACTAATAAGGAGCCCAGTATAAACATAAATGTATGTGTTGCTCCTGTCAATGAAAGCTTCAGAAGATTACAGATGCCTTCTCAGGGACAGGCTAACCTTCTTCTACACTGAGAAAAAATCCTATGCATGAGAAATCAGGTCTGTGTATAGGATTTTGCAGCTGAAGGGCTTCTCCAGTGTGGAAATAACATGTTCCAAGTATACAGCAAGTGCATAGGTGTGTGTGCATACACACATACATAGACATACATACAGAGAAATGTTTGTGTACAAAATTACACACCATTTACTGAAAGACTTGTTTTCACAACGATTAAGTAACCTAATACGTGACCGTGTATGCTGATAAACTGTCATACAACAGAAACTTTAGAAACTTTTTTTTTCCTATAACACCTGAAAGGAGGCTGTCGTGAGGTGGGTGTTGACAGGACAAGAGGAAACAGCCTCAGGTTGCACCAGGGTGGGTTCATATTGGATATTGGGAAAAAAAATCTTTACTGAAAGAGTGGAACAGGCTGCTCAGGGAAGTGGCGGAGTCTGGAGCCACCATCCCTGGAGGAACTAAAACAACTTGTAGATGTGGCATTTATGGACATGGTTTAGTAAGCACGGTGGTGTTGGGCTGAAGGCTGGACTTGATGATTTTAGAAATCTTTCCCAACCTTAATGACTCTATGACTAGAAAGCAGTCTACAAGACGCATTTTCTGAAATGACTATGTATCTCTATATTATAAAAAGCCTGAGCAAATAATTTGGGAGTACCTGTGTGATGAATGCTCATAGCAAAATTTCCATTTCAGCATTTCATGAATACTGGTTGTGAGCCTTGTGAGAAATATTTAGTATAGTACCTCTGTTTATATCAGACTAAGGATTGGGATACACACTCATACTCTTAACTAGCCATTTTCTGAAGCATTGTTTCTCCCCTTCAAACCTGGAGTACAACTTTTGAATTCTTTACTCTGTTTTCACATATCCTTGCGTAACATGGAATCCTAAAGTAAAGGATCTAGTGGTGCACAGTCTTGGTAAGTTTGTGGACCTACTAAAGTAATTTCAGTTTGACTGGTTGGGTCTATTCAGGATTTTCACCATCCCATACACTCTCCTGCAAAAAAACCAAAATGTCTGTAACCTAAAATATTCTCGCTGTCTCCTTAGTCTGTGCTGATTCAAGCTGGATGAATACGTAGCTATTCTGAAAAGATTATCTCTTCTTGGGCTGTGAGTTGGGCATGGGCCTAGATGACACGCACGCTAAAGCCTATTTTTTAGTGATGGATATCAGAGGGATGGGGCAAGGCTTCTTTATATGCGCCTAGACATGAAGTTTGAATTGTTAGCACCATGCAACTGTTTCCAGAAGTTTGTAAGTCATCTTTACACCCCTCACCTTTTAATAACCAATTTTTATGAAACAAAATGTTGTAAGATACAACACTAGTCAGGAAGCTAGCTCAAATGTTTTCTTGTGATTAATAAGAATACTGTATTTGTGTAAAACTGCTTTGGGGAAAAAGGTTGAAATTAGGTTTTGTAGGAGGAAGCAATAAAATGATCACAAAGTTGTGAGCTCTTACTCTCAAACTTTGTATCATTTATACTGAATCACAACTCCGCCATGAGAAATTAGAAAGGAAATTCCATTTTTACATGCATCTCTATAACTTTTCTGTAAAAGTCAGACAACTAAAAAAGTTAAAGTAAAATTAGTAGGAAGCATTGTAGAAGTACATTTTGTAAGCCACTTATTTTGCTCGAGAATGGAGACGGAGGAGCAGGGCCAGGAGGCATAGGGTTAAACTGGCTGTAAGAATATGTTAATAAGTAAACAAGTAAACAGGATAACTTAATGACTCTTACAAGAACTCCACAGGCACTCCGTGAGGCCACAGTATATGTCTGAGTCTAATTTTGGCAATGACAATGTAACGGCAACCTCTCAAAACAGAATTTGATGCCACTAGGCTATGAAGCTGAACTCAGACAGGTCTTCATCAAAGGTCTTTTTGACATCACAGAACATTTTAATGAAGACCTCAGCATAGCTTCTATCCACATTTCTCAAGAACAGTCAGTAAGAAACTTAAAATATTTCATAAGGTCTTGCATAAGACAAATTGAAGTATTCATTTAATATAGACTTTTTTTATTTCTTTCTTGTCCTCAACCTTCTGTTTCCTTCCATTTTAATCATGCTCATTTTTAAAGCACATCTTGTTTGAAGAAAAAAAATCATTATATGAATAGACAAACTCATTTAAACAGATTTTTAAAAAAGTTTCTATTGTTTTGGATTGTTGAGCTTTTTTGTTTTGCATTAATGGTCAAATAAATCAAAAGATGACACTGAGCAATGCAGAAGTACAATCATGAATAGCTGTTTACGTGGCTTTTAAATATTTTGGCAATGTGCAGTGCGCAAATTACCAAGATATGAAGAGAAGTTCTGATTTACATTGTGCAAGTATGAGGTTCATACACTATTTATCCTCTGTTTATTTTTACTAATCCAAATTATTACAATAAAAGAATAGCAATATGTGGTCACATAATTAGCTCTCAGAATAATTAGAAAGGGAAAAAAGCCCTCACTGAGGCAAACACACATTTCTGTGCAATTTAAACAGGAAGTCCTCGATGATTAACATTAATTGAGAAAAGCCTTTTCTAGCAAGAAGAAAAAAAAGAATCCTGTGTGAAACATTAAACAAACTTATCTGATATTTATGTTTTTTTCTTTAATAATTAATGAAATGTAAATAGTCAAGGGAGTCTAGAGTTTTGCTTTGTAACTAGCTACTATTATAAATGGCAGTCAGATGTTTACAGAAAACCCAGAAACCTTTTGTGTGGAAGGAGGTTACAAATCTGCCCCTTTTCCCTGTTCAAAGTCAAAAATAATGGTGCCTGATCCCCAGAGCATTCACTGCAAGAACTGTTTGCATATTCAGTTATTGTTTCTGCTGCGTCAGTCATCTGCTGAAGTTCACTCTAATGTGGCCCTGATCAATTCTGCCAGCTGTGCTTAAGTGCTGTTTACTATAATAACATCACACTGCATTCTTATTTGGCAACAACAGCTATGACAGCACCTAAACGCATTGAGACGCCAAGATTTTATCACGTACACAGATCAAATTGGAATTGTTTATGGAGGCCAGTGTTGTTCTATTTCTGTCCTTTCTAGTGAATACCAATACCACAATAATGGCTTTGCCAAAAGCATTACTACTCTGCCCTTCCTAATCAGTGAAGGTCTTGTTGATCTAAATACTCTATAGGATATGGAAATGATTTCATTATGGCAGCATACTCATTTTAACTGGATACGAGAGACAACTTAGGAGAGAGGTAGACTACCCGGAGAGACATGAATTGGTATCACTCTAGGAAGTACAGAAATATTTTGTTAATGTAATATTTGGTGAGATTTGAAAATTAATTTAATTATTCAGTACTCAAAAGGAAAATAAAGAAAAAAATAAAGCAGAGTAATTGAATAACAACAAAAACACTCAGTGTGACACAAAGGTCTCCAAACACATTTGCAACATTTCAAAGTAGTTTCACATATTTTTCCCAATATGCCCAACAGTTCGCTTGGCCATATGTTAAGTAAATCAAATGTCTTCAATCTACAGGCATGGTGAAAAAGCCATAAAGAATGAACCTGATCCTCCTTTTCCTGAAATCAGTTATAAATACAGCAATAGAATCTTGTCTTGGGAGTTATTTTTTACACTGTGATAACACTCCGCAGTATGCTAGATGTTTTCCAAACACAGATGAAGACACATTTCCGGACAGTGTACATAAAAAAAGACAATGACAGATGAAGCAGGGGAGTGGGGGAGAAAAAGAATAAGATGTCCACAAAAGGATTATAATATGGAAAAGCATAGGTCTTTTAGCCTCGTGATTTTTATTTTGAGGGAGAGGGGCTTTTCCATTATCTTTGAGGTTTACAATGCTGAGGTTCCCTCAGTTTATTCTTCTGCTTTCTTTTTCCTTCCATCATCAGCTTCCAGGTGCTGTTGAACTGTCCTTTCTTCTCCTCAAGGCTAGTATTCAATCCTTCCGTTCCCATAAAGACAAGTAAGTCTTCACACAGACCATTGAAATGAAGAGATGGATTCTGGGGAACAACTTCAAAGGAGCAATAGTGGGCTTTGAACATAAGCCAGGGCAAGGTCTTCAGTAGGCACGGAGAGGTGTGAAGACAGTTCTGGGAGATATTTCTTGAAAACTAAAAATATTGGAGGCAGTGGGATGAAAGATATTTAGAGACATGGAACTAAGGACAACTAGGCAGGACCTTGAAGGAAATTCCAAACAACATGAGATTGATATATCAGCGGTGGTAGGTTTCAAAGAGAAGACTAGCATCGCAATATCTGACAGACATTCTGAACACCCTGAAACATGTCACAGAGAAGACCTCTTGCAAGTACTTCTCTGCACTGCAGCAAAAACTCTCAACTTTATGGCAATTACTAAAAATATTGACTGTCTACTGACCCAAGAAAACAGATGGAGAAATGCAACCTCTCTAGAGAACTCATCTTGCTACAGTACTTGCCTGAGCAGTGCATGAAAGGTGTTCTGGATAAGGTACAAGAAGGAACAATAAAGAAAGAAAGGAGACAGAAGTAGTGATACAGGTAGCACAACCCTATAAAACGTTTTTAGAAGAAAACACACCACTA
The DNA here is from genome assembly GCA_033558105.1 of Coccyzus lansbergi. Classification (NCBI taxonomy): domain Eukaryota; kingdom Metazoa; phylum Chordata; class Aves; order Cuculiformes; family Coccyzidae; genus Coccyzus; species Coccyzus lansbergi. The sequence goes on along the minus strand of JAUMJK010000504.1, from coordinate 482,382 downwards.
AGTAATAGTGATTAAAACAGGTGCTATTAAAAACATTAAGAAGTTAAACATCTCTCTCTCCAGTGGCTGCACAGAAGACCATAAAGAAATCCTGCACACACTCAGTGGGAAGGAAATGTAAGAGTTTGTAGGAGCTCAACTAGTGATTCCTCTGACTCTACAACCATAGATGCAGTTGAGCTGTTAAAATCAAGAAAGCTACATGTGAGATTCACATAATTTTAAACAGCACCCAGGCATACATGACCTGGCTGAAGAATGTACTTCCAGCAATAAATTAAATTTCCTTTGGGGGATTTAAGATAAGCTTTTGTTTTGGTCTGCAAACTTGAAGTATCTTTTCTTTTTTTTAATGGGGGAAAAAGTGTTAAATAAATTAGTAAGCAATTGTAACGTGCTTTGAATTCTATGCCTCCCATTAACTTCTGTCAAGTTACTGGACTTCTTAGGAATAATATACACAACATGGATAAATCTTAATATGCATTCATGTCATACATTCTAACAGCACAGAAGGCTCCTTCTGAACAACTGTAGAGCATGCTGTGGCTGTGTATTAAAAAATACTGCATACTTGGCTATTACAGATCCGTAATACATAGTCAGTTTTGCACCAGTATCGAAGTACATTATAAAATCCTATGAAAATATGAAAGCAACAGCACCTATTTAAATCCCAGTAATAATAATTTTATAACTGGAGGAACTACAACACTGAAAAAGTTATTCTGATTTTTCACAAAAGTTAACACATTTTATGTAGTTATGAAGAATGCGGGGACCAATTCAGAAAACTGATGAACACTCCCAGTTCCCAATGTAGATGACTGGAGTTAGAGCCCTCAAGAGAGTCACCAAAAGTCCCTAGCACCTTGCAAGATGAAACCAAACTGTATTTTCTATCCTTTTTCTTCATTCTCTTTGAAAAGTTTAAAATCAGCAAATGACATTTAATTGCTCTTCTGCTAATCTCTTACAGACTAAATTTAAATTACTTACAATGTATGTATAAACTATGGAAGTCAGGGGGTTGTAGCAGCAGAGAAGACCTTTCCTTTAGCTGGGTTAAATAGTTAGATTGTTGCTTATACGTATAAATAAATCCCTCTTTCATCATGGCCTTACAGAAAACATGATATCCTTCTAAATTCATCATCAGGTTGCCAGGCAGACTCCAAAACAAATATAATTCATTCAAACTGTTTAATCTACTCAGTGCAGATTGACAGTATCTTTATATATTTTTGAAAGCTCTTTTAACATTAGCTGATACTTTAGTGTGGGAAGAAACTAAAAGCTTTCTACATATAAAAGTTCATAGTTTACCTTATCACAGCTATCAGATAAAAGCATAAGGGCAATGAAACCACAGCTCTCAGATATATTACTCCCAAGAGACAGAACCCAAATGTATCAACATCACTAAAGGCAGCAGGTGTGAGCTTTGACTGAAGAACAAATACTATACAAGAGAAAGATGCCCAAGAAGAGGTAACCAAGCCTCTTAACAGCCCTGCATTTTGAATAGGAGGGTTTCTGCACCTCCAAAGACATAAAACTACCCTTACTGCATGTATATAAATAAATAAGCAAGAATACTTCTTCAGGTGTTTTAGTGAACTTTCTTATGAATGGATTGCAATACACAATGACAGAACTCCCTCAATTCTGCTTTTCAATAACTCCAAGGCACTAGGGATGTGACAGCATGATGAATACCACAACAGACAGCTCCAATATGGTACCATTTTACCAGATCAATATCTCACTGCAATATAAGAAAAAAAAGAAGCTGATATTAGTCTACACAGTGTATTACAGATGAGGTACATTTCTTCTTACTGCACTCATGCTGAACCAAAGCAATAATTCATAGATGCCTTTAAAAGGTTTGCACACTAGCACATGCAAAAAAAGGCTAATCTTGGCTTCAAAATCTGTTTGAACATGCAATAGCTTAAAGCAATAAGGACATAGGATTCTATGTATCTATTAATCTACCGATGTGTACCACAAACACAATGATAAACATATATCTGGAGATGGAGAACTAACAGGATTTATGTATGCTGCACAGTTCCTCCAGGAACAGCTTTCTTCAGGAACAGATTACTTTACATATTAATCAAACGTTTCTTAGCAAGTCAGCGTGCCCCTTCTCTCCTCTTTTTCTATGAAGACATAGGAACTTTCTAACTGAAGTTACAGCAGGTACCATTTTAAAAGTCTTCATGTGCCAACAGCAATCATGGTTGGGTTTTTTTTTTCTCCCTGTACTTCAAATAGGAAATGAGTGGGAGATCTCAGTTACTGCTGTGTGGTAAGTGCTTGCAAATTTAACCTTTTCATAGCAACTACTGTCGCTTTCAAAATAGAAAACAAATATGATGCCTTGGTAAATATAATATATTTAAGGCTAGCTGAAAGAAACTATAGAATAGATAGCATCAGAAGTATGTCTTTGGTCTTCATCTTTCTCAGTATTCTTAGAAAAAAACTCACAGGGAAAAAGGTTTCTCTGATCTGAATAATACTATCGGACTTTATTTCACTCTGATAATGTCATAAATGCCTGTGCTGTACATAACCTAATGATCATAGTTGGACAGGCAAAATAAGACAGCTATTTTTACCTCTGAGAATGTGGAAGATAATGCAAATTAAGAAATTAATTAATTCTGATGCTTGACAGCTGTCCTTGATTCCTGTTGATTGTTCTCCTTTCTAATATAAACTACAGGAGTTAAAATTTTTACTATTTTAAAGTTCTGTTACATTCAAGAATATCTACAGATTATCTGAAATCTCTTCTCACTTTCTCTGTTCCCTTTGCCTTATTGTTTTCTAAAGTAATATTGCTTAAAGGATATAGAGCGTCTGCAAATATAAGTGGAAACTACTATGTAACGTAAAACTAATTTTTAAAATTAATGATGTATATAGTTAATACCACATCATTCCTACGGTGTAGTTAAAATCACTTTGTGAAAATTATCTGTGGCATGATACGTTGAAAGAGAAGCTGAACATTTTATCACAGCAAGAAAAAACGGGGCCAAACTGCTTAAATCCATCAGTGACTTGTAAATACGTAAATACATATCACAGACCGTCACCAGAGCAGTAATTGCTACAAACCATATCAAGTGCCAGAGTTCCCCACAGGGAAGTATCACAAATTTAACTCTCATAAAAAATTGGACCAAATCCAAATGGTCCGAGGTGTCTCTAGTTCAAATGAATCAAAAACTTGTGTTTCAGGACTCAAATTTTTCAGCAGTTGCAAAACAGGAGGAAGATACACAACTGTAACTGAAGTTCTTGCAAGTTTGTTTAAAAGAAAAGGATTTGAAAACTCGAGAAAGAAAATTACAATAAAATAATAATAATATTCATATGCAAAAAAATGCCAAAACAAAAATACTTCTTGGGTTTCATTCTGTTCTCTGTTGATGTGATTCGAAGAACAAAAGTTACCTACTGAGTGAAAGACATGAAAGTGATGACTATTTAGAGTGCCAGTCCCTCTTTTGTTAATCTCCTGGACGTGCCAATGAGTGAATGATGATGAATTAGGCACCCAGATTTTCTAACTCTATATGCCTCACTTAAAAGCAGAAGAAGAAACCATTTAATGCTCTAAGTGGGAGCTTTAAATAGATAGGAAATGTAGGACAAAAGAAAAAACAAGTAGAATATATAAAGCAACAGGATTTGAACTCACATTAAGGAACAAATCCTGCATGAATGCAATATCAAAGTATACCAAAGAGTAAATACACTCTCATCAATTAAACCACCTTATGTCAGCTTGAGCCTGACTGGGCTAGCATCCATGCCACAAGTCAATCACCAACTTTTTTCCATGCTTTTACAGGTAACATCCAAGAAACCTGGCTCATAAGAAAGCGTAAAAGTTACAACCAAGTCCATGAACCAGCTACCTAAAACTTCACCTTCCCAATCTGCAACAGAGAATCTGTACATATTTGAAGGCAATGCTACCATTCATGGGACTAAAACCATAATTATAGGGTTGTTCTTTCTCTTTTATAGAACAGCACTGCCCAGATTCTGAGTGCTGCTCAAACAGCAAAGTTATTGTCCTGAAGGTAAAAGATGCTGAGGTTGACATGGAGAAGATGACAATGCAAGACAATCAATCAAACTGGCACTTTATACATTTATACTTAAAGAAAGCACACCCCCACTGACGGATGAGAACGGCGACCTCCTATCAACAGACAGAGAGAAGGCTGGGGTACTACACAACTTTTTTGCCTCCGTCTTCACTGACAACCACTCTCCTCATCCCTCCCAGGTCAATGGACAACAAGAGGGGGACCAGGGGCTAAAGCCCCTCATACTGTACAAGAGAATCAGGTTTGTGACTAGCTGAGGAACATGAACATATATAGGTCTATGGGACTTGATGAGATGCATCTCGGAGTCCTGAGAGAATAGGTTGATGTGGTTGCCAAGCCACTCTTCATAATAGTTTAAAAGTCATCACAGTCGGGAGAAGTCCCCAGTGACTGGAAGAAGGGTAACATTGTCCCCATTTTAAAAAAGGGAAAAAAAGGTGACCACGGGAACCACTGACCTGTCACTCACCTCTGTGTCTAGAAAGATCATGAAAAAGATTCTCATAGAAGCCATGCGAAAGCCATGGAGGACAGGGAGGTGATTAGTGGTAGCCAGCACAGTTTCACCAAGGACAAGTCCTTTATGACCAATCTAGTGGCTCTCTATGATGTGGCAGCCACAGGACAAGGAAAACCAACAGATGTGATCTGTCTGGACTGCTGTAAAGCCTTTGACATGGTCTTCCACAACATCCTTCTCTCTAAATTGAAGAGCTATCAATTTGTTGAGTGGACTGTTCAGTGGATTAGAAATTGCTGGGATGTTGTATTTGAAGAGTAGAGGTCAATGGCTCGAAGTCCAGATGGAGATCCATGACAAGAGGTGTCCCTCAGGTGTCTGTACTGTGACCAGTGCTGCTTAATATCTTCATCAATGATACAGACAGCAAGGTTCAGTGCACCCTCCGCAGTTTTGCAGATGATACCAAGCTGTGTGGTGCAGCTGCCACATCAGAAGGATGAGATGTGACCCAGAGGGGCCTGGACAGGCTGGAGAAGTGGGCGTGTGAGAACCTCATGAGGTAAGTGCTTGCAAATTTAATCTTTCCATAGCAAGTACTGTAGCTGTACTGGAAGATCCCACCTGTGTCCAGTTCTGGAATGCTCAACATAAGAAGGATATGGAACTGTTGGAATGGGTCCAGAGGAGGCCTACAAAAACGATCCAAGGACTGGAGCACCTCCCATACCAGGACAGGCTGACAGAGCTGAGGTTGTTTAGCCTGGCGACCTTATAGCGATCTTCCAGTACCTGAGGGGGCTACAGGAAAGTTAGGGAGTGTTGTTTTACAGAGGCTTGTAATGGTAGGACATGAGAGAATGGTTATAAACTAGAGAGGGAAAGATTCACAATGAGATAATTCACAATGAAATTCTTCACTATGAGAGGGGTGAGGCACTGGAATAGACTGCCCAGGAAGGTTGAGGATGCTCCTTCCCTAGAAGTTTCCAAGACCAAGTTGGATGAGGCCTTGCACAGTCTGATCCAGTGGGAGGCATCCCTGCTCATGCCAGGGTGGTAGGAATTAGATGATCTTTAATGTTTCTTCCAACTCAACCATTCTATGATTCTAAGTTATACGTAAGTACAAATACGTTCATTGAACCTGACAAGGTTGCTGCAAGTTATATTCATGCACAGGTACTAGAGAGTTTAGATCTAACTCATGAAATACCCTACACTGAGGAAGGGGCAATACCAATAACTGTTATGCGCTGTGCAATATTACGTTAAAACTTATCATTTGTTCAATTTCTAAACTAAAGTGCAAATGATTAAATTTAACTATAAGGAATTAAATAATGAATAATTACGTAAAGAATGGGAATGACTCTTAAAGAATGAGAAACTTTTAATCATGAACACACAGTTTCCATTTAATCTCTCCAAGACCAAACTCAGGCATAGTCAGCTCACAGATTGAAGAAACTGCACGAAAAAAAAATGGAGTGGAATAATTTAGGTAAATAGTCGCACTATGAGCTGATAATTTTGTATTATATCTAGAAAAGTACTCCATTGTGTTAGTTTTGTAGCTTTATGCACCCTTAGCTATTGTAACAGAACACTTCTGGTTCCACTTCCTTTGTTCTACACTGTTCAAAATATCACAAAACCTATTTTACAAGAAATTATAAGAACTTTCCCGTTATCAGCACACACTTGTCAATCGCATTACGTATGCTAAGTTAGCATGGACATTTTTAAACAAAAGATACCGCATGGAAGACCTGCAAATTGCCTAAAACACCTATTAGAACATAGTGTCAAATATTAAAAAGGAAAAAAATTAACTTTATGCTGTCAGGATGTTACCCTTACACATTAAACAATTTAGGTTTCGTACAGTCTTTAGCACACTGAGACCTAAGACAATGGCTTTCTGGCACTCTGATGACAAGTCAGTATTTTAAGAAATTTGAGTGAATACAAATAAAGCTTTTGTAAAGCCTAAACACAAGCACAGAATCATTTAGGCCTTTAAGGAAAGGCCTTTAAGATTGTCTTACACAAGTTTTAATAAAATATTTGGTTCTAAAATTAACCAGCCAATATTTCTGAAAGGCCCTGATCTCAAAAAACCAAAAAGTCTTATGGAATTTAAGAAAAAAAAAAAAATCGAGTTTCTTAAATCTAACTTTTTGTCTTAACTAGCTATGTTTTTTTAATCCAGTTTCTTAAATCTAACCTTTTGTCTTAACTAGCTATATTTTTTTTTAATCCAACAGGCTATCAGCAACATCAGCAATGGAAGAGAAGCACTATAAGACCTAGGTCCTTGATCATTAAAATGCATAAGAAGACCAAAGACATATCAGAGAGAAAAAAAAAATTCACAAAAACTGGAGGCTCCACCTTCATTTGTAGCAGTAAAGCAAATCTGAGACAAATACCCAGGACTTTTTCAATACAATGACTGCTGTTAAGGATTGTCCTGTCACAGAGCATCTTTGTGTCCTTAGCCATTCCTCAAAGGACACAGGCGGGTTATCTGTACATCATGGACTAATAAAACTTCCATTTCTGTAGAACAGCAGAGAAAATATTGATGAAAGTTCATCAAATCCTACATCACGTAATTGCACATCAACTCCAAGTGTATTTTCCACCAAAATATCTGATAATGGATGATCACACAGCTTAAGTTAGAACACCATTTAGGAATTCTTCAGTAATAGCTGAATCTCAAGTGAAACACACCGCAGGGCATCATTCAGAGAAATTCAGACTAGCTTAAGTTTTAAAGCACGTATTGTCTCTGAATAGCGTGAGATGGCGGGTCTAGCCCAAACGCAACTTGTTTTAAATAAGACTGGCTAATTATTGTGCCTTTAAAAAAAAAAAAAAAAAAAAAAAAAAACCAACCAGAAAGTTGGGATTCTGAGGTTTTGGGGGCCGGGCACTGCCCCCAGCAGCCCAGCGCTGCCTCCAGCCTTTGTCTCCTTTCCCGCAGTCCTGTTTAAATTCTCACCTTGCTCTGCCCTTGTCATCAAGTCACTCGAGCACAAAGCAGGGAGCACGGGAGTGTTTACTCATTTCCCAAGTCCATTATCTTACACATTAATCACTGGTCTGGAACTTTTGGACAATGTTGAATCTGTTACCTTTTTTTTTTTTTTTTTCCCTCTTTCTGGCTGCTTTACTCGTGGGTCCGATAGTTCACCGGTTCCAAGCTGTCCTCACTCTTGATGACCTTTATATCTGATTGTTTAGCTACTCTTCCTTTTTTTTCCTCTTTTTTTTTTTATTAAGACTTAAAAAATAAACATACATGAAATAAACAACAGGCGATTCCCATCTCTAAAAGCTGGGGAAACCACAGATTTAACCATTCCTAGAAGACATATTCCACAGACCACACCTAGAAGACATACTCCATCCATGAAGTTTTGTTTCTAGAGAGGACTGGAGTTTATTTTCTTTACAGCAACAAGGTCTCTTTGGAAAATCTCTGAGCACACACACTTTTTTTTTTTTAACTTCTTAATAAAAAATAAGAGGCGAAAAGTTGTTTCTGAATGCGGTTTGATGCTGTAGAAATACATCTTCCACGTTTATTTGCGATTTATAATTTTTTTTTTTTTTTTTAGAGGCAAGAAGAAATAGGTGTGAATCTGGACAGCTGGAAGCTCTTGAACTACAGTTGTAAAAAGATTTGTTTGTGAAACACGCATTTTATTGCCTTGTACGGGGGTTATAATGAGGCATGGACAACTGCAACATTGCACTTAATGATCGCATTCCTTGTTTCAACCAGTTTTCCTCGTCCTCTCGCAATTAACGCTTTCCCAGATCACCCAAGGCTGCTTGGGGGGGGGGAGGGGTTACGGGGAAAGGGAGGGGGGGGGAAATCTGAAATTCACATAAATGAGCAATGTCAATAGTTTAGAAAGAGTTTACTTAGAGAACAAAGGGCCCTTATGAGGCACTAGTGAGAAGAAATGGGGAAAAAATGAGCCCTCACAATGTCGCCCTTTTCTCCCCGCGCCGTGTTATCAAGCGGCCCGCGCCAGCCCCCCCTCCCATCTGCATGAAAATGCGCTCCGTCCCATTCACTCATTTGCATTAATTTCTCCCATTATCGCCGCCGTAAAGGGCACAAAGCGCCCGGCCCGCGGCGGCGGCGGCGGCGGCGGCTCCTCCCGGGCGGGGGCGGCCGGGCCCGCCTCAGGCCCCGGGAACGCTCCCTCCGTCGGGATTCGCTGCGCGGGGACAGAACCGTCGTCGCCGCCCGGGAGGGGGGGGGAGGGGAGGGGGGGGGGGGGCCGGGGAGCCTTTTGAGCGGGCGTCGATCACGCTGCCATGGGAAAGCGAGAGGCGAATGATTCTCAGTGGCTTCTGATTTCCAGTATTTGTTCAGCATTAGGGCCCACTTATCTCCGGGAGAAGAAAAAAAAAAAAAAAAAAAAAAAAAGCAACATGTAGAGAGAAAGTGACAGGCAGGAACACGCTCCCTCGGCCCCACCATTCTCCCCGCGCTCTGTATTCAAACAAGGGGGCCCCTATTACGCTGAAAGCTCCGGATCAGCCTCACTCAATTATCGCCGCTAATCCTTATAGCTCTATAAAGTAAATATTTCATTACAATTTCAAATAAACAGTCACCCAATCTAATGAAGCAAGAACTCAAAGTGGCAATGTCATAGAACTTGTTACCGTCATCAAAGGGAAGGACGCAGCCCCGTCTGCTAATAAAGGCAAAAAAAAAAAAAAAAAAAATAAAAAGAGGTTCCTCAGCAGATCCCCGAGAAGGGGTTGGGGTTTTTTTATTATTATTATTATTACTCACTGGGACCTTCTTGCTTTCCCAAATATTCTTCAGTCATCAAAACCACCTTTGTTTTCTTACTGTTTGTGCCCTGCGTTCAGTCCTCATACTTGCTGGGAATTAATTGAGGGATAGTAAATGACAAATAAAAAAATTAGGCCTGAAGTATGCAGTAGTTAGCTATCAAAAAGACTGGATAAAGGTACAGGAAAAATTTGACGTTGGACTTGATGATCCGATGGGTCTCTTCCAACCTGGTTGTTCTATGATTCTATGATCAAATCACAGTCTAGCATCTTGGAAAACCGATGTTTATTAGCTTCATCAACATGACGCTATTTTAATAGAACTGACACTACTTTTAAAAAACGTAAATCCATACAAGTCTTCACAAAAAACTCTTTTTTTTTTTACTCCCCTTTTTAGAGCTTTGCACTTAGTATTTCTCCTGGATTCTTATATAGCAAGATGTCAGCATCTTTATTATAATCCCCCAGGACAGGCAATGATTGGTAACAGGATATTTTATGCAGCAGTTCTTTCAGCACTCCAAAGCCTTTCCCAGTTCAGATAAGGTAAACGTAACAAACACGCTTCGCAGGTATATAACAGCTCTGTTATTCCCTGCTATTTTAGGCAAGCGCATCATAAAATCCATTCTATAAACTTTGATTAACTTTAAAGTAGCCAGGCTTTTTTTATCCCCCACTTTTACAACAGGAAGAAGGCTACTCTAAGTTTTACAAATCACATCCACTTTGAGAAAATTTTTAAAGATGTCCTGTTCCTCTTGCCCTTATCTCCAGGAGGCCTTAACCACTTCTCTCCTCCTTTTCTTCCCCCACCTCCCATTCAACTTGGGGAGAGAGATGTTCTTTGTCATTCCTTCTCTTTCTGACACAAATGAAACGGGCTTTTCTTCTATCAGCTGTTCACAGAGGAGATACCCACTGCCTCTTTGAGAGAAACAAGAAATAACTGAGATCTCAGAGCAAAGAGCTGTAGCTCAGCACATAAAAATGAACCTCTCCTAGAGTAAATACTCACTCAGCAGTCTCCAGAGGTCCTGCTCACGTTCCCATGTCATCCGTATGTCCTAACACTAACCCACGGTTTAATGCTAAAAATACCTCTACAATGTACTATTTTGGGGCTTTGAGCAGTTGCCTTGCAAATTCAGCAAAACACAGGAATCAAACTAGTCGATTTCTGGTTCATACATCACCACCTAGAGCAACTGGTCCCCAAAAAAATCCAATTTTATTTTTTTTTCAGAGACTTTGTTTCAAGGAGGTAATTTTTAAGTATGTAAGCTCTAGTAAGTCAACTGCTTGAGAACTGTATGCACAAAAACAATTACTATCTCCCAGTGATGTCCCAGTACACCTAGTTATCCACGCAATCACAGACCTAACTGGTTGCAATCACGCAGTTCTACAGATAAGGACAGAGAACACCCATCTGAAACTCTTAAAACACAGAAAGTCACAGAAACACTGATAGAATAGCACAATAAAAACATATCTTTGGCCATAATGCTGGTAGATACCACTTTGCATAAATTCAGAAGACAGAGCCACAAGTAAGAAATTACCATATGTATACAGACATCTTTCAAGCACACTTTAGCGCCTGTCATAAGCAAACCTGATAAAATTAACCCGTACAGAGAAGGCTAACATAAAATCCTATACCAATTTATGCACTTAATACAGGATTTGAGTGTTACACTGGAAGGTCTTGAGAATGTTCTTCTGCAAAGTAGTGAAGCTCACCCTCAATTAGCAGCTACCCATTACCCCAAATTACTGCCATTCAGATGTCAATCAGTAAGAATGCACTACAGGAATTAAAGGAAAGAAGTCATTTACCACAAGTATTCTCCCAAAGAGTGTATTGTCTTTATTTCTTCAGTTATTCTGTATATATTTTTATCCTCCTGAATTATTTTTCACTTTATTTCTGCTTCAGTACTTAACTATGATTCAGAAATACACAGATTTTCCAATGGGAAAGAAAAATAATAAATAAAGCCAGTTTCCTCATCTCTTGCTAATCAACTTGACTGCTTTAGAGTGCAAAACATAATTTCCTTACCTTAATTATGACTATTCAAACATAAAAGCAACCAATAGGTCAAGTCTAAGTAAAAGGGCATCTAGTCTGATACATTGTTTTAAACAAATACTCATATTTCAAATAAAAGTAGAATTTTCACTGGAGAAAAGCATTACAATTTGTCAGTTGAAGGTAATATTTGCTAAAAATAATGTGATGATGAGAAAGTCAAGAGTTCCTACTCCTTTTCCTATTGCTGAAAAGCCTACACTAGGAAGAAAGAATGTATGACCTATTAAAAAACTAAAAAATGGAATGTAGCTTTTTCATTTGCAGGTAACTCCTTTGATGAACTTCAAGTTAAGGTATGAGTCAAAATTTGTTTTTATATTATGTATTTTGATAAAAGACTTCTTAACTTATTTGAATTAACAAAACTAAGTGAGACTTAAAATTATACAGCAAGATATTTACAAGATATTTGTTCTTTTAAAAAATGCGTTCAATTAAGATTAAGAATTCAGTTTTAGACTTCTTGACTACAGAAAGCGTATTTGTTAAATTAGTAAATGTTCTTCCATGGTAACCCTACAATGCTATTTCTGCTTGTAAAAGAATAAATAAATTCTCATATAGGATGTATTGAGAGGGTAAAACGGAGAAAAGATTTAGTAAGCAAAATTATAAAACAAATCAGATTTCATTTTAAATTTATTCATAAAACAATCAACAGAGGAATGGAAGTCTCTCCCCATGTAGATAAGAAACTTGTTCAGAGCCATAGCTGCAACAAATACAGATCTACCCTATTCCAGCCTGGGTTGTGAGGAAAGTGAAGAGTAAAACTCCCAAGTGTAACCACAAAGTCCGTGTGGCTGGACAGCATATAAAATTCAGCTTACTCCCTTATTTATAATTTGGCTACTCTCTTCTATATGATTTTGATTTTTTAAAACTTACACAGAACAAGCAACATGGATTATTTTTCCATTATAAGTTTCCATTAACATACTCCATATTTTGACTGACTCAACATATAAAACTATTTACCAACATACATATGAAAAAACAAAACAGAATATAAAGTATTGACAAAATAATACTATATATCAATTATATATAATTTAATACAATTTCACCAATTTTTAAATTTCTTTCAGACTGCTTGAAAAAAAATCAGTTGTTTCGTTTTCTCTTAACTGTATTACTGTATTGCTTTTGGAAAATTTTGATATATGAAACAATATATAAGTATAAAAGTCTAACTAAAGAGTGCAAAATCTTGCATTCCATATCTAAAAAATATTTCTTAAAACATGTAATCAATACAATGCTACACAAAGTATTCCCTTTATTCAGTTCTTAGCTATAATTATATGCCTTTATATAATATTACTATCAAGTTTAGTTATTTCAAAGGCATGCTTTCCTAAGTTGTTAATTACTTGATTTTGTGTTTGCACACAAATAAATTGTGAAGTAAACCATTCTGAGTTATAGAAATGACTTGAAGATAAAGACAGCGGTCTCAATATGGTCAAATGGTAAGAAAATCCTTAGATATAGAATCGGGTACTTAAGAACGAGTGCATGAATAATTTTTTTAAGGCTCTGCAAAAGATAGTGGAGTTGCACATAATCAATACAATCAAGTAGGTGGAAAAGAGATGAGGTTTGACGTCTTAGAAGCTGCAATTAAAACTGATTATACTTTTGAAAAATACTTTACATAAAATATTAAATTATATACTGATCACCTCTCCATGCATTCATCCAGTCTGTATTTCTTCAGTCTCAATATTAAAACTCAAGCTTCCTCAGCACCGACCAGGGAAGTTCTGGAAACCTCTCAGGATGGCCCTACTCCCCTAGTTTCATCAAACTTGAGTCCATCTTTTCCATGAGGAATAACTTGTACTTGACAAGCTGACACCCTTAGGGTGACATCCAGACACGGTGACTTTTAAATTTGGACCCAGTAGCCAAAAAATAAAAATCAAAGGTGTTAGGACTAACTAAGACCAAAAAGACACAGAAAGCCTTTTGACACCAGAAGGAACCATTTCTTCCCAATTCTTGGTATATTTAATCAGAAGATCTGCACTGCTACAACACAAATGACTTGGTGCCAGCAGCTGAATCAGGTCGTCAAGTTGGACCTTCACCCTGATCTCGGTTTTCCTAGGTGCACCAAACCCAGGTTACCCAAAGTTAAAAATTTGAGCAGGTCAGCTTGTGCAGGGAAAGCACAGTACAAACTGAAAGACAAGGCATGCTATTTCCTTCCCCAGGATCTTTATTTTCACCAACATTTCTTAGAGTTAGAGCTGATGGTTACAGTATTTTTCATAATTGTAATTCCTGGTCAAAAGCCTCTTCATTTGCTTATTGATGCAAACATAACATTTGAGCTGTTTGCATTTATCTTCTGCAAAGCACAACTGAAATTATTAAGCATAATTTTTATTTTAAATATTATCCAATTACAGGGAAAGAGTAATTAATAAAGACCTTGTGATGAATCTTTGTTTTATAAAACTGCTTTTTCTCAAAAACTTCCCCATATGTGTTGATCTATAGGATAATTTTTAAATTTAAGCAAGTTACTAGATTTAGAATTAAAGTAAGCGTAACATTTGAATAAGGTTGAAAGGTGGTTAAAGGGGTAAGATTTTAAATGCAAACAGAATAATAATTAATTGCTAAGGTGCTTTTGGGAAAAATCATACACTTGACCCAAGCTGAAGGCTGAAATATTAATCTGTTTCTATGACAGAGATCAAGCTTCATAGTCGCTTTTTATCCTCCTCATAATAGAAGCAACAGTTGTAAACCATAATGTTATAGTTCAAACAATGCCCCCCCTAAGACTTCAAATTTATTATAGCATTCATCTCCAAGACAAAAGACCTGGTACAGGAAAAAAGCTCTTTTTAGCAAAAAGCATGGTTGTTATTTATGGCTCAGATGCGAAGAATGAGTTTGGGGAATTTATCAGAGATGAAGGTATGAAATGTTTTAGCTTGTTCTTCTCTCTCTAATCCATAAACCATTTTCTCAGCCACCCAAGTGAATTCTAATGGAACAGGAGTGATGAAATAATATTTTCCTAGCCCTTTAACACTTTGCCTACTGTGTGCATTGTGTGACTTGTTCAGGGAAAACACAGGAGCTTATAGTTACAAATCTTTTAAATCAGAAAGTAAAATGATCTTGTTAATAAATTATGTAAAATGGCCTTGTGGGAAGATTGAACATACCACCAAGTGCTGTGCCCACTATCAAACCGTATTCACTCACAACTGTTCTTACAAGGGACTTTTTTTATTAAACTTTCGTTTGATAGTAATGTGAATTTCCTGTGGATGCCTTGGAGTTATCTAGTCAACTCATAACTATCTAATTTGCTCTGGGTAAGAGGAAGGAAAACAAAGGTTACTGAGAAGTTCCTTAGTTTACTGAAGAGTAACAGAAAGATGCAGTACTAGACTGTGCACCATGAGGCTATGCAGATTTTATATTCTCTGAGATGTAATGAATGCCTTGCCTGATTAGATTTTATGGCAAGCAGTATTGCAGAGATGCTAAAGACTGCTGCCCTTACCTCCCCCAACTGGTATGCTACCCTGTTATGTAGATTTCTTTAGAGATAAAACTTATTCCTCCCTTCATCTCAGTTTTTGCTGTGTCTGATGGATTTGTAAGCCCCCCACCATCATCACCAGTGCCAACCCCGATGGTCCTTCTATACAGAACAGATTAATGGAGAAGCATCTGTTTGTCCAAAGCTACATTGGTTCCTTACTGAACATCCCCTTGAGCTTCATTACGGTGACAAGCTCATTTTGGACTTTTCCTCCTAAATTCAGGATGAAAGTCTATATTTAAGTCTAAATTCCAGAGTTGTAGTTTCAGGTGGTTAAGATGTTTCATCGTCAGACCTTGAACCTAAGGTCCCAAAAATGACTTGAGGGTTAAGTTTTCTTCCATAATACATTAGGTTCAAATTGCAGCTTGGCTTTAGAAATCCCTTAGCACAGGGCACAACAGTGATGGACTTTTGTATCCGTATATATAGGCGAAGAAGTTGGGGTGCACTAGTACAAGAGTACGTACCATTTCATTTATGGAACAATGACCAAGTTCAGCAAGACTTTCACTGGAAGCAATGTCTGCCATTAGCCATTACTTGATTGTTATGTTGATAACATTTCAACAGATCTAGCCTACTGTTCCCTTAAATCTCTTTCCACGTTACCCCTCTACAACATCTACAGCAAACGACATATTATTCTTCTGTGACACATCAACTCTTCCATTTAATGATATATGCCTAATTATATTGCCAGGTCCTGTCCTGCTGAAGTCAACTGGAGAGTTGCCAATGACTTTCCTGAATATAGAAACATATATATATACACACAGTGAAAGAAGATAGGGGAAATACATACTTTACAGATAGCTCATTTTACATCATATTTAAAAGAAAAGAAAGTACATGAACTTCAAAACAATGAAACAAAGCTATTCATAAGAACAAAGGAACTGCAGAATAGCCAGAAGGAAAACACAACCCCCCCCACTTAACAAATAAAGTGAGCAGGAAAGAGAGAATTTATCATCAATTCCCCAAACTTTCTTCTTTCTTTCTTGAAGTGGTGTATTCATGTACCTTCATTTGCACACATTTTTTGCCTACGATGAAAAATAATCTATTTCTATGACTGTCTTTAGCTTTGCCATGATTCTCACTTATAAAAATATTTTCCACTTTCTTCCTAGGCAAAGAAATCAACTATCAGAAAAATTGCATAATTGCACATCTTCCTCTCTATACTTTTTTCCCTCTAACTGCAATATTATCAACTCTGTTTTAAGTTGGGAGAACATGCAAGAGTCAGAAGTCTTCTATTCATTAAAGTATAAATTCTGCACCCACTCTCTAACAGATCTGTGTTTCTTTTCTTCCATTCCCCACCTGAGAAATATTATCGGAAGAAAGCAATCATTTTTAGAAACATCAAAGGCCCATCCCTCACCTCCAACTCATTCTTTCTATGGCCCTCACCAGAACCGGGCTAGGGGTTAGGGAGCAGAAACAGGGATAGGAAGGAAGGAGAATGGGGAAAAAGATATTTTAATGTGGATTGATCGCTACTCTGATTGCAGTGCAGCCCCACACAAAAGTCATAGCACGTATAACTGACCGAAGAGCATAGAAAGGACAGTGTTGTAGGCTGGCCAAAGCTTTTGGAAGTATGTGTGAAACTGCTGTCCAGTCCTGCTGGCTGGGCTAGATGCATACACACTTCCCCTTATGACTGTGACCTGTTACGAGTGAATCTGGCAGAGGATAAGGCTTACTACATCTCTGTTGTAAAAGCAAGCTGGACACTCTCTTTACAATCTTTTTATGCCAGTAACCCACAAAGCAAAATGCTTCCCTAATTTTTTGCAGGTTGGTTTCCTCTTCCAAAGACGGCAACGTGACAGCATAACTCCATCTCCAGCAGAGGGAAAAAAAAGCTTTAGTAACACAACATTTTTCCCTTAATAAATCATTTTTAATGACTTCCAATAAATCATCTTGTAATCACATTCCTTTACCACTTAAGCCAGTCAAAGTATACCCCTCACAGTTAAAATATTAGTGTATTCACATTTAACATAAAATTATAATAACTACTAGAGAGAGAATCTAACTGAAAAGAAATCAGATTAATATATTTGAGAAGCCAAAAGTTATACAATAAGTTTTAGAAGTTTCTCTAGCAGAATTACCATTCTGTATTTTAGACAGCACTTCTGATAAGAATTTCACTACTCTGTGTGCACATGTACACACTCCCTGGACACATGCATTTTCCCATACATACACAATTGTAATATATGTAAACCCTACTGTTTTGTCACATTAGTAACATTCCAAGCACTACTGAAGCAGCAGATTATGCAAAAAGACCTGGTGAAACGAGGCATTTAACACTAACTTCCCATCACATATTTTGCATTCCCAATGTCCTGCAGGAATGCTGAAGATTCTGATGCTTTCTCTTTCTCTACAGTCTCATCATGGTGATTTCTGAACTACAATTTACATCTGCACGACACTACTTTGCCCTGACACAGAAATGAAAGTTAATTAGTTTCTATGACAACCTGATGCATGAAAAGACCACAGGTTCTTTCACATTTGTAAATACATTCCAACTTAGTATTCAGGGTGCAGTGTGTATCAGCATTAAGTACAAATAGCATGAGTTTGTTTTTAGTATGGCAGAAGAAAGGACTTAAGTCAGATGACGTGATTCATCAGAGCATACATTTGTCAACGAACAGATAAGTCCCAATTTATTCCCATCATCTTGAAAGAAGTATCGAAACTTTCATTAGAAAAGACTTATTCATATGTGAATTCAGTTTCCCTCTAAAAGGTCTATCAGAAGCTCAGGACTGAAAACCAAAGAGATTGTGTTTTCACTTTAGTTTTGCACCACAGCATTGAACTTTTTTTTTTTTTTTTAAAAATATATACCTTTAAAAACCTTTCAAGATATGCAGTATTATTCACATTAAAAAAATCAGTGCAAATAATAATGCAGCAGTGTTTGACCTAATGCTGTGCTTTGACTCCTACAATCATCTGTGCTAGATATTCATAACAGGTCCCCAAGATAAAACCCTTAAGAATACACACAACAAAATATTCCTTCCCTTTTAAAATGTCATCGTGAAGATTAACTGTGGAGGTGTCCTCATACCTTCAACACAACAGACAATTCTTGTCCTTGTTGTACTGAACACTCAAGACCCTCAAGGACCAGAACCTCCAAGTGACTGAGGAGGACTCAGCAACACTTTGCACATCAAGATTGCCCTGAAACATCTCACCAGGACAGTGTGCCCTGTCTTTCTCAGGGATATGGTTTAGTAGATACAGTTGGACTCGATGATCTGAAAGGTATTCTCCATCCAAACGATTATATTGTTCTGTGATTCTCTGGGAGCAACAGAGCGCCAGGCCTGGGAGAGCTGAGTAGAGAGCTAAGCAAGGGCAAATCTGTGAACACACTCTCCAGGGAAGATCCACAGACATGGTTTCCTAAGCATCAACTCCCTATGAAATTCATGGATATGCCAGTTGTGATAGCCCTTGAAACGTATAGAATGTTTACAGTTTTTTCTTCTAGCAAGGAGGCATTGGGAAGATGTGTAAATATTACACCTGTTCTTCCTTCACGAAAAGCAGGACTACATCCTTCTCCCAACACAAACATGGGCCACATAAGTGGAGTCTGTTGGGCAGAGGAAAATCAAAGCCTGAAGATATTCAGGGCAAAAGACGAGTAAAAGTCTTCACACATCATCATCAGATGACCTACCCCATGCCGTTGCATTATTTTTTGTTGTCGTTGTTACTAGCAGTTTCTAAATAATATGGACAGTATATAATTGAAGTCGTGCACATAAGTACTAAGCACAAATCAGGTTACGTATTCTATAAGCAGTGGCACAAAGAAAGAAGGAGGAAGTACACAAAATCACTACTATCTTTCTCCAACTTATTTCAAAAATCAACTAGTGTTTCAAGAACAAGATAGAGCTGAAATACGAATGCAGAATACGATTCAGAATCCCTCTGAATAATTTCCCAGCAAGATGCTGATGCAAATAACAAGGAGTTATTCCATCTAATGATGGACTCAACAACTGCAGGCTCTCTGTGTGGGTGGACCCCTGAATTTGAATTTCCAAAACTCCTTCTTGCTCAAGTGAAATCTAATTATCATTGCTCTCTCAAGCTATTTTCTTCCACCTCAGATCCAAAGCTTGTAAAACACAGGGCTCCTGGATTCTAATCAGAAACCCAGAAACCTATAAACAATGGGTAACTTACAGATGCCCTTCAGTGCATCAGAATGCTTTTTAGCATGGCTCTAAAATCCTAAATCACTTCGTTCTATTTATCTCCTAACTTCCTCATATTTTTAATGTCGTGCTGTCAGAGTAAGTAATAAAAAGTTTAAGAACTAATAAATGAACTTGTCTAATACACCTGGACATGGTATTTAAGACTGAAAGTACTGATTCGATATTTATATTTTCAAATTAAAGAATAATTATTTTTATTCTTATTTTTTGCCAGTAAATCAGGATCTAGACTTAAGACTTTAGTCACAACGAATATATGACTATGTGATCTCCAGTACATACAGATGCAGCTGTGCGCTAATCCTAAAAAATAGTATTTCAGATGATCACACATTTTTCAGCTTCATCTGCTCTTTTAGAGATTTTTCTTAACTATAAATTGAGCATTGAAACTTCATTTGCTTTTCACACTAAATTGCCTCCAAGATTTTATAGTCATTAAAATAAATGCCACAAGTTGCACTTTTAGATTGTGGAACTTTATCCTCATCAAAGAGCATATTACGGCTAAATCCTCGCATGCAGGTAAAGTATAAAGACAAATACAAGTTATGCTAGCAGATGAAGCACTTTTCATAACATCAGGAAAGAAGTGGCTCCTCTCACCTTAAAAAAAAAACCCAAAAATGCTTCACCTCTCAAAAATAACAAAACTCACTTAAATACTAGCAAGTCATGCCTGACATTTGTATAAAAACAAAAATAATCTGCTGTCAGCAAAACACAGAGTGCCTCTGTCACTCCTCTCAAACATGAACCTTTCCTTGACTACAAGGGTTTTGCTGTTATACTACACTCATTAGAATGGAATTTGTGTTAAACTTCCATGTACCACGACTTACTAATAGGATTGCTAGCAATTATTATACTGAAATGAAATCAGCACAAACTATTAGATCTGTTTAAACAAGTTAAAAATAAACCTTGATTAAATGTTCTTTTTAAAGAAACTGCTCATTAGGGCTGCAGGGCCTTCCGATAAATTGGTGTTTCATTAACATCAAAGCATGAATCAAGTTTAAACTCACTTACCAAACAAGTTATACTTAAAAAACAGCTTTAAAAAATAACCTGGATTACAACCGTCACATAAGATAGCAACTAACTGGGCTCCTTATTTACAGAGGTTTGGAGATTTCAAATGGTAAAATGTTTTCCATGAGGTAGGAGAGAAAGGATATAGAGCAGAACTGTTGGTATCCACCAGCATGGGATTTATTCCCCAAGCTGGGATGTATGTTGCAGTTTGCTAGTATGGAACCAGAAAGGCACTGTGGGTACAGAACTTATAAAAGAGGACAAAAGCACACTGTTTACTTCCAGTATGCTTACCTATAGAGAAGAAAAAATAAAAATCAAAAGCAAATGGAGTTCAAGCTTGAATAAGGCTTAGGCAAGCCACGCTTATTTGCTTGAGTATTTTCTGTTTTCTGTTTCTAAACCTATTGTCTGTCCTGTAAGCTGGGGATACAGAAGCTATGTGAAATAAGTGAAATGAAAGGATGGAGGTTAAAAGTGACAAAAGCTTGCAAAAGCTGCCTGAAAGGAAAATCGTATTTTCCCAAGCATGTTGCAATATTGTGGTATATTCTAAGTATTCAGATTTGACGATTTTATCACACGTACTAAAAAATAGCCTAATTAGCAATTCTCCTGCCATTCTCCCCTAATATGAAGAAAAAGCTTTACTTGCTTTATGAAAAGGCAATGTTGAACTGGACAGCTTCTCAATATAGAGATGATTTTATAACACTGTCTTGCATTTATAAGAACTATTAAAAGAAATGGACTAACAGTAACTCAAGTATAAACAAATGTACTCATTACATTATACCAAGTAGTACATATATTTTGAAAAGTAATTTTAAAATGGCTTTTCGCTATCACTATCATAACAGAGCACACAGCAATGTGAACCTTAACTTAGTCTGTCCCTTTCTGCTGGTGTCTTCTAAAACATAATAGCTACCTTTCCTGCATCAGTACTACAAAAAATGTTCTGATTTAAAAAGGAACAAACCTCCCAGTTTAAGTAATTAATATTCCTTAATTAAATTCACCAAGCCATAGACAATGAATTCTTTATAAAACTATGGGCTTGCCTAAAGCAACAAAGTCACACTTTTGTTAAAGCATTTTTAGTGTGTATTTTGCACGATTTTTTAAAGTTTAACCTCTGTGGATCAATGTGCTTCCTTAAAAGACTTTAATAAATTAAAGTGCAGAGAGCTTTTTTTCACCAGGCAGAAAAAGCTGATGAGACAGGTTTAGTTTAATCTCAGGCAATAGAAGTCATTAACCATTCTCTCAGGGATTAAAATATAGCTTGCCCTTTTCTTCTCTCACTTATCATTAGCATCACTTTAATCTCCCAGCGTTTCACACTGCTATTTTAATCATTACTTACTGCCTTTTGACAAGTGCAGAACATGCTTTTTCTCATTGAGGCAATATCCTGGTTTTAGCTGACAAATGTAGGACATAATGTAAAAATATCAAAGTGACATCTCTTAAACACACCTTCATCATAAAAATCTCTAAAGTTACAATATTCCTTTGTCTAATGTTTCTATTGAAATTATCATTTGAAAGGCTTCTCTTCCACAGAGGCAAAAGTTTGTTCTAAATAACACAACAACTCATTTCAGTCAACGGATACAGAGAGTACAAACATTTCAGGGATTTTAGAAATATACAGCTTAATATTTTTGTATATCCAAGATATATGTTCATAAACTTTAAGGTACTTCTTAGAAATATTCTTCAGATATAACCCATAAGAACTCAAATAAATCATGTGAAATGCTGACCTCCTACATAATTTGATATTTTATTGTTTGCTAGCCTTGAAAAAAACAAACTAAGTATCCTTCTCTGTCACTTAGGTATTTGTCACTTACTTGCTTTCAAGATGAATGTCAGGGGGATGTGGTGAAGTTAATGTCATATACAATACTGTTTTGAGAAAAAGCATTATAAAAAGATTTCAGATTTTGTGGCAAATATTTTCCTTGAACCTCCTTTAGACAAATTTTACATGCTATCATCCTTTCAGTTTTAGAGAACCCTAAAAAGTTTCTTCACAGTTCTACAGCTTTTATTCCAATTTAAGACTAAGTATATTATCCAGGAGACAAAGTGTGGCCAAACGATCCATATTACAAACAGAATCCCACAGGATTCATACATTTATTAAGTTTCCTGTCACCCTTGGCTTTAAGCAAATGGATAATTAAAACACTTAAAACACTTCCTTTGAAATATTATTTTGATTCAATAACAAAAATAAATTGGTAATGATAGAACTTAAGAAATTATTTTAGTTCATACTAACACAGTTCCTAATGTTTGGCCCCAAGCTCTTTAATCTAGTCCATCTGTAATGATCTCATAGCACTTTCAACCATTATTTAACTGTTAGAAGAAAAAAAATCTATGTTGCACTATATGTTTCAACAATAAAATCCCTTCTTAAGCTTCACAAAGCAGAACAATTCATTATTTGATCTCTTTCCAGGTTCAAAGTCTGTCTTACTGCAATACTTCAAAGAAATATGTAATCAAAGACAAACAGCTGTGAAAACAATCTTTTATTACTTTATTATCATCTAGCATATATCTTTAGGGTAAACCAATGGAAATGCTACACAAATAAAACAAATATTTCTTTTAAATTTCTCCTTAGCTATAAATAGACATATAGTTATAATCATTTCAAGGTAGGGCCCAGTCCTAGAAGGTGCAACTACAACTCCCACCCCATTATTTCACAACATCATGCCTTTCACTAATTAAGACTGTGATTCTACAAAACCCAAGCACGCAAGTAATTTTATATTTATGAACTGATTTATATCTTTCAGTTGCAGTGTTAATAGGAATAGTTTTTAGCCTGTGAATTGTATTTATAGCTGTGCAACTCTACTTTAATTTCCCATACCATATATTACATTACTCAGAACAACATTCAGGTTGTCAAATCAAGCATTTTGAAATCGAGAAATATCAGAAGATGGCTTCTGATGCAATCTGAATTCTGCCTCCTTGTGCATGTTACACTATGTAATAGTTTTTTAATTATGTGATCACATGGTATTTTTTTCCTAAAGTTACTACGTTTTAGCTCAAGCTCTGTACTGGGGAAATGAGTATTTATTAAGTAATTTTGTATGCATCATCAAGCCAGTAGTCTATGCCTTGTTCACAGTTTATCAGACAAGAAAAATAGAAATAATTGGCTCCTCGCACTCTTTTGTAAGGCATTCATTTAAAAATTCACAGATTCTAACTGAAACAAGAACAGTCTTCTCCTAATATAGACCCCTGCATATTATTTCCCATACAGCATAAAATAACCGTTGGTGATCCAACACAGAAAGAATCAGTAAAAAGATGGTTGGGATTCAGAACTTTCACTTTCACCATGTCCACATTCCTCTGCTATGCTAACAAACACGCTACGCGGCCACAACTTCCATTGATTTCAGTAGCTGTAAGGAGAATAACAACTGCTGCAAGTAAGAGCTCACATATCTCAAGCTGAGCACCCTGAAAATGAATTATATGCAGTTAGTGGCCATCTGCCAAATGTTTTAATTGAGTTGCTCAGCATCACACAGAAAGCTTGTGACAGAAACAGGGACAAAACTGGGTTTGCCAGAGTGCCTTTCTCTTGACTCAATCACAAAAGCATCCTGTCGCTTTTTGCAGTCCCTAACCTGTTCCAATTTCTGCAGAGAATGAGCCAAAGTTCCTACAAACAATCATTCTGTGCACCAAAATAGACAGAGATGCTAAATAAAAAATAGCATATGATACATAAATTAAAAACTATCCTAATAATAACAGCTTAGTGCGAGTGCTCCATGGGCAAGCCAAGTTGGGTGTTCAGGACTTTTCAAGACTTGGCTTTGTAATCTGAATCATTTATACATATATTTGCCTCACAGTAGATCAGATTTAACTGATTACTTAGCTTTCGTCATTACATAGAACATTAAATTACTGAACATCATCTTCAAAAAGGCAGAAGGAGGTTGCAGGAGTTGAAATCAGTTATCTGGGCCACAAGACTAGGTCTAGCAGATCCAGGGTATGAACAGGCCTGTTCATCCTATCCTCCTCTGTCTCCTTTCTCTGGATATTCCCCTTCAGAGCTGGCAGAATTGGACCTCTGAGTCAACATGCTTGCTTTGATTTGCTATGAGGTTCCTTTTCTACTTTACTTCATTTTCCTGACCTTTTAGCAGTCTAGGATGGCCAAAGCAAATCACTATGGCTGGCTAATGGAATTTTACTCAGGAACACAGGCATGAAAAGGAAACACAGTATGTTTCAGAAGTATTTCCCTTAGCTATCCCACACGGGAGGTCTAAACCAAATAGAAAAGCATTTCTTTCATTTCCCATCTCTCTTTCCACAATTTTCTGTTCCTGCCACAATGCTTAAAATGCAGAAGGTTCTTAATAATTTCACACAATATTTTCTTAATAAAAGAGAATTTAAAAGTCTGTAATACATTCAGTATAGTGATAAAGATCAGAATGATCTGAGTGCAGACTAAACCACCTTGTTTTCAAGCAAGCTGAAGTTTAGGATCAGCATGGTAAATCATTAAGTTCTCCATTAAGATCTTGGCTGTGTTGCCAGACGGGCAACATTAAATGCTGCTAAGCTCCAAGAATCACTGCAGTAGGGCACATTTTTAAAACAACTTCCTGAAAACTGATATTCAACTTCCAAGACTTAAAAAGAGAAGGAAAAGAAAGTTATGTTCTGAGCTGCTGAGTCAACTGTATTACTATTTGAGATCTCGTGGGATGATACATTCCTAACTTCCTCTCATGTTAAAGCCAATACCATCTGAGGTACCTATGTTTCTACTGAAATGTTATGGTACAAAATACATCTTCCACTAGTTATGATAATTGATCAGTTGTTGTAGCATTTTATTTTAGCTCCCTAAGGTTACCTGACAGCCCACTCCAGAATGAATTGGTAAAGGGGACTGAAAATGGAACTCATAATAATTTAACAGACTGCAGATTTCTCACTACGTGACAGATTTAACTAGAAATAGTAAGAGCATAAGGATTATTATGGATGTATTTAAAACAGCAGGGCATAAACCCATGGTTCAACAAGGAACCTCTGTCAACCCAAGGTCAAATAGTTACCAGAAGTGAGAACCCCTCTTTTGCAACAATGATCTTGGAAGTCCACAAAGCACATCCCATCAGCTTTTCCTGTATCCTGCAAAATCAGCTACAGGAAAAGCATTTCACCTAATGCAAATGCCTGCACTTTAAGCTAGTAGATTCAATTAATTCTGAAATATTCTGCAACTTATAAATCATAAAAACAGAAGGAGAAAATACTTCTTTCACTCCTACAATCTGAACTTTAAATCAACTTAAGTATTCATCTATTATGTATTTATATACGTGTGGGGGCCATTTTCTGGAGATCAACTGAAATCTTTAATTCTAACATATTTAAAAATAGTTCTGCTAAATCAGTTTACATTAAACAGGTCACACTAACATTTCTTGAATAGCCTAGGAAAGTGAACTACATATTTAGGCAAGGGGTAGACTAAAATCATTACTCTGGGTCCTTTCAGCCATGGATTTTATGATTCATTGTTTAAACTGTGATAATATAATTCAGCTAGAAAGGCCTTTCACATACTTATCACAAATGTTCTTCTCTCAAAGACTTGTAATCTGCCTATACAAAAGCTGACTAGACGTTATATCTACTCATAATCCTTAAGAAAAAAATACCCTGCTGGACATAGACAATCAACTCCTATTGCATACTGCTATGTGAATGTGCCATCTTTCCTTAGGTAGATGCAAGGTGCCAAACCAAGCAGAAAAAGGAAAAGGTTGCAAAAATTTCTTCTATAAAAAGTGGAAGATGTTGTTTCATACAGTTCAACCAACTAATCAAATCGTAGAGAGATCTGCCACTGAATTCAATTAGAACAGAACAGTGCCTTTGGTTACATGAGTTTCTGTATACATAAATTTTATAAGCTGGTAGACTGACTCAGCAGAAGCAAACAGATCATATCAGCAAAGGTAGTCTTCAAAGGTTAATGCTTAAAATGAGAATCAAAATAAGGTAGTACAGGGATAAAAAAGAGCAACAGACATTTGCCCTCAGTCTCAGTTCCACCCATCTTTATGAGTGGTGTCAAGCCACGTCCTTTTTCTCTTCATACCAAATTACAGCTCTTCCAACAAGTAATTATGTAAAAGGAGAGCGAAACTGAGATTGGGTTAGTCACTTGCTTACAAGTAAACAGTCAATAGTTACTGATTTAAGACATTACTATTATTTTAATTATTATTCTAAGTACACATCAGGTATCTGTTCAGGGATTTTGTTATAAAATTGGGATAGAAAAAAATTCAACTTGCACCGTTCCCTTAAGTGTCATGTGGGTTATAAACCCACGGATGAGAAAGGTTTCCAGATCTACGTTATTCAAAATTCATGCTCAGCCTTCCACTAGACGTTAATTTTAAATCTATGGTTAAGTAGTGAGCTGCTCATAAAAGCTACCCTGTCTTCGTTTTTAGGTGCTTCCTAAAATATTATCTCTTTCTACCTGAACGCTTCAGTTAATCTGGAGCACAGTTGCTTTTGCTCACAGTAAGAAACCTGAAGACTCATTTACATTCATCAAAAGAATAAAGAAAGACAGAAGCTGTAAATGTCCCAGCATGCTCTGAGAGTTCTTCTCAGTGGTATATAGGCAGTTGCCTATGGAGCATTCTCCATGCCAGCACTGCAGACCTGTGGCTGACCATCCTTTTGATTGCAGTGTGTTATTCCAGTTAATAATTTTGTATATATAATACAGTAATAAATAAAAACTTGAATCACATCTAAATGGAATAGCAGAAAAACAACTTAATTAAAATGCAAGCAAAGTTAATGTATGGGATGGGACTAGGATGGGACTGTTCAGAGCATCTTTCCTGAGGGAAGCAGGGAAAAACATACACGTAGTTTAGATTTTTAGATCTTGCTCGGCGACTGGGATCTGAACAAAGAAAAAAGATGGAAATCACCTGTGTAAAAGAAATGGAAGAAACTTCTGGCCTCTGATCAAGTCTAATTTCCATGTGATGAATAAAGGAGCACCTCAGGTACAGTGTTTATTATTGTTACAGAAAAAATGATAATTATGTAACTCAGATTATTCTTAAGATTTAAAAAATCATAAACAGTAAACTAGTTAATATAAATGTATGTGATCCACCTGAGAAACATGATCCCTTTTATGTAATACTCTTTTTCATACCTACTGAAGGCACATTTCTGGGACCTTACAAACCTCAACAATGCCTACAAAAGACACTGATACTAACAAGAAACTGATTTTCTTTTTTTTCTATTTCAGAGTGAGTTAACTAGGAGAGAGAAAGACTATCAAGCTGTTTGTTGTCTTCCAAAAGCATGTTTTTTTAATTTCAATCTCATTAAGAAAAACTTCATGCAACAGAAAGATACCTTCCTTCAGTTTGAACGAAGTGAAGACTATTACAAATACTTTGGGAAGTCAAAAGTATCTACATAATAAGCTATTTGTATGAATATCTTAGAAACTATTTAAAGCCTCAGTGAAAAAGTCCAGAAAATCAAACAGTTTTACATGTTCACTAGGATAATGCCTGGTATTTTGGGAATGGATACAAGCATGACATGATGGGGGCAGAGGAAGGCTGAAGAACAAGATGAACCACATATTCCTTGAGACAAGAGAACTGAGATGGGAAAGACCTAAGTATATAATTCTTTTATTATGCATTTATTTAGCAATGGCTGGAATTACTAAAAAAATATATTCTTTTCCCCTATATAATGGGAAGTTATTCAACTGGTCTTTCTGTACATTCTGAAAACATACAGCAGACCATGACGAATACACTATGTGAGGTCTATTCCAATATATTCTCAGTAAACAGAGCAGACAGCTGTCTTAAGCATCCGCTAGGTACTACATGAAAAACCGCGAGTCATCAAGATGTTTATCAAATGTTAATATTTGCACTGAGCCCTTTATAACAACAGATATCTATGTGAAGAAAAACATGTTTATCCACCCTCTGAGAAGGTTTGCAAGTAAAGGAAAGTGCAATTATTTTGCCCTTTCCACAACTACTTTTGAAGCTGGAATCTTCTGGGATTCTTCTAGGCATCTCTGTAGCAAGATGCCTTTAACATGCTCCTCTGTGTCAAAACAGACTTCTGCCAAATCACAGCAAAAATTCACTTTCTCCCAGAAAAAAAACTTAGGTAAGCAGATGGATCTTATAAGGTACCTAACTGTGTAGGACTAACCCCAGAAGTCAACTCCAGAGGTTGGTCCTTCTTCCGCCTCCCCAACTCAAAATCCTTTCAAGAGCCTCAGGCTCACACCCAAAAGCAACTTGGGTGATCTCTACTGCCAAGAGGTACAATCAGTGAGATAATTCTTTCAGATAAATCATGTTTAAGAATTAAACATCTTGGGAAAACAAACTCACAAACAAAAGCCCATCAGTGAAAAATACAGAGTGAAGTGTGTCAACTATATAACATCAGAAGTAGGCAGGGATGTTTTCAGCTACCCAAAGTCCAAATTAGCTATCCAAAATTTGAGTAAATTTTTTGCTCAATGGTCTCGATGATTTGTTGTTATGGGCAAAATAAGCAGGATTACAAGTACAAGTACTTATTTTAAATATTCCAGAATTTAAGTTCCGGAGAGTCTAATCCTGAGGGAAGGAGGACATGGACATGCAAAGCAAAATCTACTTCTGTATAAAAAAAAAAGGTTTTACAGCTGAACACTAATGGTAAAAAAATAATCTCCCACCTATGACATCATTGTTTCACCATCAGCAACCACAGATCAATGAAGAGCATGCCAAAATTTCAGAGGTGGGGGGAGGAGAGACAAGACTTTTTTCCCCTGACATATTTTTTTCCTTCCAAAAGATGGAATTTTTAAGTGGGACATGAATTCACAGATCAAAGTGCAAAAATCACCAAGCTGTCATAGACACATGCATGCATAAGACTACTAAAAATATCGAAGCTTGCTTGAATATTATCGTACTTCCATCCAGCAGCATGTTCACACAAGTTAAAATGACATAGCCCTTAATTCTTTCCCTTATTTACAGCTTTTCTAGAAAGCCCTGTCCAGTGCACAGTGCAGCACAATGTATTAGGAAACATTCAGTACAAATGAATCTTAACTGCAATTTAAAATCTGTTGCAAAGCTTCTCCTTACTTTATCAACAGTTCTGTCAAACCATGCTCAAATATTAAATATTTATTTGCAACATCTGAAATCTCAAAGATTTTCCCTGTGTAAATGAAATAGAATTTAGAAACAAATCCGGGACTTTTGCTTTGTTTTAACTCCACTTAATGGTTATAAAATATGCATTAGAATGGGCTGGCACAGATTAAGAGAACACAAAGCATTTATAATTTTCTGTTTACCACTTTTCCCAAGAAGTCTCATTTATTTGCCCTAGGGAATTATACTTTCTATGATATTTAACATTCTAAATAAGATGCGATTTCTATAAAGTAGGTCATACAAAACTTGCAGAGGAGTCTCAGAGGGTGGGTAAAAAGGTTAAGCAAGTCTATTGTTTGTTCTGTTTACCACACATGGTAAACTGACAATACTTAAACACTATTTTTTTTTTTACTTTTTTTTTTTAATCTGTCTTTTCTTCTTGGACCAAGGAATTTTCTCCGTCACAGAGTAATAGAGCTTGAAAACTCCAGCATCAGCAGGGAAGGCAGGCACTCCTTAGCCAGCCACTGTGTGAGAGAGAAAATGCAATTAAGGCTCCCACCAGGGACAGAGAACTAAACAAAACCTGCGTCTTCACACAAGAGCCTTTTTCTTCAATGTGAAGTACAAGGCCTCAAATCTTGTTGGTGAGATGCTAGCATTTAGGACAACACACTTTCAGATTTTCTCACAGCGGATCAAAGTAAATAATGCAAGGGCAGCAAACAAAAGGGAAAACTCCAGCGTGCTTACATTAAAAAGAGATTACAGGGGGCTTACAAGTGATTGAAGGAATAGATGGCATTTTCAGAAACATAAAACTAAGATCTTTAAGTACAGCTAGCATAATGATATAAGTCTAGCTCACTGATAGTTTAGCAGGAGAGGCAAGTGAGCAAGTTATGCGTTCAAATACACAATGCAGAAAAATATGATAATTGCTGCCTCATATTTAGTGTGAAGGTAACTATTCCTGATCCCGCTGAAGCCAGGGGAAGTTTAACCACTGATCTCAAGAAAAAGCAGCCTTCTAGCCTACTTTCAGTCAACACCTTGAATTTTTCTTCACTCTTGTCCTCATTTAAATAAACACATGTTGATGGCATGGGTAATTAGGACAGTTTCAAGACATGCATGGAACAACCGTATGGTTTTCAGTTCACCTACTCCTTGTGCAGGCTGGCACGGTCCTCTTTTAATTCCACCTTCCATTTCTTTGGAGGACACCACTCATAAAAGTAGCAGCACTTCTTTACATTGTAGTTAATATTAACAAGTCTTCTGTATCTGAAAATTAGCACAAATTACCCATCCTAAAACCTTTGAGGCTTTTCTAGTCTTGATAAAGAATTCGTGAGAGCAATGCCAAGTATGCAGAATTGCTTGACAGTTTTTAAGCAGCTCTTTGTAACAAACATCACAAAAGCCTTACTGATTTTTCTGTGAACAATATGTATTATACAATGATTTAATATGACCCGGAAAAAAGTGAATCAAACACACTTGAACTAACGTAAAAGGGGATTTTGAAAAATAAAAGGTTTTGTTCCAGTGAGAAATCTTGAAGATGCTTATTGGTCATAACACACACAGCAATTTTTTGCTCAGTTCTGACTGCAATAAAAACTTGAAACTGTAGATAAATGCATTCAGAGAGAGTTGGGTGCCTGACACAATATTCATTGTTATCTATTTTCAGAAACTTTTATACCATTATCTGCTAGCACTCCTTTTCAGTTCAATGGACTGATGATATTCCCCCTCTACTGAGGAAAGCAAGCCAGTCAGCTTCCACTAGATGCTTAGAGCAGAAACCATGAAAATCCAATGCATTTGGTCCAAGTTAGTCATCTAAGCTCCCTCTGCAGTCAATAAATAGAGAGAAGAGGGAGGAGACAAGAGACAGGCACCCCCAGGGAGCAGTTCATCACAACTGTCTTAGAACACCCTCTGAGAGTGTCAGTCTCCAATAAAGACAAAGTCTATGACCTCAGAGAATCCAGACGACTAGCTGAAACTAGATTACTATATTCTGAATGACCAAAGTGGGTGAGAAGAATCCAACTATCAGACTACTCTGGGTGACGATGAGCAGAGTAGTTCTCACAAGAACTGTATTGTTATAAGCTGTATCCATATCTGCTGCAGAAACTGGAAGACAACAATGTTCTGGACATTAATTCAGATGCCATCTAGGTGCCTTCCAATGCCACTGAAAAGCAATCCATTGAATCAACTGATTTTCCTCTTCCCAGCTCTATCCTCAAAATGCCCCATTTTTTTCAGTTAGAGGGTTGGTATAGCAAAAGCCAAATTTCAGTCCTTTTTATTCCTACCAGCCTCTCTCCTTTCTACTGTTTGTAACAATTTGACTTTTTATCAAGAAAAAAAGTACATTGTGTTTAAAAACAGTGGTAATACTAGAGGAGAGGAGAAAAAAAAAATGTGCCAGTAAATACTGTACTCTGTATCGTATCTTTCTTGTTATCCAAGTAAGAGTAACTGCAATACTATAATGTTGACAAAGTAAATACTGCAGTTGTTATTCTGGAAAAAAATATTTAAGTAAATGGATGTTTTATCTGTAAAACAACTTAGACATCTGTAGACTTCATTTGGCTTCATGTGAAAGCCTTTAAGACAGACAGTACTTCAGGACTGACCTTTAATATACAGCTTATTTGCTTTTATTTACGTAAGCATACACACAACTGAAACAAACCAGTTATGACTTAAATCACAGCAAATCAGCTATCATTATGAAAAGATAACTGAATTACATAATGCCCAAATTAAAGCCTATCTTCTCTTCATATAGACAAACTGCATATCTTCTGTAACTTTCTCCCAGAAAGACAGCAGCAACATGTCCTGAATGAAAAACATTGACCAGTAACCATTACAGAGAAAAAGTATGCTTATTCCTAGCATAAGTGTCCCCTCCATCTCCTTTGATGAGCTGTTGCTGCTACTGAGCACTATTTCAAAAAACAGTGAAATATTGATTTTAAACATTTCACTTCAGTTAGGTAAAACCGACTAAGTAAAGTTCTTTTACAAGGAATTAGACTGGTGCTAGAAAATGCAAGTGTATCACACTAATTTCCATTTAACAGCACTAATGAAACAAGATAAATATTGCATATGACTTATTATAACTTTGTTTTGAAAATCAAACAGTTCAGAAAATAATCAGTAGGCATTCAATCAAGGAGTATTTTATCATGTGTAAATACAGCAAATTAAATTCAATCCCTAACACTTTATACATTCATTGACTTTTATGTCCCATGTATATTTTTATTCTGTTTCAAGAAGTCTGGATCTAATTTAGAAAGAAACTGAAAAACAAACTGAAAACTAGCAAATATAAAAAGCCTATTACTTAACCACAGAAGATACTGTCAGGTTTCATTATTTAGATGAGCATGAGCATTGTAAGTTATTCTATTGTGTGTTCTGTTTAAAATTAGAAATACATAAATTAAAATTCTCATTGCGATTAATTTCAGGAACTAAAATATTATTTAAATAGTAGTCTTACAGTGATGTCTGGAACTGCTGTGCGTGGTGATACTTAATACATACCTTTGTATCACAAAGCAATTGAAATTTAGGATATGTTGTAAATGAGAAGAATAAAAATAATAATAATGATAAGATATGAATTAATTTTCGGTCGCTAGGAGAAGTCACTGTAAGACCGCAAAGTTTTTTTGTTCATTATAAAAACAGACATTAGAATATATTATTAAATGACACTTTAACCCATTATTTGAGTTCTCCTTGACATGCACTCATGGATGTATATGTGAGTGATTGCTTATGCAATAAGCCTGGGAAAAATGTAAATTGTATTTCCTCATAGCAAATTGCAACTGAATTAGACTACTGGGTAGACATAAACAATGCAATCAAATTCCCTGGCTTTTTATTGAGCTTCTATTTGACTTAGTATACATTTGAAAACAAAAAAATTGTGTTTCTCAGGGTCTGTGACACTGCAGGCCATGAGAGATTCAATGTCAGTGCCGGCATACAAATTTATTAGTCTATAAAATTTGACATTCTCTTATTTATTCACAGAAAGGACAAATAAGATATTTTTTCATACTTACCAGAAATATCTGGGAGTGTTTATATGCTGCTCCATCTGGAGGATGCAAATAGTCGAGGCTGCTTTACAATTCAGCAGGCAAAGGCCTGCTGAAGGATAACAAATGACTTCATGGTGAAACAGCTATTGAAATTCTTTCAGTACGTGATATTAAAAACAACTGAACAAACAGAGATAAGGGACAAATAGGATTTGAAACAGACCTTTTTTTTTTTTTTTAACCACTGTAAAAGAAAAACAAATGGAGCTCCTAGTTGAGCCTATACCTTTTAGTCATTTCTGAAGGTAGTTTTATTTCACAGTTAAGACTTCTCATAGAATGATAGATGCTGATCAGATTTAGTGTCGCAGATATGAAAATGGTAACAGGACACTCCCTCTGGAATCCTGACAATGGGATAGGAGGGAAGACAAATTTCATCATTCTATAGAATATTCTTCCTTATGACATTTTGTCCAAAGGGAAAAAAAAATTTACTTGCTCCTTATAGGTATGAGATACTCAACAAAGAAAATGTAGTGAACATTCATAAGCAATTAAAACTTAACTTAGCTTTAAAAGTCAGAATTGTCTTAATAGGAAGTTTGGTTGAATGTCAACTGAAACAGCAAAATGAAGCATGAAGATGAAGCAGGATGACGTACTTCGAAGACAGAAAAGAAGGAAGCATGAATGAATGCATTCTTAGAAACTATACTGTGGTAACGTTATTTGGAATCTCCTTTTTTCATGGCATCATATTGTTACCCAACGATGCCCTGCACTGGCAAAAAAAAAACAATCGCCACCTCCCCCAGAAACATGCAATCATAAATTTTTTGTATCAGAAAAGACTTCTAGACGTCCTCTGGTCCAACCCCTTACTGACAGCAGTGCTAGCTTACTTAGAACAAACAGCAGTTAATACTTATAAGCAGATGATGTAGATGCATAAAACCAGAAAATTCACCACAGCTTTTGAGCTCTCAGTCTGTCAATTGTAGATAAGTCTACCAAATGTAACCACACTGAGCCCAGTAAATTCTAGAAGCTCCCAGAAACTCGGGGCATGGTCAGCTGTATACCACCATGGAGCTTAACCGAAGATGGACCACATCGCAGCCCTTTCTCCTGCAAGGAGCTGCCATCTCAGTGATGCTACACACGACACTACCCCTAAAAAAACCCAAACCCATCTTCATAGTCTGATCGTACTTAACTACATTTTGTTCCCATATTTCCATATTTCTCAAATACTACAATCTCTTGTGGAGTCACTATCCCTGGAGACGTTCAAAAAGCATATAGACATGGCACTTTGGGACATGGATTATAAGCATGGTCGTGCTGGGCTGACGGTTGGACTTTATGATCTTGGAGGTCTTTTCCAACTTTAGTGATTCTATGCTTCTCCCTTTTATCTTTCAAGACAAGAAGGAAAACCTCATAATCAAACCAATCTCAAGACTTATGTTCATTCATTTAAGCCTGCTTCACACGAACAAGTGCAACTACACTGGTTATGATTAGAATTTCTACTGTTCCTTTAAAAAGTTTTAATAAAAGCTTACTCTAGCTGGCACACATTCACAAAACCATCACTGTGTTAGAGTTTCTCAAGAGCAGATGTACACGACAGTGCAAGATAATTATTTTTACCTCAACTTTACATGCTGAAGATCAGATACCAATCTCAATAAGGTGCAAGAATTCACACTGACAAACAAACAGTGGTTCCCAATACAGAACTCAAGATCACTTTGTCACATTCAAACCAATATAGCTGCCATTCATGCTGCACAAAATCACCTTGAAGTAACAAAAGTCTCAGGGCTAGATAAGCTTTGGCTACTGCTATACTACTTCTCCAGATACAGAAACAAACTCTTAACAGTACAAACATAGTATCATAGAATCACCAGGTTGGAAGAGACCCACTGGATCATTGAGTCCAACCATTCCCACCAATCTCTAAACCATGTCCCTCAGTACCTCATCCACCCGCGCCTTAAACACCTCCAGGGAAAGCGAGTCAATCACCTCCCTGGGCAGACTGTTCCAGTGCCTAATGACCCTTTCAGTGAAGAATTTTTTCCTTATGTTGAGACTGAATCTCCCCTGGTGGAGCTTGAGGCCATTCCCTCTTGTCCTGTTCCCTGTCACTTGGGAGAAGAGGCCAGCTCCCTCCTCTCTACAACCTCCTTTCAGGTAGTTGTAGAGAGCAATAAGGTCTCCCCTCAGCCTCCTCTTCTCCAGGCTAAACAACCCCAGCTCACTCAGCCGCTCCTCATAGGGCGTGTTCTCCAGCCCCTTCACCAGCTTCGTGGCTCTTCTCTGGACTTGCTCCAGAGACTCAACATCCTTCTTGTGGTGAGGGGCCCAGAAATGATCACAGGATTCAAGGAGCGGTCTCACCAGTGCTAAGTACAGAGGGAGAATCACCTCCCTGGACCTGCTGGTCACACCGTTTCTGATACAAACCAGGATGCTGTTGGCCTTCTTGGCTGCCTGGGCACACTGCTGGCTCATGTTTAGTCGGGTGTCAACCAACACCCTCAGGTCCTTGTCCTCCAGGCAGCTTTTTAGACAGACTTCTCCTAGTCTGTAGCTGTACAGGGTTGTTGTGCCCCAAGTGCAGGACCCAGCATTTGGCCTTATTAAACCTCATGCCATTGGTCTCTGTCCAGTAGTCCAGCCTGTTTAGATCCCTTTGCAGAGCCGCCCTATTGCATTCCACTCAGTGGGTTGCACAATGCTTCTTGCTTTAATGCAATTCAAGAAGGACAATTGATGTAGGGAAAAGTTTGGTGTTATGCCAGAACTATGTTCAAATGTAAGACCCAATTTTTCAGTGTTTCTTTTCCTTAAAACTTCCTTTTCTATAAAAGAAGGCACAGGGACCAACAGCATAATTTGTAAAAAAAGTTCTGGTTCAGTATATAAAAAAAGACATATCAGAACTTAAGATCTTCAGTAAAATACAGAGAAAAAGTCCATTAAATTACTATATTTAAACATAAAAAGCAAAATAAATTAGACTTACGCTATGTCCATTAATTTTTTTTTAACTTGCTAGGATGTAAAATACTGTTCAGATTGGATCATATCAGATTTAAATCCACTTCTGTAAAGAAGCATTTGGCATTTCAATCAGAAATCCATCAGATGTTCCAGTTTAACAATCTTATGGTTGCTTCAATTCCCTCAAGAAAAGGTATTTCATGTTCCCCAGAGCACAGGTATTCTAAGAAATGTCTTGCTTAGTAACGGGACATTCATGAAATGTTACAATTCAACCTAATTAGAAAGAAATCTTATTAATTAGATAATCACCTAAAGGGATCTTAAACTTTGTAGATGGAGGGCAAAACAGTAGCATGATAAAGCTCCATCTTTTCTTGCCATTTTAAGTAACTGCTTCTTCAAACATCAGTTTACTTCTCAAATCATTGGGAGTTTACCAAGCTACTCACAGTGAAATAAGAAAGTTATCTGTTGAAACAACTCCCAGAGGCAAAGCAATCCTCCCCATTTGTTTTACGTGTTTGTACATATGCATATAATATTTACAGACATGTAATTTCAGGCATGCATATATAGCTCCATGCTTAAATTCATTAAAATGTCCTTTTGTAAATTCTCTGGGAAATGCCACTGATTTTTAAAAGTACTCTTTCTTTTCAGACTAAAAGAAAAATTTGACATATCACAGACTTTTTTTTTTTTTCCGCAGCCAAGTGGCACACTTTTATCAAAACTACTTACTGTGGCCTTTTTTACTCTACTTAACCCCAGGCCTCTTTATTCTAAATTTTTCTGTTCCAAATCTGTGAAATATAAGAGAAAAAGTATTGAACCCTTCCTTTTCATCATCTGCTTCCAGTAACTCTCATTAATGGACAGAATACACCATTCTACACATTCAAGCTTTAGTCCATAGAAATAATGCGTTTAAATGCTGTTACACCAGAGAAGCATCTGTGAGCTGGTTGGGACAGTCCTTGTTGTACTGCCTCAGTGCAACAGGCTGGTACATTCATCATTCCTATTGCTAGAACTTGATTATTTTTTTTTTTTCAAATACAGCAACTAAGAAGCTAACTTACTTCATTCAGAGAACTTACATATTCCCTTTGACAAACCGGATTGTAGACTTATCTTCCTATGTATTTACCTTCTCTAAATTAGCATAAAGTTTATCTTCCCTTTCCTACTTCAGAAAGGTGTCTGAACTTCCTCAGCACTTAAAGGGTCAAAATTTATCCTTTCAGTTCATCTAATAAGCAATGTTTTTGCCGAACAAAACCAATTCCCAATAAATTCTCATTGTATTTGTGTGCTCTGATTTGATTTAGAGGCCTGTGGGGAGACACCATTTGGTAGCACAGGAACACAGAGGGGTACGTGGTGCTGAGGAGAAGTAGAGCTCATGTGCCAGAAGTGTTATTGTGTCAGGTTGATTTATTGAGTGAGCTTCACTTCACCGAATGTTCCGAGATATTTATTTCCCTAAAGGCTCTGCAAAGATATGAACAGACCTGCATCCACAGATGTCATCATTGCTCATTTTACCGAGTCATGAAATTTTCTCTACTGCAATTTGTCCATCTAAAACCGCTGCAACCGAACAATGTCAACAGTAACTTCGTACTCATACTACCTCCCTCTTCTACACACCCTTGACACATTCACCTCCAACTTCAGAGAATTTAAAGGCACACATCTTCTTCCATGTACATATTCAACAGGTCCTCAAGCACTTCCTTTTCTTAATCCAATAGCCAGTGGAAACAAAAAATGCAAATAAAGGGAGCCATCAGATGCCAAAAGTAGGAAACTCATAGTGCATGTGACTGAACAGGTGAAATGAAAGGATACCAATATGCAACAAGTATGTCCTTCTTGAACAAGTTAGAGCTAGAATCCCATTAATTGGGATTAAGAATAGTCAACTCCTGTCATCTTCCTTGAACTTTTTGTTTTGCACTTTTTTTTTGCCAGCAGCTGCTGCTAGAGATGAGCAACTATCACTCTCATTCTACTCATAATGGTAAAGAAGACATAGATTACATTTGGTCCTGATTTGCTTTTACAGCTGTGTGAAGAGGAAGAAATAAACATGCAAATATGCTTACACCCCCACATGTCCAAAAAACTTTAACTTTCCTGGAAATAATGAAGAACTTAAGGCATTTCAAAAGCTGGAAGTGATGCAAAATGCAAATATCACAGGCAGTGAAAACAAAATAGTTTGTTAATAATTTAAAATAATTACTATTTACGGAAATGAAGGTTTTCCTAAATATATGCAGAAAAATGGGTTTAAAACATGAATTTAAACTTGAAAGTGTTCCTTTAAGCTTTCAGAAGGATAATGCCCTTTTACAGAAGGATAAAAGTTTTGGGTGTCAGCTGGATTTGAATAATACAATGTATAAACAGGGTATTAGAAATAACACAAGCTCTTTTATGAACTTTATCCAAAATGCCTTTACCATGCTAGAGAAGAAGATCTATTTAAATACACAAGTAAAAGGGAGTGCTTGTGGCCTATGTCAGAATACACTGGTTTATTTAAATATGTTAATATTTCTCATTATGCCATTAACAATAACCTTCATCCATTTGTGAAAAACATTTTGCCAAGCATGCACATAAAAAATTAGCAAGTGAAGCAAAATCACCTTAATTTGCTTTGGACCAGCAAATAACCAACTAATTTGCAGAAATCCCTGCCAAGCACTCATATTAAATGCTTCATGCTTATTTTATGACCTCTGCTGCTCCTCTCCTTCCCAGGCCCTGAATCATATGATCATTAACATATTGCAAGGTCTGAAACTTTATTTTTTACATTCTTTAATTAATGCCTGTTTATAGAAGGCCATAGGACTTCAGATCCAGTTAATGAAACTTCGCTCCCCCAGGCCCCTAGAGCCCAATAGAGAGCTTTCTCCTCTGTTGTTTTAGTAGCTTTTTTCCAACTGTTTGTTTATACACACTTAATTGATCTCTTTAGTCCCAGAAGCATTCCAGAGACACAACCTGTTCTGAGGCAAGCTAAAGTTTTTTTCCCCTTCTTTATAAAAGCCCAGATTGCCCAAGGTTATCAGTTTTAATTTGAAAGCTGAAGATTCAGCTTTATTTACACTGTCTAAAAGACAAAATTGATATGGGCCCTGAAGTGTTCATTTTTACATTCATACGCAGCAGAGTGGATGGCAAACACATACTGTATATAATTATTTTGATGTAGAACTAAGTAATTACTAAACACTGCTATGTCTTGTTTTATTGCATTTAAGAAACTCAGTCTTCATAACAAGTTGAAAATAAGAACAAATCAGCCTGCCAATGCATGAAATTTTCATGGCTCTTCAATTTACATTTTACATATTCCCTATGACAAGAATTTCTATTATGCTATTCTCTTTTTTCTGCTATAATTAAATTAAAAAAGTAATTGGCTGGTGCTGCACACTGCTGCAATGTCTTAATCACATAGACAAACAGTTTTACAATAGCTTACACCATTTGCCACATGGGGCAATGACATTATTGTACCAGGCTATAAACCAGGAGACAGATATCACATACCAGCTATCAACTACTGTGTTGAATCTCCTGGTGCCTGCTTGTGAAAACAGAAGACAGAGGTACATTTAGTATGTTGATTGGCAACTCGATGTCTGAAATCTTAATTAACTACAAGTGACCAAGACTAACAACATGATAAAAAAGAAAATGGTTGTGGTTAAAATGACATTAATGACTTTAGAAATACTTACTTTGATTTCAAGACATAAAAATCCTCGGGCAGAGAAAATAACACAATATGCCATTGCATAAAAAAAGGGGAATTAAAAATACTTTCAAGGTTGTTGGGGGGTTTTTTAAGTGAAAAAAGCTCCAGAACATCCCAGTCATCAAGTAACTTTATTTCAGTATAATTATCTTTTTCAGAAGAGGGATAAGAAAAAAATGCCAGTATATAAGACACAGTTACTCTTAACTATAATAACCTAATCACCTAAACTGATTTAGACAATGTTTCCTTTGCATTCCTGTTTAGAAAAAAGAGTACAATGAAAAAAAAGACTTCCAAAACTACGCTAATATCAGGAATATTTTTAATAGAACTAGGCTTCTAACAATTCTTCAGAAATCCATTTAAGAACCTATCAAGTCATTTGACTCAACACTTGTGAAGCAATTTGAATGCAAATTTGGAAACTGTTAAATGAGGACTTCTCTAGAATAGAAACTAGTCCTGTAAGTTTCTATGCTTTTTATTTTTACCACTTATATTAAAGACTTGTCCCAGTTACAAAGTCAACAGGGATCATGAACTGGACACCTCACTGTTTGAAGACTTCAAGCAAACTGTCATGCCCAAAACACCTAATATACACTATACGGCTTAAATTCCTTCCAAGATTCATCATGATTGCATTTTGTTCTTCCATTTTTCCTTCTCCCAAAGCCACCTTTTGTGGAAGGTTTCACAGATGTGCAAATTTGTCTAGACAATGAGATGGAAAGGTTCATTTCCTTTAAGTCAGTAAATTCAAACCCACGTTGACTCACTTCTCAGGAATACATATCAAGACAACTGGCCAGGCAATTAGTATAATAAATAGCTCTTATTCAAACTAAGCCATCTATCTATCATCTCACACAAAATTACTTAACATTTCATGACCGCAAACAATCTGTGACTTAGAAATTAA
The DNA here is from genome assembly GCA_033558105.1 of Coccyzus lansbergi. Taxonomy (NCBI): domain Eukaryota; kingdom Metazoa; phylum Chordata; class Aves; order Cuculiformes; family Coccyzidae; genus Coccyzus; species Coccyzus lansbergi. Next base: position 440,837 of record JAUMJK010000504.1, on the reverse strand, counting down.
GGCATTAGTAGCATGAGCCCCACTCCTAAATTCTTTTTTAGGGTAAAACAAACACCTTTACCTCTTACATATGGAAACTATGTTCTGAGTGTTGCTCCAGAAGTTACACACTTTTTTGTTGATGAAAGTTAAATACTCATGTATTTAAGTATTTGTGGAAGTCATACATACACAACAACATGGTTACTTTTCTCTAGCTGGATTTTCTTCCACTCTGAAGGAGAAAAGGGATTTTGTGCTGTTTTTGTTCTTGGTAAACTAAGTTGTTAAAATAAAACTTACTGTGGAAGTTAATTCTAAAACCCAGCTACTAAATTTATAATACCAAATCTCAGCTACTTGTTGCATAAAGACAGGAGAACAGATCAGAGCAAGGAAGTCGATTCTAACCGTGTGGAATGGGAACAGTCTAACAGCGTGTTCTCAAAAACCTAGTAATATTGGTCCTTAGCATTTAGTAGACTCTAACACCAATGCTAACAGTTCCATGGTTCCCTTCAAAAACTCAAGCTGATAAATGAAATCCATCTCGTTTTAAGAACAATTAAGCCACTGTAGGGGGTATTTAGTCCTCCTACTTAAAATCCCAGAAAATCTAATACAGCTGACCTAAGAGAAGAAATGTGATGGGAGGACTCCAGGGAATAAGCCAAAACTCTCATAGCTCTATGTGTAAACTCACTGAGCTGGAAACTGTCATGTATTTACTTCCTACCTATAAATCTCTCTTATCATAACTGATTAAGGCAGAATAGGCATGATCCTGTTCCCACTGATGACAATGGCAAAACTCCAATTGACTCCTTCATTCCTGAATTTGGCAAAAGAAGAATTCATCAGCTCCCAATTACTGTACAGCACGAAGTACTTTGATGTATCCTAAGGATTTTCTTACATCAGCCAGAAGATATTTTCTTAATTTTACCTACTTGAATTTTTACTTCTTAGCAGCACACAATGGACTGAAGTCATGCAGAGAGCAAGGAATTCATAGGAAACATAGTGTGTAAAGAAATCATTTCTGCTTAGGTTTCTTAATACCTCTTACACTCCGAGTCTCAAAGTTTATTTCTATTATTTTGTGTATTACTTTCACTATTTCTTCAAAAGAGCAACAGCCTATCTCTGTACCACCTAACAATACAGTCTCAACACCTGACTAGTATTTTCAAGTGCTACTGCAATACAAAATATTAATAGAAAAAAATTATATTCCTCCACTATGCTTACTAAACACTATGCACCAGGAAAGGCACAGTAAACCGTCTTGAAGACTCTGGTACAGGTTAAAAGCAGGCAAGGGCATTGGTTCCTTAGATTATTTTTCAAGACTTTACTAACTCAGATCATAAAAGACTGGATAAATACAAAAGTTATTAAAATGGAACTTTATAATTCTCAATTTAACCCTTTACAAAAGTTCAGGGGCAGCAGTGCTTGTTACTCACTCCATCTCTTTGTCATGCTCTCCCTCCTTATTTTTTAAATAAGAAAATGCAGTGTCTTTCAAGGATCACAAAAGGCATTTGAGATCACTATCAGATGTCGAAAACAGAACAGATATCTCTAGCTCACTGAGCAAATCACAGGCATGACTGAGATATATATTTGTCAGGGCAGTTCCCTGCCAGAACTCCCCGAGACTCAGTATTAGGTCTAGCCATGGAGCACCACCACTGCAACAAGGGTTCCAGCTCCGACATTCTTTAAAAGTCCTAACAAAGATCTGCTCAAAAGAACTGGTAACCCAAACTAACCGTATACAAACCAAGCAGCATCAGCCAGCAATCTCTACCAATACTGGCTTTGCTCACATCTGAGCTTCCAAGCTAAGAGAAGAAAGTTTAACATCATAGACTTGTCCTCCTGGTTTATAAGGTTGCATATAATAAGTTTTTTTACGAAATCTTCCATTTTGCCATGGTTGTCACATTTATTTTTTTTTAGTCTTTCTCTGTTGAAACCTGCTTAAACACATGTATAGCTTGGTTAGCATCCATAAATGCAAATAACTGACTTTAAAAGAAATGTATTTTTGTGGTTTTCTTTTTTTTTTTTTTAAAAAAAACAAACACATAGAAATCGAGGCTAGCCCTAAAATAGGTCTATTCTGCAATGCACAGAAAGGAAATGTAGCTCTTCTTTCTCCCTCAGACTTTGAATTTTCATCCATGACTACAAAATTTACCTCATAAAAAATTTTTAATGTCACAGTTCCCACTGGTTCATATGGGAACTGTGGTAGTTCTCACAGCCAGGAACTTGGTTCTGGAACAACCAGCTTGTAGATGCATAACACTTCTGGAGTTCTGTACAAAGAAGTAAGATGAGTTTTCAGTAATTCCCATCATCATTCAGCAATCCTCGCTGCAGATGTTCGGCAAAAAATAAAATTAGAGGAACATTTACATAAAGTGTGTCAAGAGTATGCAACCTGGATCTCTGGCAGCACTGCAGAGCCTTCAGCTTTTGCTGAAGCCGAAATAAAAATCAGTCATTATGGCTAACTCAGATTACAAGATCTCTAGTTCACCACCAGAAAAGCCACAGTTCAGTATCCACCAAGCCACAGATTTATGAAGAAGAGCTTACAGACTGACATGCCATTTTGTTACAAAAGCTTCCCTCTGATGTTGGTGTCGGGGAAATGTTTAGAACCCAAGTAAAATATTTAGTCATGTTTCACACTTCGTCCAAAAGGAACAGGTTCTCATTAGCCTCTTCAATATGACCAACCTTCAGTCAAGAAAAGGCAAAATGTTTTACAATGTCATTATTTATTTGTTAAAAATTTATCTTGAAGGCACAAAATATTTACAACTCTAGGCAACAGACTTCACAGCTGAGAAAAGTTTGTGGTGCCTCAATAAAATAAGAAAATCAAAGCAGCTCCAACACGTCTTATTTCTGGCCTAGCTTTTAACAATATTTCTATTTATGAATAGACAGTGAATAAGAGAGCATTTAAAGTGAGAAAAATTGTACTTGCCACCCATCAATTTAAGGCTTGAAAATAGAATTCTTTACCTTTTTTCAGCACGCCACCCTTTAGGGCAAAGAGTGGTAATGAACACCTACTAGTCACACAGAATTATAGTGCTCTTTATATCACCCAGGGCTGAAAAAATTTCCAAAGGTTTGGAATCCTGAAACCTGTAAACAAAATCTGTGGAGCAGATAAAATTTTAAATGGCACAATGCAATTAAAGCTGAATTCAATTTGAGCGCACCCTGTCCATCTGTCAGAGGGAAACAAAAGCCGAGGAGCTCCATTATTGCTGAATCCCTGCTCTTGTTAATTTGCTTGCTGAGAGATTTCAATTTCTAGGAAGTGCACAAATTAGTGTTCAGTCAGGGCTAGATCCTCAGTAAGTATAAGCAGATGGTGGAAATCAGCCCTAATCAAGTAGCCAAAGCCTTTTTTTCTGTCTGATTAAAGCATTTTAATCCTTTCATATTGTCTGTGTTTTTTAGTAAATATCTACCATAATTTTTCCCCTCACCATTTGCTATCATTTTTGTTCTAAAATAAATAGAAATACACTTTCTAATGAATTTACTTATTTTTACAAGAGCGTACTTTTTAACCAGACTAGTACACTTTGGGCCAGGCAACGTGGCCAATTGGATTATCCCATTTATTCAGTTCACTGAACTTTCTTCTTCTTCTTTTTTTTTTTTTCTTAAATTGCAACAAAATATTTAATATATGGTCTGCTAAAGCAACATATTTTGTTTGTCTTGCTAGTTTCTGATTATCCACTGGAAAACTCCTTCAGACACTGAATTCATTATGATTAAGACGTAAAAAAGAACCAAAACCATGGTAACTGCACAAAATGATGATGCCATATTTTGTGCAAATTTTCTACTTATGTGGAAGAAAAGACAATGATGTTTTTGTATATTAGTGCAAGCCATGCAGACAACCATTGCAGGAGGAAAGCATGCTATACCACAAAAGAAGGCCCTAATAACTCATAGATGCCACAGGCATTTGTGAATAATGACAGCAGAGATTAACACAGAAACATTACAAATAATATTATGAATAGAACACAATACGTAATTAACTCTTCACATTTTAATGAAAAATAGCAGAATTTGTTATTTCAAAGGTTACTTATTGTTGAATTTGCAGATAATGGTAAGCATAAGAGGGAACTGCCTAACTGAACATATATTTACAGAACCGAGATAAGAATACCAAACAAAACAGCAGTAAATCTGATTTGCATAAAACATACAGGGTGAAACTTTGACTGCAATGTAAGTTGCTTTGTCTTTTGGAAAAGTATATAAACAGATTTTTTGAAAAGCCAGTACCTTTAGACCAAAATCTGTTTAACATTATTATGTATGTTACACTTCCATGTGTGTATTATATAAAACAGCTGAAAAATATAAACTTTGATAGCTGGATCTACACAGAAGTGTGTAAAACAATAACCTTAGGGACACATTTTTCAAAAACAGTACACAGGATTTAGCCACACATTTACCATTAAAATTAATGGGAATTATTTAGCTATAAACCCTAAAAAAAAAAAAAAAAGACTTTGAAAATGTACCCCTTAAAGTCAACACCATCAACATAATGCATGAGGGTGGAGGAAAATTGAATTTTGAACAATGAAGAACCTGAATACAAAACATGTGTAGTATTTTCAGTGAATGATATTTTGGTATACTCTAAAGCAACTTTATTTCCTAACTGTCGTATAAAAAACCCCACACCTAATATTTTCAGAAATGCCATAAGAACAGATGATTACTTCCATTTATCAAAGGTTAAAGTCACAACAACAATGAAAAACAATTCCTTGCTAAGTATCTGAAATGCTTTATCCAAGGAGCATTTTTAAAACTCCTGAACTTGCCCCTAGAATGTAGAGGTGTTAGACTGAGGGTTTTTTAAATAATCCTATGTATGAACATATCTACTGTATGCTGATTACTGGTTTAATACACTTGCATTTACCATTTATTTCTTCCAATAGCCTCAAGCAGAATCCTCTTCCAGTCTCCTATGCAAACATTAACACTTACATTAGTTTAACACTTGTAAAGTAGCTTTTCTTTTAGTGAAAGAAAGGGACCAGTTCACCACTGAACTAACCCTACAGGGAGACTTGCTCTCTTTGTATTTCCCTTCCAGTACTGCTTTCCTAAACATTTCCTTCCTTCTCCCATGCTTTGGGTAGAGAACTAAGCAAACCAAAGCATGTTCTATTAAAAGTTGGAAGGTTGGTTTAAGACTATGCAAGGAGTTGGTCCATCATTTCGGACTACATTTTGTGAAACAGAGACTGAGGTCAAGGAGAACATCAGCCTTCATGAAAAAAAGACTCAAATCCCGCTTCTGCTGGCACTGGGAAATAAAACTGAATGTAATGCCGTGTCCATTCGCTCCTCAATTTACTTCTAGAACTGAGAGGCAGTCTCAGTGACAACTCCTAAATATTATGCCAAAATTACCAATTCATTTCCCATGGGCCACTGAATATCTGTAACAGAGAACAGACACTCAACTCTGCAAGACCAGTGTTGCCTCATCTTAGTAGGAGTTTCGATCATACATGTGATGCTTACCACTTAAAAACAATACTAATGAGAGCAATGATCTGCCAAATCATCATTCTGAGTATCTAAACTACGTTCAGAATGATCACCAGCTTCCTAAAAATATCAAGCTCCTGTCCAGAATGCAAGACAGAAAGCAATGCTGTCTGTTGCTGCTGTGGGACACGTTTAAACATTAAGAGTAACCTAGATGAATGAGAAGTGAACTCTATACACGTTCACCTTGTTCTCCACACTCAAGTCCCCTTCTCAGCTCCAAACAGAATAGAATTTGTGTACATTTAGAATCAAACATACGATGTTAGCAATTACTGCTAATATAAACCATAAGGCTTCACTAATTCATGAAACTAAAGAGAATTTTTTTTTACTCTAAAAATCTAAATCTTCTTTTTTTTCCTTTTTCCGGCTAAGCTTTGAATTCAAATCCTCTGCTGTTTGTTTTATACATTATTTCCTTCTTGACTTGCAGAAATCACCGAATAATTTGAATATGGTTTAATTTTTATAACATGAAACACGGTCATGCATATTGCAAACACATGCACCAACACATCTGTGTTCAGTCCTTGGATTGCTGGAGAACTAGCATTTTTTAAGAACAGAACTGATGCCTTAAAACCATACATTGTTCAGACAAAAATAATTTAATATTGTGCTTCAAGTATACATAACTACACTGTATTATGTAACACTCTGCAATTTAAAGTATATAGTTATGCAGACAACGGCAACATCTCTATTTTTTATATAATGTGAGCTATTCTTGATGGCTTAAAGGTTCTTTATTAATCTTTATTACTGCAGCTGTGACTATGAAGTATGTGTACTGGGTGGAAAACTTGAAATGGGAACTTGAATAAGTCTGCAAACTGTAAAACAGGTTTACATATAGTTTAAAAGTCACGGCATGCTTATCATGTTGATCAATATTACCTCATTTGCATATGCTCCATATGGAAGCATTCATCTGCTGTCTTTTGCTCATACTTAGACCAAGGTCTCCTTGGGGCAGGGACTGAATATCTGAACTGAGTAGCACTACCACCAACAGTGAGGACTTCTAGAAACAACAGTGATGTAAACAGGGCAGAAATACAGGAAAATTGAAACAGGAGCATTTTCCAGCTGACAAACAGTTTAATATTCCTTTAAAAAACAAACAAACAAAAATACCTCACACTAGAAAGTAACACTCTAATTCCAAGCAAAACAATTTTATTTTATTAGTGACAGAACTGTCACAGGTTGGATTAATATTTTTAAAAGAGCTTCTGAATCAACATTGGAGAAGTTGTAAGGTACAATAAAGCAGATCTAAATCAAGAGATATCCAATAGCTTGTGCTATTATGATAACCATACATGAACTTACTTAATGTAATTCTACAAAGAGTTTGAGGAGGTACTTTGCACACCTGCAGTAAACACAGAGTTAACAAAATTTAAAACCAAATAGTCAACACTGTACTTATTCCTTTTTCTTCTCATTTCAAATATTTTACAAAACTCCTTAAGATTCCTTGATCATATAACTGTATTTCTAAAATGTCATTTATCTACTTTATAAATATGAAAACACCCTTTGTATAGTTTGTATATATTTGGATTTTAGATTTTTAATAAAATGAATGCTACTGACATAACTTTATACAATGGAAAATTTATTAACTAAACTTTTGAGGTTTTTCTCGCCGTGATTTTCAAGAAAACTGATTCCTTGGAAGGAAAACTCTTTGTAGCATCTTAGCATGTTCTTTGCAATACAGTAGGAAAAAAATCATTAGTTATTAAAAGTAAAACTTTCTGCAAATGTGCCCAAGACATATTGACCTTCTTACAGTCAGGAGATGCATCTTGCATCTTTATGTGCTTTTAAATATAATTTGTCTAAACTGTCTAAAGTAAATCAAAAAACTATCACTCAATCCTCTCAGTAGAAAGGGTAAATTTTAATTGCAGAACTAAAAATCTCACAATTAAAAGCTGTGTTGTTACTTAAAGCTAGCACAAACACAAGAATGAAAGTTCATGCATACAAATCAGCTTTTCTACCACAACCAGAAGGGTTCTGCAGAATATCCTGACAAATTCAGTCTTTACCTTCTAAATTTAGTTAGAAGGAGGAAGTGGAATACTAGCTATGTCTTCATGAAATATAAATTCTTTCCTAGTTACTTTAATTTGTGAATGACTCTGTGATAATCCACATTTGATAAGAAAGCTAAAATGATGTTGATGATAATTCAAAGGTAAAAACATGATGAAAAGTAAATGCAACCAGAAACTAGGGAAGGGCGTTTTGTTCATGCTTTTTTTTTTAAATTCCTGGAGCAAGGCAGTTGTGAGAAACCTTTGGTAAGCAAGCTCAGAATTTTTTACTTTCAATCGTAAAGAAAAAAAAACATGCCAAAGTATTTCACACAGCTGGTCAAACCAACAGATAGAGAGAAGAAAATACTAATGAATACCAACTATGTACAAAAGGAAAAAATAAGACTGGAATTGAAAGAAAAATTACATACTTCTCAACACTATGTTCACGATTTATGCCGGATTGTCAGTTGTTTTACCTTAAAAGGGCTCCATTTAGTCAGTGGGTCCATGTCAATGTATGCCACATGAGATTCCAGCCTCTCTAGAGGCTAGAATCTGTGTTATAACCCCCCCTAAAGAACTCAGTAGGTGCTTTATATAATGCACCAACAGCTGTGTTCTATTCAATTACCTTTATCTGCCTTCTAGAGGTGGATGTGCTAGGATGATTTAATCTACGTTAACCGGTCAATCAGGAGTCACTTAATTTCCTTGGTAAATGTGAAGGAAAGAAGACAGAAATGGTACACAGTGAATAAACATGCCAGCATACCCTCACACTGATCTTCTTCAGGAAGAGATGTAGGGCCTAAGGTAGACCTTCCCAATGGACTCTAAAAATGGACTCCATATTCCCTACAAAACTGACAGAAGATGTATAGAATCACAGAATCATCAAGGTTGGAAAAGACCTCTAAGATCATCCAGTTCAACTGTCAGCCTAGCACCACCGTGACTAATAAACCATGTTTTTTGAAGTCCCACATCTACATGTTTTTTGAACACCTCAGGGATGGAGACTCCACCACTTCCCCAGGGCAGCCTTTTCTAAAGCTTAAAAAAAAAATCAAGTTTTTAAATAGTTTTTAAAAATCATTTAGTATCAAAATAACTGAGATACTTTTTCCCTGCTAAATAGCAAGACTAGAATCATGCCTCACAATTATGAACAAATAAAAGCATGCACTTATATTATCACAGGATGTAAAAATCTTGGATTTTACATTGTCTCCAGCTGAGTGAACAGACTAGGCAAATTGTTCATCAATTTTAAGGGTAATTCCCTGAAATTCAATACTAAAATCCACAATAACAAAGTTGGGCTCAATTAATGGTGGCCCAACTAACAATGGCATAGCCAAATTCTTTCCTTTGACTTGCAGGAATGAGAAGTGTACCTGAAATAATTGTGCCAAACGCATCATTTATGCACATCATTTATCTGTTGCGCCTCTCCAGGACCGGCACTGGGTAATGGAGATAATTTAATATTTTTCCTCTTGGCATAGGGAGGAGAGGCATCTCTGCCTGACACAGAGCAGAAGAGAGGATATGAAAGGGGTAAAAGAGAACATTAATGGCAAAATCATATATATACTATATATATATCAAATATATACTAATTTTCTAGCGAAGTAAACACTGCACCAGAAGTGTTCCTGGGAAAATGAAGTTTCAAAGATTTCAAAAGCATCCCTGGGAAAAAAAGAGGTTTCAAAGATTATCTTATTACATGTAAATGTCCATGAATTAGCAACAGCACCTTTTTAGTGCTGGATCTGACTTGCAAAGCACAACTTCAGCACAAGCTCTGGAATGTCTATTACGAGGGGGAGGGGAGGTACAGCTACATTGGCTAATTTGAATTAAACACCTCAAGTTTAAATAGTGCTTAAGATGCTTGGTTCATGGTTGATGCTTGTGTCAAGGGATTTGCACCTGACGTAAACATGACCGATTATATTCTTTCTTGATTACCTGTCACTACTCAATTCAGTATTGGGGTACCCACTGAAGGAAGCATTCCCCAGAGAGGACATTTCTCTTCTGGATAGGTCTCCACTGCATCAGAGGTAACATGAACCAGCTCTTCTAGAAAGTACAGTAATCTATGAAAGTGCACATCTCATCTTTCACATTTGCTAGCAGGATTTCAGTACTGCATATTTATCAAGCAGGGACCCGATTTACTCCAAGAAGAAGAATTAGTTACCCTTCTTGGCCAATGGGTTATGTCTTGGGCAAGTTCAGGAAGATTTTTTTTTGTATAATAGGTCACAAATAGTTTCTCTACCTTTTTTTTTAAAAGTGGAAAATAATTCAAAAGGAAGGTGAAGTTTTTTTTTTTCATTGAACAGTATGAAGATAACAGTGTTTGAAAGTTGGAAGTTTGGACAATTTCTAGATTCCATTTCTATAAAGGGAAACCAAAAGAAAAGCAGATGTTGGGCAGCTTATCCTAGTTATACCCATTCCCATTTCTGTGTCTTTTCATGTCCTTTTATTTAGCCAATGCTGGGGTTTTAATAGAATTATAGAACCGTTTGAGTTGGAAGGGACCTTAAAGATCATCGAGTTCCAACCCCACTGACATGGGCAGGGACACTGTCCACTGGATCAGGTTGCTGAAAGCCTTCTGAGAGATGAGGTCTGAGGGAGAAACAGGCAAACATGCAGGTCTCACTTTTTTAAGAAACCAGGCTAAAAATACACATAACAGACATATCCTGAAGAGTTTCAGAGGAGTTTCAGAAGTACCAACCTAGAAGTAGTTAGGAATAAGCTTTCTGAATAGCATCAAACTTCGCTGCAAATAAAGCAAAAAATTAAGGAAAAGTTCACATCTCCTCTATTTTAGCATTACTAAAGGATATATATGCATTATTTGTTTCTTTTTTAAAAAATTGGTTTAACCCAACTGTTTTTCAAAAAGCTCCACTGTAATTTTTCCTTTCACTAGCACTGGAAGTCTAAAGTTCCTTATTTCAAGTGCTGTCTAAAAACCTAATATTTATTTAATGTATTTGAAATAACTAACAACCAAGAAATTTTAAGTTTGTAAAGTAAATTAGTACAGATACAAAGAAATGAAAAACAGGGTAACATTTCTGACAAAGTAACCAGTCACAGGAAGAGGCACTTTGCATCCCTGTATAAAAAAGTATTGCAGTTGATGCAAACTGCAATGAAGTTATAAATTATACCAGCTACAAAACTGTCCCCAAGCATTACAGTCATGCTCCGTTAAATACCAAGTTAAAATGCATTCCGAAATGCAGCCTCTCATTTAGACAAGCCTCGTCAAGGAGGATCACCCTTATAAGAGTCGACTGCCATGCTGTTTCTGATAAAAGGCAGGCAGTAAGGACACCATTTTGCTAACACTGACAGCATTTCATAGAGGTTGAACCAGAGGCAACTGGGAGAGGTTCCATGTAGGAAGAGCAGCACAGTAAATGACAGTGGATACTTGGACGGCTTTCTTCAACCGTTCTGAACAAAACCTAGACCACAGTCTAGTAATTTGAGTATCAGTAAAATAGCACTGTTTCTTTCAGTACAGGCTAACTGCTAATCTTCTATTAAATTAAGTCACAAAAAAAAAATCATTTATGCTTAAGTACTGCTGTTTCTGGATTATATAGTATTCATGGTCCTAAAGCTTAAAACATAGTTTTGCTTAATATAATAAAGAAATTATTTCTGACTTATAAACCTGTACAAAACTATAGTCTCTACCAAGGCCAGCAGTTGTTGCTGAGTATGTACCAGGGGTACAATTTAAAGCCATCTGAGAAAGTTCTAGTTTACACAGCCCATTCTTCTCCCTAAAATTTCAAAATTTTAAAGAAAAAACAAAATAACACCTTTAAAGAATACCACAGTTGCTATTTCTATGAGAATGTGACAATCAGCCACATCTCAAACAATCATCCCCACTTTAAATTATGGGAATTCTCTAAATATGTCAAGAACGAACAAATCAATAAGAAGGAAGCAAGTCCAACTAAACGCTTCAATTTTTCTTTAGTAATATTACTTCAGAGAGACAACTGTTTTGTTCCCAATGTTCCCTTTCTCCGAGTTTACTATTAAGTCAGTAAGGGAAAACTGTTCTAATATTCTTAGTTATTTGTGCTTTTACATAGCCTTGTTAAATTGACAGAGTATTAACATACTGTTCCTTACAGAGTTTTAATAACTTCCTTTTGCAAGAATGAAAATGAAGAGAATCATTTCCTAACTTTACTATCACTGAGAGGCTTTACATGGGTACTGTCCTTTCCTTGAAAACAGCACCAACACATAATGCTGGCCCAACAGAGGACAATAGGAGTTTAGCTGCTACCTTCAACATCACCAAAATCTCACCGTGATAACTGTTTTTATTTCTACCATGCAGAGAAGTTCAGTGTTCTCACTCAACTTGTCCCTCAGCAACATGCAGCACCAACAACAGCAGTGGATGAAGAGTATTTTCAGAGCACCACAGAGACGTAAGCACCAATAAAAGTACCCTGTTTTGTTTCTCCTGTCTCACTTATTCAAGCACTCCATACCTATTTTTCATTACAAAGCCTTTCCATAATAATTAGAATATAGTCAACTCTGTGCTAGCACTGAAATATCTGCTGCTTCCTCGTGTGTTTGACAAATAAAGCACCATATCTCTCTCAAGCACTTTCTCTCTAGTACCATATCTGGAATTGCACCCCAGATCATGAAATCAGATATCTCATTTTTTGTTAAAATTAGTGTAAACGTAACAAAAAGACTGAGAAGCTTTGGCCCGCATTATCCATGAAGACCAAACAGAAGCAAGAAAAAGACTGAAATCCAAAATTATTCTTATGATTTTTAGGCAAAGTCTGAAATTTTAAGATGATAAATCTATATGCTATTTTTGTATGGCATGAAAATGGCATATTGATGGAAAAACAAGTGCTGTTACTCACACATTTGTCTAAATACAAACATGAAAACTATCATTAGCTAGCACACTTGCAGAAGCAAGTGCCAGACACACATATGAAGAGATGTCCACACAGATGTCCACTAGAGTGGACGTAACTTATGGAACTGAGCGAATTCTTGTATCTAGAATCATAGAATAATTGGAGTTGGAAAAGACCTCCAAGATCGTCGAGTCACACTGTCATTTGGCTTCTGAAAACTGTCAGCATCAGTCTAAGAAAAGGTGGTGGGCTCTGAAAGAAATTTAATCCAGTCCACTTCTTGTGGAGTGGGTAATAGATGCAATACCCGAAGACTAATAAATGAAGTGCATTAATAAATAAGGAGTTCCTTAGTATTTCTTTCTTCAGTCCTAAGTACAAACTTGGAAAGTGAAACTAGTAAAATTCAAATTAATTTAGAAAACAACATTCAGAAGTTTGTGGAAGTACCTGAAAAAGTCAAGACATCTAACTACTTTGAATCACTGTTCCTTATATCACTTCTTTAATAACCCACTTTCATCACCCACTATTAAAAAATACACACAAATTCCTTTCTGGATACAGTAATAGTTGCATAATATTTATTGCTGTTCATTAGCATGCCCCGTTTGTTGATAGATTGCCTTCATACCATCGGGGAGGGGAAAAGGAAATTGGAACCAAAACCAAAAAGCAGTTTAATTATTTTAATTAATATCAGCTTTTCGAAATAATGCAGAATGCTACTGAATATTTAACAAGCTATACAATCCAAAATACATTTATGCTGCATAGTACAAAATGAAACACAGTGAAAAGGTACTCTTTTAGGCTCTTCAGTAAGTCACGTTAGAAGATATCTCAATGTAGAATGCGTGTGCCTTGTGAAACTGTAAATAGGTGGGTTTGATAATTCAAGCTATAATTTATCAATAATATAAGAAAAGCACGTTAGTCAAACTGATTTCTAACGTACTGAAGACAGTCCAAGATACATGCAATCAAGAAACTGAACTGCTATAAAATTGGGAGTCTTAGGCTCCTTGTATACGTTCACTCCTTTTTAACATACTGGACCAACTATCTAAACTAATTAGTTCAAAGTAAAAGTGCAACCTAAGGGACCCTCATAAGGAATGTAAACTAAACGGGTGGAGAGGTCTGTAGGTGTCAATCAATAACAAAATGCAAACTGTCAAGCTCGCTTTGCTAACAAACTGTCACATCAACAATATGCAGTTAATGACTACAAATTAACTGTATACCAGATGCTTGACACTTTGTTATGACACTTAGCAAGCTAGCTGACATTTGGGGGATCAAAGCATCTTTAATTACACTTTGTATAACACGTGCAACCTTTATGCTAATGTCCACATATTCCTTAGAGCAAGACTGTTCCAGTGGCAGAAACTATTTTGTTTTGGACTTAGGAACATGGGTAAATCTGGATTTCAACTGAAAGAAAACTGCTGGAATGCTTCACATCATTATTCAGTATTATCACCTTATCTAAAATAACTCTTTAACTTGATGTACTATACCATATTCACTCACTCATATACACCCTCTGTGTGAAATAATGCATTTTCAAACAGTGATAATAGTATGTATAAAAGGAAGAAGCACTAGACACACTGCATTTAAAAGCATCTCTGTGTTCAAACTGATGTCTAGAATCAATGCTACATATTGATATGTCTTTCCTAAACCAAACTAATTTTCTCATCACCCAGCCAAACATGGGACATACCATTAATAACATTTTCATTTAGCCAGCACTTACTATATAGTTTGTCACACTTAAGGAAAAGGTATAAACTAAAAGCAGCTTTGGGTTGTAAATCATTATTAATATGAGCAAATCCATTGGCTTACTATACTGTCACAAAGGTGTGCCTTCAAAAATGTTTGTTCATTGCTGAAAACGGAATTCCAGACATTACATGGAATTATTATGCACACTGAATTATATGCAAGTTGATGACTAAATATTTCAAAGGGTATTGTAGATGGAAAAAAAAAAAACCCAAAACAACCCACACCACCATAATTCTAAATACTAAAGAATTCCCTTAGCAAGGAAAAAAATCTTTAAAGCAGAACGTAACATTACCTGTAATATCTGCATTCCTACTTCAGACAAAACTGATTCTTGGAAGAAACAGGCTGCCCAGGGTCACTGGGCACTGGAACAGGCTTCCCAAGGAGGTGGTTGAGTCACGTTCCCTGGATATATTTAAAAGACGGGTGGGATAAGGTGCTGAGGGGCATGGTTTAGTGATTGATGGGAATGGTTGGACTCTATGATCCAGTGGGTCGTTTCCAACCTAGTGATTCTATGAAATACTATAGACTCATAAATTGAAAAGGCTCTTATCCATCCTGGACACCTAACTCCAATTTATATATATACGTGTTTATTTTAATTGCATTAACACCGCTAACCAATTCAGTTTTTACCATACAGCTTTTGTTACACTGGATGTTAACCTTGTGGAAAGTTAACTGCTACGACTACCACAGCGCATCAGTAGAGATCAACTCTACGGAGAGCTTTGGGGAAAGCTTGCAAATCACATGAATCAATGAAGCTGGGTTTACATATCTCAGCTGCCCAACAGTTGTCTTTTCTCCTTGTTCTACATGAGCTGATAACTTGCTTTTCTGTGAAGTCAAAGCTCTGCCCAATGTCTGTCCCATCTATGCAGTTCTAATAAGTCAAATCCTTTATACCATCCTTTGAGGCATGCTTACATCATAAATTGTATGCATCATATTCATCTGACCTAACACAGGGGTCTAAAACATAAATATCTCCATCTAAGCAAATCATTCCTTACCCTGAACTGCGAGAAACATGAACTTTTGAGGCATAATTTATCATCTGATCTATTTTAGATGTTCCTATCAGGAGCAGATGAGCAGCACTCTGGAACTGTTTTTCCTTTTTTTTTAAATACAAAGGGCTGTCTACCTCAGCTGCACATGAATCAATTCCTCAAGGCTTCCCATAGGATCTACCAAAGAATGTTCTAAGCAGGCATCTACCAAGTCATGCAAGAAACACTTGTAGCTTGCCTACATGAGTGGTTGAGCAAAACTACTCAGATGCATCTACCTGTTGATCTAGAAAGCAAATTTGAGCACTAAGGTTTGGCAGATGACAGCTATTCGTACCAGCTAACAATTCCAATGCGCAGTTAAAGGCAACAGGAAATATATTAAGCCCGGATGTTTCCTAACTGAGGGCGGAATATAAAAACATGGTACTCAAGGCTGCAAATGAGAGATTGACCACCCATGTAGATCTGCTATGCAAAGAAGGATATTAGCATGCAGAATATTACTTTTTTTTTGTTTGTTTTCCAGGACTCTTAAAAGCTTTAGGTTCCAAGAGCAAGAACAATGTCCTCATGATTCATATGGTATCAAAGCCATGTAAGTGATGTTATTTATCCCCTTCTATGTATTCTTATGCTTAATTATTCCATGCTGGATACAGTTTGTGTCATATTCTAATTAGTGGTTAAAAACTGTGTATCTGCCTTACATCACATGGCACAACATTACATTTCATAAAACGACCATGGATATGCATGCCTTTTATTAGAAATCCTTTTAAAGCATCACCCATCATCTACAAAGAGCAGCACAGAAACCAAAAAGCTGCGAGGACGATCATGGAGAGCACAAAGTCGAAGTCTGTTGTGTGAATTCCCCCTGCGATGCTCAAGACTTAATGGGTCTGCAGTGATACGCTTCTGAATACCATTTAACCCCGTTATCAAATCCAAAAGATCTGCTAATTCAGTTTAGCTTTTTTCTACACAGCAGCAGAAGTACATGGTCAAACTAAAGAAAAGTAAGGTTTCATCCTGGCTTTTAGCACATTTATAAGCACCGCAGTACAAAGACTGGTTGTTGTCAGTTAATCTTTAAAAAATATTTATTTCTAAATTAGATTCTGAAAACGCCCAGCAGCAGTAAGTACACATCTTTACTCAGTTTTTTCCTATCAACTATATTTCAGGTAATGACAGTGTGATTCTATTCTGTAGTCACATAAAGGATAAGATTTGTGACATATTTGATTTTCCAAGTTCTGCATGTTTTATCAGTTTTGGGTTTGACATTCTTAGTATTAAAACACTATGTTTGGGCTTGCAGAGTATGTAAGTAATAGACTAGCATTCTTTAATGAGAGTCCGAAAGTTTAACTTGCTTCTTATTATTTGTACTTAAATTGATCTGGGCTAATCATTTTCAGTCCTTCTACTCTAAACAAATAAAACAGAAATACCATCAAATACGGGCATTGTATACCCATAAACCTTGGAGAAGCTTATTTTCCTTCATCTTTAAAAAATCTTACTCAGATGAAAGGCAGATGTTTTAGACTGAGGATGATTATGCAACTGATATAATATTAGTGGTTATCTATTAGGGAAAATAACAGAATTATCATTTCCATTGTTTCCTATATGCTTCTATGAGCCATGTAGTAATAACTCTGTAAGTTTCCTAATATAATTTTAAGTGCTGCATGTTTGAAAAAAAGTAAAAATTATATGAATATATCCACTTATGAAAAAAGCTTTCACTGATTAGAGCTCATTTCCCTAATATACAGATTTCTAAAGACAGCTCTATTTTAGTTATGTAAAGCATGTAGAAATTGGCATGTGCTCAATCACAGTTGAATCTGAAATTAGCCTGTCATTTTAGACACCATACTTTGGGAATGGGAGAGGGGAAGCTCCTTTAGAAAAACTTTTCCTGGGCATTAAATGGCTAACACGCTTCACTGGCATGACAACTTTTTGCAGGAAGATGATATTGGTTTATTATTCTCAACCTCATTTCCCAGGCAGAAGTAAGCAGAAGATATTAGTTCTTTACGAAAGACCAAAACCAGTTCTTGTTCTTCTTGCAGAATGAACAAGCTACCCCCAAATAATACCTTTATCTGACTGCAGACACAATATATTTTATCACACCCAAGAAACTGGAAATATCTGACCTGTTGTACACATCTATATCTATGCTAGCCACCTCTTACTGTGTTTTCCATTTGACGGAGAGAAACAGGCAATTCCAGGCATGAATCATCTCATCCATCGCTGGTCATTTCAAATAGGTCAGGTGCATTGTAGTCAGAGAAAGTCTGAAAGTCAGTTCTTTTTACTCAGCACAAAGGTAGCAAGCTCAAATATTGGTGTTTGAATATCAGATACCTAAATATGGTTGGATGAATCCTACTTCAGAGAGCAAGTGGCAAAGCCACATGTCTATTTTGAATTTTTGCAGGATAACCATCTAAACAAACTATTAAGAATAACTCAGTAAATTACTTAAAAATCAGACTCAAAATCATAAGAAAGAAAATAGGGAAATTAGTTAACCAAATGCCCAATCTTGCTATCTTATCTTGCAGCCTCTATGGAAATATAACAGTGTTTCTGACTCAAGTAAGAAGAGACGCAACTGTAGGACTGCTTTAAATCATATACATACATATATATTATACATACATAGTCTCTTGTATGTAAAATTAATTATTTCTTTGAGCATTTTCAGTTCAAAAGAAGCTAAATATCTTCTCATTAACTGAAATTACAAACAGTAGAAAAAGCTAGCCTCATTACTGCCATGTTTAGCTTATTTATCCCCATTTCCTGAAGAGAACATAACTAGAATTTTTTGTACTGATTTAAACAGGCACTGACTTTTTCAACCTGTAAAAACAAAGCCTATCTTTAAAACCTGCTTAAATTTGTCACCATCATAGAATTCTTATTTAATGAGAGTTCACGAACTTTACGAGAAAAAAAATATGACGGGTCACTGCATGAAAACTGAATTTTAAAGAAAAGCTTTTCATCAGTTAATGAACCCCCCTGATATCCAAGCAGCATGCAGAAAATGATACTAAAAGCTTGCAATGGAACTTCAGAGGGCTATCAAGCCATGAAAGATCTCATAAAAAGGCAAGTGATTAACTTACTTAGACTGAGCAGGAATAGGAGTCAAAACAACCTCTCTGTCATTTCTTCTCACGTACAGACCATCTTGCTTTGGAATAAACTGATCTCACTATTGATACTGGGTTCATCATTTAATACAGAAAAAAAATAAAATTCAGGTCATTTAGTTGCTTCATATAATATAAGCCTGCTGTTTGAGAATTACAAATTGTTAATGTGAATTCAGGCTTTGAAATGCGAAAATTCTTTTTTCCAAAAATTTATTGATTAGTAAACTACTGAGTGATGTTACTGGTTTGCATCTCTGTCTGCATTTCCATAAAACTTCTTGCTTTACCAGCTGTATATTTAACAGCATTTTAAAAATAAATATTTAAGTGAAAACAACCTACAAGAAGAAGTACTCACTGCAATTAAAAAGCCCTACAGCAGCTTGTTAATCTGTCCTTAATCAGGACAGAAGTAGTTTGTGAGGTATATTACAGTTGTAATACAGTTAAGAGGATGTATCCATAGCAGATGAAAGTTTGCTCTCAATTCATTGCCTCTAATAAAATCTATTAGATCAAGCACAAAGAGCTTGAGCAAGGGAATGGTAGCTAAATACATGAAGTTCAAAAGAAAAGAAAGTTATTAAAGGACAATCATGAAAAGGTTTTATGTCACTTAATGGGCCTATAAAAAGCTCAAAATAGTTAAAAAGGATAAATATTTGTTTCCCAAAATGTAATCTACTTAGGATGTTGTCTAGCATGAATATTTTACATGTTTGCAGGACACTGCAGCTATTTCAAAACACAGAGGCTGACTACGGTACCGTGTTTGTGTCTAAGCCATGGAGAAACATTTTAAATCAAGAAGCTATCTATAGAACTGAAGAATAGGCTCATATTCTCCTAACTACAGAAATACAGTCCACTTTTCTGTACAGTCCTCAATATTCTCTAACCAGTACATAAAGTTCTACATATATAGTAACCAGCGTTTATTTTGTTCCTGAAGTTAAACACGAGTAACAGTCAAGATATTCAAGTGTTGTATATTTTACTGCTTGTTGAGTTGTCACATAAAACACGATACTGGGACAAAAGTACCATATCACAAAGGTAAATCATTCAGACCCTCTATGTCCTTGGCTATCACATAGTTATCCTCTCAACTTTTGTTTATTTTTCCATCTCCAACAGCATCTACGGCTAGACAGTTATTGGGGAGAATACTAAGGCAGAGACTCCATTCTAGCACTTCTAGCGAGAGCATAAGTAATTAATAAATAAATTAATTAATAATTTTCATTTTGAAAGTACAGGCAGATAAAGACTATTTGAAGAGGTTTGCAGTGCTGCCCCCATCCCAGGAAAAGCCTGTCAATATACTGTGCAATTTTAAGTTTTCTCACTCACACCACATTTAGAAATGGGGTGTTTTCCTCTCAATTACATCTCAGCATCTGCAATGCAGAAACACCCAGGCAGAACAGCCACCCATACATAACAAGTGATAGGACACGAGGAAATGGCCTCAAATTACACTATTCAGGTTTAGACATTTAGAAAAAAATGTCTTTTACCAAAAAAGTGAAGCATTGTAACAGGTTGCACAGGGAAGTGGTAGTTCACCGTCCCCGAAGGTGTTCAGAAAGCATGTAGATATGGCACTTCAGACACGGTTTAGTAGGCAAGGTGATGTTGGTCTTACTGGATGATGATAAGGTGATGTTGGGCTTACTGGACTGGATGATATTAGAGGGATGATATTAGAGGTCTTTTCCAACCTTAATGATTCTATATACTTCATCACAGCTAATGGTGCAACACAGGAACTTCTACAGTTTCCTTCATCTGACCAGTTTTGAACCTCTTCATCACAAACTGAATAACATCTTAAAAATACAGTTCCTCAGCTATCAAGCCAAAGACCACTGGTCATTGGTTCCAATGGAGAGTTGTACACATTCAGATGAACAATTCCACTAGTACAGATCAATGTATTTTGAATGCTGCACATACAGATCCTACTGGTGGGACGTCTAGGAAATTTTCTTAATCTTCCTATTATGACTTATGTGTAAGAGACCCATCACATTATCTAAGAAATAGCGTTAAGAGTACAAGAAAATGTCCCAGAGTCTTCTGGGATAGTGTTGGATGATTATGTAAAGCGTAAAGAAACAAACTTTGTGCTGTCTTGTCCATAGTGTCTTTGGAAAACAGTTCCTCAAGTGGATTGTCACTAGAACTACACTTGCATTGTGTTTCAGAGGGAAGCAGGCTGGCTTATCCCAAAAGAATATACAAAAAGTGGTAGTGTGGGTGACCAGAATCCAGAAGTAGAAGAGGAGCTGTTCTGTGGTATAAGAATGCCCACAGATACCAGCTCTACCTAAGGCACCATACACAAAACTAAACAAACAACTTAATAGGTAATAATTTAAGAGATGGTAAAGAAAATCCACAACAGCACACAATTATTTTAAAGATATTTGGGGCTTTTATTGTTATACAGACTCAAATTTGACACCTTTAATAACTATTTTAGTTGTGTAATACTCTAAAATGTATTTTTTAGAAAACACACACAAAATATGTATAACCATACTATCTTAATGTAAATATGTATTATACATGTACGTGTATATACAAGTGTAAATGTTGGATATGCCTCAATATACAAAACTATCATATACATCTTGGCTACACAGCTAACTGATTTTTTCAGCGTGCACCCTAAAATGCACGTATTTTAGTAGAGCAAGTGTTTATACTATTGCAAGTAAAGTTTTCAAGAGTGTTTTTTCAACTACATTTTGAGTATACCATCGGCTTGTCTCACTCATGTTAGATAACTGTTTATGCCATGAAGTTCAAACACACATGTGACTTCTTTAAATTCTAAGCAAGCAATTTGTAGGCTGCTCATCCATTATCTCCAAGCACGCTCTCTGTACAAGGCCTACTAAAGTAATGGTTCTTTCATCAAACCCTAATGGTTTGTTTCAAATAATCCAAGTAGTGCTTATATCACTGTCCTCAGGTGCAACCATTTTGTTTCCAGGAGAACGGTATAGTACATGCTAATGTCACAAGTGATAAATCAAAGCAACTACATTTGTTTCTCTACCTTAACCAATCTACTCTATGTCTTCAACAACAGCAACAAAAAAATCACCCTGGCATTTGCACTCTGCAGTCTATTCTGAGAACATGAGTAATTTTGCAAGTAGCAAGACATTGTACGTAAAACAAATCACTCATTCCTTTCTTCTACTAATAACAAGTACAGCTGGACTTATGTGCATGTGAACTAGCACTGCTGTTATCTAAAGCAAGATAGAAAGATGTTTCTCCCCCCTACGATACCTCATGAATCCTGAGATTATATTTATGCAACATTCTGCTGTTGATTAAATATAGCATATTTGATCAACTCAATTCTCCATAACAGAATTCACTCACTATTTTCTTCTTTTTTTTTTTTTTTTAAACTTACCCACCTTCACAGATGCCTAAAGTGGACAAAACAAAAATTGAACTCACTTGACTGATACTTCAGAAGATCTCAGACATTTCAATGGATGTACAGAGCAGAAGTGAAAGTTAGATACAGAACCATGTTTTCCCTTTTTCATTTCTGTGATGTTATGTTGCAACGTCAGTAAGAATTTTGTGTATCTGATATGATAAGATAGGAACTTCAAATACCCTGTGTACCATGTTGGGTCTGGTGTAGTAATTACTCTGCTGATGTTATTCTCTACTAAAAATGTGCTCAGAAAGTCAAGTAAACAACGCATTCCGTCCAATGGGAAGCAGAACCTCAATAGCCATCAATCATGCCCCATTTTCAATTAAAGGAATGACACCAAAAGCAGCAGAAGGAGATTCTGTCAGTCCTATAAGGTACAAGGTGAGAGTTGCCTATGTAAACAGCTGAAGGAGGTGAGAATCATGAAATAACATGGGAACTATGGTAGACAAGTGAGCTGGAGTAGACCATAGGTTTCCTTTATGCATCTAAGTGCAAATTATCATCTTCATCATCATCCAATATACAAGGAAAAGTAATACTTACATTTTGTTCAAGAAAACAAGTAGTAACTATTGCACAGTTTCTGAATGAGGAAGGCACTTAATATATTGTTGGGGCCTTTGGTAATACTACTACACAGAACATGTTTGAAAAATATTATTAAATTATAAGCTACATTGAAAAAAAAACCCACAAAGATAAAAACTTGCCATTCATTTAAGTTTGGAAAACTGAAATGCAAGATTAATTGAGAAGCAAGCAGCCACCTGCACTCCAGGTCTTCTCATGATACCAGTCTGCTTCCTAGAAGTCAAAATTTGGTAAACTGCCCAGATCTGACAGAGTGCCTCTCAGGAGTCTGTGATGCTGCCGCACATCCTGACACACAGAAGAAGGGAAGTAAATATCTAAAATTAAAATACCACTAATAAATTAAATTTGAATAATTTTGTCTTATGACACTTTCTACTGATTAGTAATCACTCCAAAACACAAAAGCCTAAGTGGAAAAAAAATCAGAAAAAAAAATCAGAGATGTTATGCCATATAGAGATATCAAAAATTTTTTTTTCAAATTGTCAGAAAAAAAAGAAAGCTTACTTGAAACATTTTTTTCCTGGGTTTTACCATAGAAGTTGGCCTATAGGGGTTTTTTTCCCTTAAAACCTAAGCCTGACTCTATGTATTAGGACTTTTGGTTTCAACATAGATCTGGATGCCTGAGTGAGCAAGTGGAATTGAATGTCATGAGGAAAGCATGAATCCTGAGGAGACTGCAGAGAAAACAGTTCCTGACTATCTTGCTTTATGTTCTTTAAGTGCTAGTTCTCTTCTTCTCCCAAGTGTAGCTGTGGATGCAAGAGGTAAGCATTTGGTGTTATCTTTACTTAAAAGAAAACACAACAAAGAAAGAAATGACCAAGAAGGAAATGATGCCCAGGTTTTGGTTTAGAAAACATGGACATGAAGAAGATCTAAGAACAGTTATTAGCTGAGTCTGAGGAGAGAAGTCTGGAAAGCATGTGAAGACCTGTTTCGTTTGTTTCCTGTTTGTTTTCTCTCTACTGCTTTAGTGGCAGAAGGATGGAAGATGCCTACTCAGAACCAGCAAGGGCTGGGTAGTGCCTGAGCAGTAGGTATCAAACTGAGTCACTAGCTGATAGTTTCACTGCACTGACGAAGCAAGCAGGTGTGTGAACTGACACAGGCAAGTGCTGGAGCATTTTATTGGTTTCTCTACAAATTTCCTTCTTCAGCCATCCCTAGTGCTGCTTCAGCTGTTTATAAAGGGAACTCCTATCTGGCCTTTTCACTTCTGGTCCCAAGCTGGTTTCAAGAATCTGAGAAGACTTTGAAGGAAAAAAATGGTGCCAGAAGAGCTATGCAGATAAGGGGATAATAATTAGCGGGCTAAAATATAAAGAGTGAAAAATAAAGAGAGTCCTGCACTTGGGACACAAAACCCCTGTACAGCCCTACAGGCTTGGGGAAGAGCGGCTAGAAAGCTGCCTGGCGGAAAAGGACCTCGAGGTGTTGGTCAACAGCTAACTGACCATGAGCCAGCAGTGTGCCCAGGTGCACAAGAAGGCCAATGGCATCCTCGCTTGTATCAGATATGGTGTGGCCAGCAGGTCCAGGGAGGTTATTCTACCTCTGTACTCAGCACTGGTGACACTGTACCTTGAGTATCGTGTTCAGTTTTGGGCCCCTCATTAAAAGAAAGATATTGAAGTTCTGTGTCCATAGAAGAGCAACAAAACTGGTGAAGGAGCTGGAGAACAAGTCTTATGAGGAGCAGATGAGGGGAACTGCGATTGTTCAGCCCAGTGAAGAGGAGGCTGAGGGGAGACCTTATCACTGTCTACAACTACCTGAAAGGAGGCTGCATATAGGTGGGTGTTGGTTTCTTCTCCCAAGTGACAGATGATAGGACAAGAGGGAATGGCCTCAAGCTGCTTCAGGAGTTTAGATTGGGCATTAGGAAAAATTTCTTCATAGAAAGGGTTATCAAGCACTGCAACAGGTTGCCCAAGGAGGTGGTTGAGTCACCATCCCTGAAAGCATTTAAAAGGCATGTAGATGGGGTGCTTGGGGACATGGTTTAGTAGTACACAAGTACAGTTGGAGTTGATGATCTCTAAGGTCTTTTCCAACCTAGTGATTCTAAAAGCATGTTGCCGAAAGCCTCATCCAACCCGGCCATGAACACCACCAGGGATGGAGCATCCATCTCTTCTCTAGGCAATCTGTTCCAATGCCCCACCACTTTCACAGTAAAAGATTTCTTCCTAATATCTAACCTAAATCTTCTCTCTCTCAGTTTAAAACTGTTACCTCTCATCCTGTCCCTGCACTCCCTGATAAAGAACCCCTCCCCAGTTTTTTCCATTTAAGTACTGGAAGGCTGTTATAAGGTCTCCCTGGTATCTCCAAGAAATTATACAAAGAAGAACAAAAACTTCCTCTGGATAATTTTACCAAATATAGAATAAACTCTACCATGGAAGTGTGAATAAATTGATTAAATCTGACATTGAAACTACATTCCTAGCAAGTTGCTTTCACACAAGTCACAACAAAAAGTAACTTTTTGAAAAATAAAAGGAAACACCGGATATAAATTCTCCTCAGTTCATTAAAGGGGGTGTTTCATTCAGTGAAAAAAGCCTTGAAAACAAAGACTTACTTGGCTAGCCATCTAACACTAAATAGTGATTAATTTTCTACTACCACACTCCCTATTAGTATTACTCCCAAATGTTCAGTTTAATTTAAGTACTTTCTGATTCATGAACAAGGGAATAACATACAGCTATAAAAAGGTAATCCAATCCTAAAATGGCCTTAACCCCCATAATCTGCACTTCAATGGCAAGGGAAACTGTATAGTTTTGAAACTGTAATCAAGATTTTTTTTTTTTCAAACACACACACTGGAGCTGTCCTTTGCTCCCATCACTTATTAGATTACAATAAAACGACCATGCTCTCTTTATGGTGGGAACACAGCGACCCTGGGGTGATTTATAATCTTGTGAAACCCTGTCCACGCTGCTGACCAGACTTTTTTTTTCATTTTGGAGGTCACTATCTGTTTCTTCAACTGATGTCTTCCTGCTGTGACAACACTGTTGGATAGCTGTCAGCACATAAGTATTTTTCAGGCTATGTATTATTTCTGCACACACTTCTTGTGGGTTGGTTGTTGGTTTTTTTTTTTTTTTTTTTTTTTTTCCCCTGTTGAAAGCATTTCTGTGCTTGGTGTTTAGACAGAAAAAGGATCATTCTAAGAATTTCTCATTAGTCTGATGCCTAACTCAGAGAAGACAACTTAATAGGAAAATAATGAAGTAGTCCTCTTAAAGACAGAAATACCATTTCTGCTAAACTTACAAAACTACTGCTGACTACATATCATGCCACAATCTTTATCAAACATGCTTTTCCAATTCAGGAATAAAATATCTGGACTGGAAACACTCCACATATTAACCACAAGTTTTGAGAAATGCCTGTAACATTTGTAAGCAGGAAAAAGGAAACAAAGAAGTAGATAACATACATAAAGTATCTGACAAAATCTAAACAGAAGAATTTTCACAAACACTGAAACATATATACAGTTTTCTTGTTTATTAAATGAATATACTTTTGGAAAATATTTTAAGTTTCCCCTCCTTCAGCATGTTTGATTTATGAAGAAAATCACAGTCTATGGTATGCTTATTTCACTCATTCTAATGGAAAACATTGTTCATTTAACTATCTACAAATATTTTTAGCAATATAATTTAAAATAAAACTTAAGTTGATATAATGCTTATTCCTTGCACATTCTAACCCACGGCATTTTAAAAACAAGCAGTTCTAAAAGTATGTATGATTTCATGCTTCTCCTAAAATGAGTTAATATTCATTTGATGTACACATGAAAAGATCAATCACTAAAGAGCCAAACAGTGACTTTGTTAGGACCCCTGGGTAAGACATCCTTGTATAACCTCAGTGAAAGTTTATGATGATAACAGCCACCACCTCCTCCTCAACTGCTCATGCTATGCCAGAAATTTAGTAAACTCTCCTGGGTTCCACCCTACACAGCACTGATTCCCTGGTATTCCTGCAGTACACAGATATGTTACAGAACCTGCCTCCTCCCAGATCTGACTGTCCATGTAACCAAAGCTTTAGTTTGGTCATAATTAGAACTTGATCCATTATTGGCAAAATTTGGACTGAATTGAATGTTGCAAGATTTCTCCTGTAAAGCAAACGCTTAGCTGATCCACACACTATCTACTAGGCCCTACCTTTCCCTATCAAAGCTAGCAGCATTTCAAAACAATTTTCAATGCAAGTACAAACCAGGTAACCGTTACTTGAAATAATATTAGAAAGCTGTGAGTAAATAAAATCAGTAACTGAATTACGCACAAAAGTTCAACAACTTTCTTCATATAATCAACCCTAACTAAACATGTAACAGTCTTTTACTGGAATTTAACAGTTCAATATTCTAGCAAAGACAACAAAATATAGCATTTCAATCAGTTGTGCTGACAATTTCTTTACTTGCCAAATATCTGGTTTAAGAAAATAAAATTATATGCAGTCTCCACAATATTGTACTCGATATTTAAAAATTGAAGAGACTCAGGCTAGAGTTAACATCAGCTGTTCTTTATTGTTTTATTCATTACTGTAAGCTGTTTCAGAAGGATAAAAAAAGTATTTCATTTCTTAAAGATAAGGACAAATTGATAATTGTAGCAAATAAGTCAGGTTGTCCTTTGCTCTCAAGGAGGTAACCTACTGTTTCACTCCTCTAAGGACTTGCTTAATAAGATGAACAAAATCTCTGGGAAAAAAAAAATCAATTAAAATGGAGAAAAGTCCCTTAGGATAAAGTTAGTTTGGCAGTCCATGCACTTCTCAATCATTCCTTCAGTTCGTTCTAATATACTTACTGCATGTTTCCAAGCAGTACTCTTTTTGGTAACAAGACAGTTTCAGAAGCAAACACTGAAAACCAATGCTGAATCAGCAAGGGCTGCTAGATAAAAGAGGGGTTAGGAAGTAAAATATCTGATAGATACTAAAAACATGATTGGAAATAAAATGCATATGCCTAGGATTGCAAAGTGACAAGTCAGTAGAAGCTGTTAACATAAAGAAATGTGTATATTGAACCATTCACTTATTAGTCTTTCTAACCATGTCCTTACAGGGCCTTTACATTGCAGTATGTCAGGGGTGGAGCAGAGAGATTATCCATTCATTCCACAAACTACAAAGAGCATTTCCAATCTGCAGCATGAATAGCGACCAATGAATCCCATCTTTGAAGGACAATCAAAGAACAAAGGAGGAAAGCCAGGAATAATTTCTCATAAACACTCTTCATCTGGTTTGCTGTTAATTTAAATTTATTTAGGGGAAAAAAACCCACAACACCATTTTTCTCTTTCATATGCCAAATTAATAAAAATGTATTATATCTACTTTTTATTTTTAAATCTATTAATCACTGTCTCAGATTACACTTCAGGTGTAAACTTTCGTACTAAAGCACTTGTCACTAAGCCCTGAATGTCAGTCCCAAATGCTAGCCCAACTCTAATTGGCAAATTATATTGTATTCATCAAAAATTTCCCACCCAGTGTGTTCTGGATTAAGACACGGATAAAGAAGTTCTGTATATATTATTCCTTACACCTCAGAATGTGGCTGCATGCTGTTCTGTAGTTGCTGTGTTTCACTCTACTTCTGAATAGTAATTTTGATGACGGAGAGATGACCTTTCAAATGTTTTCAAAGCATTTCAACTACAGGGGCGATACGGACAAAATTACATTTCAAGTCAGAAGGAAATAAAAGTGGCTGTGCCTATCCTAGGAAGTTAGTGGGAAAAAAAAAAAAAAAGATAATGCATTTACAGTGCATTTCGTATTTTGGACAAAATCTGTGTACAGACATGTAAGGTCTGGGAAGGCCACACCTCAAATCCTGTGTTCAGTTTTGGGCCCCTGAGTACAAGAAAGACATTGAACTGCTAGAGCGTGTTCAGAGAAGGGCAACAAAGCTGGTGAAAGGTCTGAAGCACAAAAGTCTTATGAGGAATGGCTGAGGGAACTGGGGCTAGTTAGTCTGGAGGAGGTGGAGGAGAGACCTTACTGCTGTCTAAAACAACCTGAAAGGGTGTTGGTCTCTTCTCCCAAGCAACAGGACAAGAAAAATTGACTCAAGTTGTACCAGGGGTGGTTTAGACTGGATATTAGGGAAAAAATATTTACTGAAAGACTGGTGAAGCGCTGCAACAGGCTGCCCAGGGAAATGGTGGACTCACCATCTCTGGAGATGTTTAAAAAACTTCTAAATATGGCATTTCAGCTCATGGTTTAGTAGGCACAGTGGTGTTGGGCTGATGGATGGACTTCAGAGAGGCCTTTTCCAACCTTAATGAGTCTACAATTCTTAGACAGGATTCAGTTTTCTGAGTAGACTTGTAAAGTTACCGTAGTCCCTGGTTCAAGGAAGAAACAGACCTCCTGAAAGCCACTTGTCATACCTGCCAGACCTTTACAGATGTACGACACTGGCTGTTTCCATATACAGACACCTCAAGTAGCACTAGCTGCCTGTCTTCAGGCAACTAAATTAGAATGATTTAAGGTAAGAATATTTGCTTTAGGCATTTAGTAGCTGTCCAAACTTAAACCAGTGATCAAGATTCTTTCTATAGTCAAATGAATAAAGACTGGCACCTCTCAAAAGCAATTCATCTTGACTATCCTATCAAACACTGTAAGGACAGATTAATGAGTTTTCTCTATTTGACTATAAAAGGAGTGTAGCTCAAATTTTAAAAAATTACCTATCTGAGGCTAAAGGACTGAAATTCACTCTCAGTCATGCTGCTTTAAAAGTGTATTATGCTGCTTCATAGCTACAGTAGGTGAAGGAGCGTCTAAAATTAGGTGCTTACATCGTGGTTGTCTAAGCTGCCATTACTGTCAAAGGAGACCTACTCAATGCAGTCAAAGAAACCTATTCAGTGGAGCAAATGTAGGTGTCTACTTTAGAATAATGAATTTTCCTTTGACTGTAGCGACTAAACCACCATTGATTAAATCTAGGTGTCTGAATCCATAGTTGAATTCTTCCCTGTGAGTTTGACCGGCTGTGTGAATATAGCAGCCTAGTGCCATCTGTGATGACCCAAGAGTATCCAATACACGCAGACAAGCTGGCAGACTTGACAAAGGATCTGGGAAAGACTTGCACTCCACTCCTCTTGAATGGCAGCTGTAAAATACAGAAGATACCCAAGGGCCTTTCAAATGCATCTAGATGTCCATGTTTATGCAACTGAATCATGTCTTACAATTCCAAACAGCAAGTTAAACTGGAGTAGCTAGTGCATTAAAATGATATGTTAGCTTACTTGCAAGTAACTTCTCCACGTACAAGTCTTTTACCTTGTCGGTCTGAAACAAGTCAGAAGATCTTCCCTTGCCAATCAAAGAACACTATTCCTTCAGATACTTAACCCTGAATTTCTACTGTACTATATAACCACTTCAGTCATAATTTTTATTTACCTGCACTGCTAAAGTAACATTTTTATCTGGACAAATATACCCAAATATACCCAAACATCCAGAATAAATGACGGTGAATGTGTCATTCAATAGCTAAAAGAACTGAAGAGACTCTCTAAGTTTTTTCCATCAAAATTATATTCTTTGATTACAGCACATTTAGTGCTTTCTCCAATATTATCATAAAGGTTTAAAATATTAGGAGCTGTTATGATTTTCAAAGTCTCCACCTGCTGACAGCCACCCCAAAATGATAAATATCGATGTGATAGTAACCACAAATTTGTTTTTACTCTGAAGTTGAAGAATAAGAAAGCATGTCATAAAAATTTGTCCTGCACCCCTTCCATGCTATCTTAGATGTTTAAGCTGTTGTTACATGTCATTATTCTGTCAGCAGTAGATAAGTATAAGAGGTTTTCTGTATATTTCCCCATCATTCCTTCTCTTCACCTCAAGTTCTCACTCATCTAGAGGTTCTAGCACCTCACTATAAATCACATTAGTTCAGCTGCTTGGCTGGCTTTGTTCCAAAACCAAATTCATGAAATGAAAGGGAAAAAAAAATAAAACCTCTAAAAGCCTAAGCAGTATTGGTTTGTGGTTTGGTTTTTGTTGTTGTTTTTTAATAAAATTATTTCACAGAACTAGTTCAGGCAGCTAAAGAAAGAACTGCATTCATGCGATTCACAGGACAAAACCATGCACAGGAACAGAGAAACCTCTTAAACAGTTGACAGGTGAACAGTATCAGGAAGCCACCACCCAAGTGCATACCTAAAAATTACATCTGAAAAAATGAATTCCTGATATGGAGAATGTAACTGACCAGAAACAAAATCAAAATGTGAAAATACACAATGACCCATTCACCCTCCTCCAAGAAATAAAGACATACATCTACAGCTTTGGATGGAGAAATAATTACCAGTAAATAACAAGCAAAGAAGAGGAAAATTACATGCCCGGAGAGTATGTTGCAGAACTTTGCCAAGCTCCAGAGACTAGTGGTCCTTTTGAATCTGAAAGAGCTGATATATTTAGGACACCAAGAGCCTGCCACTTCTGCCCAGGCCACCAGCACATGCTTGTATCTATTTGGCTTACGTCC
This sequence comes from Coccyzus lansbergi, assembly GCA_033558105.1. Classification (NCBI taxonomy): domain Eukaryota; kingdom Metazoa; phylum Chordata; class Aves; order Cuculiformes; family Coccyzidae; genus Coccyzus; species Coccyzus lansbergi. The sequence goes on along the minus strand of JAUMJK010000504.1, from coordinate 409,492 downwards.
CAGAGTCTGGTGGCTGCTATGCACAGACAATGACTACTGGATTCATACAACTGATGAAACATGACTCAGAGATTGACTAAGCCTGGAAGCCACCGAAGCTTCCATACCACCTTCCATTGCTGAGTATATAGTTTATATTGCCCTCCCACCACTGCTCCAACTGTGTGGTGGTGAGTGAATATTTCAGTGTACCAGCAAATCATGTGAGTGAATAAGAAATATACTGCATGAACAGCTACCTTCTACTAATACTAACAGCTTCCTTCTACAGCTAATAATAGCTAAAGGAGTTAAGAAAAAAAAAAAAAAAACAACAGTCTAAGAATGATTAGTGTCTTCTCCGAACTTGAAACTTGATGCCCTACTAGGGAAAGGCAACATTCGGTGGAAGATAAAAGATTGTGTTAAATGGGAGATTGAAAATGAGAGTACTCCTGGATATATCAACTCCTGACATGCTTTGGAACTGACATCCACAAAACCTGACTCCTACATTATGGAAAGATCATTAATATATTTCACATTTCTGAAATCAGTTTCCTTCACCGTGTCAATTATCGCACCGCAAGGTCTTAGTCTGACTTAAGTTGAAACTTCATATTCAAATGGGAAATAAGTGGTCAGCATTGCCAGTGATTATTTTTTTTAAACCACAACCAACATTTTTTCACCCTTAATACTATAAAGTCTGAGCTCTGGAGAATAGACACTAATTGCCTAGCCTACCTTTCCAACCTTAAGACACAGATAGTCTTAGAAGTGGAACCTCATAAGCCTTGTTTAGATGATTCTCACCAACTAATATTTTCCCAGGTTGTTTGAAGATTAACTATCAATTATCTTTTCATTTCTGAATATATTTTACTGTAGTAAAAGCTGTTATGCACTCATTAGACCTAAAAGCCTATGTTCGGGATTAGTGTTCTACCAAGTGGGGTTTTTTCCTCCCTTTTTCCTAGTTTAAAAAAGACGTGCACCATAACTGAAATCATAGAATCACAGAACAACCAGGTTGGAAAAGACCCACCAGATATAGCTCTTCAATTCTAAGTATGTGCTTTTATGGCAGCTTAAGTTCTTTTACACTGAAGCCACGAATTTACAGTGTTGTCATCCTCCTTTCCCAAGTCATGCACTGCTATCCCTTCCTCCATAGAGGCAGTAGAATTTGTGTCGTGTAGCGAGACACTTCGGATGACTGGTCTGCCTGGAGACTAGTCTTTCCAAAAAGGGGGGGGAAAAAAAAGGATTAATTTTCAGCTGGTCTGAGCAGGGAAACAACCTGCTTACCATACTCCTGTTTAATTAGAACACTGTTTTTCAGGGACAGCAGAGAGTTCTTAACCTTGTCTAGCAAAAATGTGTTGCAGCCTGTCTTGATCTACATAAAATGAAAATGTGGTTATATCAGAGCATTCATCTCACTTTTAATTTAGCTCACATAGGTGAGAATATTAGTGAAGACACTGCTGTACTGCCTTCATCAGGAACTGGCAACTGTAATGCTTGGTACAGACTTTTAAAGGGACAATGCTCTGTCTGCTAGACCACACTGCCAGATCCTCACTGCTCCTGTTACACACGCTGGCAAAGCTACTGGCTCCTGCTACAGTTACATTTCCCTTCTGCTATGAAAACATACCCTAATATTGGCTAATTTTTCCCTGGGTGCTATCACTAATTCTTGCTCCACACTACTTCCTCTCCCAATGCACAGTGATGCTGTAAGCACAAAAATACAAAAGCCTAAATTTCAAAAGGATTCCAAACTTTCATTTCTTTCTGGACTGGGAAAGCACATTTGTCCTGCATTTGACTCACTTCTCCCTTTATCTTTGTGGGACTGGCTCTTCAAGTAATTACAAAACTCTGACTTCAGCTTTAAAAAAAAAAAAAAAAAAATCCCTCAAAACTACCAATTACTTTTTTTTTTGAAACTGCATGTTAGCTAAACTGTAAAGCTAGCCCGAAGAAGTTTGGCTTGGTTTTTACCCAAAAAAGTGGATTGTAAGAATCTTGACTTCAACATAAAGGACTTAACTTCTAGAAAAAAGAATACAGCATAATCTGTAACCCCTTTTCTATACATTGCTCTCATTCAAACAAATGTGGCCATTCCAAGCCTAAACCTGGAACTACAGGCTCTTGTACAAACCTCAATGAGAAACTCAGCACAGTATTCCTCCAAAGCACACAACTCCCTCCAAGAACCATTAACTACGCTCAGTAAGTGAATCAGTAACAATTATGTTTTCTTGAGTACAAGACCTGTACTAAAAGATCTTAAACAGCTGCCTGGGCTGAGAAGTCTGGTTTTTTTACAAGGAACTGCTGCTCTTCATCTGTTCATCACCAGATACATTATCAGAAAGCAGTATGGCAGTGAAGTTCAAGGTAGTGATGAACAAATATTCGGCAAATTTTGTGTTTCGTTATTCCAGAATAAATGAACAATCCAGCTTTGTATTACACAAACCACGTGGGGCAAAAAAGATGATTTCTTGCTCACACAAAACCAAACATGACTTACACAAACCCCCTCAAATGCTCTCCATTTGCAATCTGTTACCTTTACGGTTGAAATTAGCTGGATCACACTCCACATACAGATGAACACAACAACAGCCCCCCTCCAATGACGCCATGAATGGACAAAAAAAATCAGAGACACTAATCTTAAATGTTTTACTGCTATAATCCTTTCCCTGTTCCTACATCTCAGAATATCAAAAGATCTGTCGCTGTCCTTAATAAAAGCTAACATCTCTAAAAGTAACAACTACCAGTAAAAAAGCTATATGAACAGAACAGAAACTTAATGAGAAATTCTATTATCCATTATAAAAGTTACAAATATTATCAAATATAATCTTAGTATCTTTTAAGATAATTGTGTCACCATAAACATCTCTAAATGGCATAAACATTCTGTTTAGCCCAAGCTGTACTTTCCTGCAATTTGTTTACAGACCATATCTGGTTTGCCATTTGAGAATTCCATGCATTGGACATTCTTACCTTTTTTTCCCCCATTAATTTCAGAAAATGTTCCATTATTGGACTATTCCTTGAACTTGATTCAACAATCTCAATTAATTGTTGAATTACTCTAGCTATAGTCAATAGTCCTTAATCATGTATTTTATCACACATTGTTTAATGCTTAATATACCTACTTGCTAGCAAACTAAAGATTAAAAGCTCTTTTTTTTCCTCCGTTTGAACACTAGTCCTTCAATGCTGTTTGATCCTGAAAAGTCACATGTTATCGTACGTTAGAACATGAGTGTACTATAAAGGATCAGACCTGGAAAGTCTAGTATTGTCTGCACTTAATGCCTCTATCTCCAATCACTTCCTTTTTGACTCTGGAAACAGGAACTACTCAAACTACTCTTAAAATGGATTTTCATTAAAAGAGCCATTCTTATAATTACTGATATTATTGGATCATGACTTTTTTGAAGAACAGAAATCTACAAAGTCCTTCCACACACTACACAACATCTTAAAAGCACTTTGCCTGAACAAATACTGACTCTTGAACAAGTTTCACTCCAAGAAATAACTTGAAAAATATCATCTTCTTACTGAAAAGACCTGGTTTGAGAGTCTATTAAGGTAAATGTTTGCTTGCTTCAGTTTTCACTGCTCTTTACTGGTGCTAACCTAGCAAAGCTAACACAATTTTGTTTTCTGCAGGAGTCCCACCCCGTTCCTGTAGCTACACGATTATTAACAAAGTTCTCATTGCCCCGCCAAAATTTTTGTTCTGTTACATCTCTGCAGTCCTACTAAACAAACCATCATTTACCAAAAACAATTAGGCTGTGCAAGTATAAACAAGGGCAAAATAAATGTTACTCATCATGAGAATCTGAAAGAAAAAAGGACTGCAAAGGGAGAAAAAAAAAAGAAGGCAGTGAAAGATTTAATGAGCTCAAGCTATTTAACTTATCAAAGAGAAGGACTGAAGATCTGAAAGCATCTACCCGAAAACCAAAATTTCAATAACATAAGCAGTTGATAAGCATGTAGTAAACAAATGTAGAAGGGGAAAAAAAAAAAAACACATAACAGAAGGTAGAGACTGAACAAACTTAAGAGCGGGTTATAAAGAATCCCTATTACTCCACATTTGAGAAAATTCTGATTATTCTTCTGAAATATTTTTTAAGTTCAAATCATTATTGAATGTGAAGCAGAAATTCCAAACCTGTATTACACAAACAGCCCATTCATTTACTATATTTATTTCTTCTTAGCATTAAAGGTATAAGATGCCTTAATCTGTCTTTAATGACTTTTGCTTGTTCACTCACACCTAGTAGTGAGTGTCAGTGCTTTTCATGAATGCAGAACATCCATCCAGTGCCCTGTTTACAGTTAACCTTCAAAGTAATTTCACCAGTTTCTTAAGAGGAACCTTACCTCCAAAGAAACAGTTTGACTTACCAAATTCTCTGAGCTACCTTCAGAAAGTTAGTAAAAAAGACTCATGCTGATGTGTTGCTATCTATGATAAAGATGCATACACAGAAGCAAAATTAGAAAACTGAACTAACAGGCTTTGAAACACAGAAACAGTTTGTGAACACATTTGGAAAGTGATGCAGTGTAAAGAACAGCACAAAACAGTATATGCCTTTGTGTGCTTCCAACATTATGCTAAGGTGACTTGCTTACACACCCTAGGAAGTAGCTCTAAATAAGTGTGGTTAAGGGAAGAATTACAATAATTTTAGCATATTGCCATAACGTGGTAAAAGGCATAAAGAGGAAGGGAGATATTAAAGCCCAAAATGGTAGGAAAAAGTACATTAGAAACCCTACAATTTATAAATTAAAAGCCTTCCGCAGTTCAGAACCTTATTCATGAAAACTACTTTTTAGCTTGCAGAAATAATGACACTGTTTTATTTTGCATTTACAATAACCTGAATCAAGAAACAGAAAAAAATTTGGAGCTTCCTGTCTAAACTTTTAAGGAGAATATTTTTTACGTGAATTATTACGTGTGTGTACATGTAAAATCCCTTTTGAACTGCTTTCATATTTGAACTCCACCATCTTTAAAAATGGGTGGAAGCCATTACTTCTGTTATGATTATCTTGAGGAAAAATGGCAGCAGACACACAAAAGGTAGAGTGCAGAATATCTTAAGATTCTCAGGAACACTTACCGATCTAAGGAAATTCATTGTAGCTGACCTAAGCTGCGTACTCCATTTCAAATGGCTTAAAAGATAGCTGAGAATGGCTCTTGATAAGACAAAAGCATTTCCAAGTCTTACAAAAAATAGCTACTACAGATACAGTTGTAATAAAATCCTTTGAAACTAGCAGAAACCTCAAATACAAGCCCATTCAGACACGAATCTATTCTTTTAGAAACTGATTAGCAAATATGAGACATTTCCAGAGTAATAACTAAAATACATCATAATTACGCTCAAATAAAAGGAAGCATTTGATTGTGAGCTGTTTCAAGAGCAGGTCCATGGGCACACATCTGCAGTAGTGAAAGAGATTATATTAAAAATGACAATCAAAATATTATCTAAATTTCCAAGAACAATCATGAAGCTGCAGAAATGCTCACTAAGCAGTAGGGCATGGTTCACACTATCTTTTTTACATGTATTACCAATAACAGCTACAAAAACAGTCGAAAACATTATTTCAACTGGAGTCTGAAATAGCTATGATTCTTAAGAGCTTTCACTTCTGACCCTCAGATCACCATCTCAAATTAGAAAAACAAAGCCAATTTTAACCTTCCAGGACTCTGAAAATGTTAGTTCACTATATAAGTCAATAAGGAAACCTGAACATTTGCATGCAGTACAACAGACTTGAACCTTACAAACTGCCCATATTGATAGTCCATTCATCTACTCTGACAGGAACACAGCATACGAAATGCTTAATCCAAATATCCCATCAACATCATTTTTACTTCTGTCATCCACACCCCTTTAGTTAATCCATTTCAGTTTTCTATGTACATCTGAACTCACTAGTTGTGCCAGAAACAAGTGTAGAATTACCTTTACCATATTTTAGCTCCATTTATATAGAGCTCTGGTAAATCTCATCAATATGCCTACCCTCATGATCCTCTGAATTACTTCAAAGCCCAATGCATTGAAAAAACTGGACTGACAACAGAACATCTTGGGGAGAAGTAGAAGGAAAGTAAATTTACTCTTACTAGTTATTTAGCCAATAACCTTTAAAAGTTACCCTTTCAAAACATGAATCATCGTGTCACGATAAAATAAAATTCCCAGTAATAACAGCAAAGGTGAAAGATATTGACAATAATTTCACTGATTTAAATATCTACACAGTCAGGGGATCAAGCCCTGCTTGGCCAACCCAATGGCCTTTTATGATGAAGCGACCAACGTACTGGGTAAGAGAAAGGCTGTGGATGTTATTTACCTCGCTTCATTAGAGGTTTTGACACTATCTCTCACAGAATTTTCCAGGAGAAACTGTCTGTTCATGGGTTCATGGGATATGCATACCCTTCACTGGGTAAAAAACTGGCTGGATGGCCCAGCCCAGAGAATTGTGGTGAATGGAGTTAAACCCAGTTGGCAGTCAGTCACAAGTGGTGTGCTGAGAGAGCTCAGTGTTAGGGCCAGTTCTGTTTAACGTCTTTACCAGTGATCTGGATGAGAGGATTGAGTGCTCCCTCACTAAGTTTGCAGGTGACACCAAACTGAATGTGCGCGTTGATCTGCTTGAAGGTAGGAAGACTCTGAAGAGAGATCTGGACAGGCTGGAGAGATGAGCAAAGACCACCTGTGTGCAGTTCAACAAGGCCAAACAATGGTGCCTCCACTTTGGTCACACCACCCCCATGCAACACTACAGGCTTGGGGAGAATGGCTGGAAAGCTGCTCAACAGAAATGAACCTGGGGTTGCTAGTATACCCAAGCAAGTAATCAAAATGAAGAAAAATCTAGTAAATGCCCAAAAAACACCATAGTTTTGCAGTAGCCTATTTTTCAAGTCCCTTACAAAACAGAAACAGGATGGTTTAGCCCTTTATTGGTTAAGTCTCTCCTGTCTACCCCAAAGAGTAATGAAAAATAAATTTCTAACCTCCACTTAAAAATGTAGGAAGGTAGACACTCTGCTAATTCTCCTGGATTCCAGATTATCATTGTGCAACAAGTAATGAGTGTCTTTATAAATAGGTATTGGTATCTTTGTGAGGAAATTCTTCTTTTCAGGCAATAGGGTAACACAGGGTCTCAAGTCTATGGACATCTTGCTATCGCCTCCAAGTCTGCTGCGTCATAATGACCAGAGCAATCCATATTCTAGGTGTCCCATGTAGCAGAATGTTTCAACTTTATTAGTGTTTCAACAACAATAAATATGAACCACTAAAAGCTGCTGAATATTCAGTCCTATGTGAAAGACTAGCATTTGTTCCTGTTAAGAAATGTGCTGATGATTTTACAAGATAGAGCAACGCTCAACACTTTTCATACAGTATTGTGTACCCAACTCTAGGCTTTGCAAAACAAATGACTTAACACAAACATTCCCAAAACTCCTGACATCTTCAGAAATCCAGACAAAAGACATTCTTCTTGACTGCTCCTCCTAGTAAATCTCATACAGATTTCAGCGTAGACTAATGCCAAATGAAAAAGAAAATCAATCAAACAATTAAAACAACCTACTAAATTTCAAGATATAACAAAGAAGGAACAGCGTGTGTTACATAATTTACAAAAACGGCAAGACATTATCATAAATCCTGCTGACAAAGGAGGAGCTGTAGTTCTTTGGTACTGGGATCATTACACTAAACAGGCAGCAAAACAAATGGCAGAAATGTGTTACTTTAAAATGCTATGCTTTTTTTCACTCAGAAGTTGCCAGAATTCACAAGCCAAATAACTCAGATACCTTCAATGGCAAGGTGCTCCTGATTTCCTGAAACAAAAATGTGTATCCTCTGATACCTCTTGCCATTAAACCCATGATGAATTCCTATCTACTTAAATACTGTCTTCTTTGCATGCTCAACAGACTTGAACAAACATCACTTCCAACAATATAAAGTACCTTCTCTCCACTGTAGACGTTTGGTGGCATATAACATTATCATCTTGATATAGAAAGTTAAGCAATTAAGCCCTTGGAGTTCAAAAAACCCCATAAAGTCTACAAACCATTACTGCCATCAAAAATGGACTAAATGAATTAATATTTCAGAAATCATTAAAAATTAAGAATACTCATTTTTACAACTTCCTAAGTTTAGCAGAATATGTTCTTCTGTCAAATTGTTTTACATTTAAGAAGAAGATTGTTATTCCCAGGAAAATATTACCAGTTATAGAACTGAGACACAATTTTTATGTCCTCTTTCAATAAAATGGATTGTGTGTATCTTACAAATTCTTTTAATAGGAACTAATCCTACTGTAAAGCCCAAGCACCAGAATATACTATCTTGCATTTGGAGCACTACATATAATAGCTAAAATCTTTTATTTAATAGAAAATTTTCATAATTTATTGACATGTTCCGAGGTGAACCCTGGAAAATCTAAACACTTGCTTAATTCTGCAATTCATGTACTTCCGCGATTTGGCTGTGAAGAAACTGCAACTTATTCTAACCCATTTTCCAGCATAAAACCTTTCAATTTTTAGCTCTGAGAATGCCAGCTCTAGAACAAATACATATCATTCTCCACCCCAAAAAAGTTATAGTGAAAATAAAAATAATTGTCTTACAAACTGGTTGGAACTAGGTAACATTAGGATCCTTTCCAGCCCAAACCGCTCTATGATTCTACAATTATCCCTCCATGAAGCCTCCTTTTCAGTATCAATACAATTTCAAATGCTATGTTCTTCTCTAAAAGCCCCCTTGGGCTATTTTGCAGCCTCACAAATAAGACATCTCCATAAAGCAACCCTCTCCTGCCCATTGCTAACTACCTCTCTTATAACATCTTAAATACTTCTCCAGATGTGAATGTCCTCTCCCTAACTACCATTCCCTGTTTATTTCACACCAGCAAACCCAAAAGCAACCACTGGAGGCTTAGGTGTTGAACCCTATATGTTTCTAAAGAAAGGTAGGCTGAGTAGAGTAGGTACTGTAGCCAGACAGTAGTTCACCCAAGATGAAGACCGGAAGAGCAGGCACTCACAGAAGTAGCCACAGATGAAAATCTTATGAGTGGATTAAAAGAAAATTAAGGATTCAAGGACATTAAAGGGATGGGTAGATGAGATCCTGAGGGACATGGTTTAGTGTTTGATGGGAATGGTTGGACTCGATGATCCGATGGGTCTCTTCCAATCTGGTTGTTCTATGATTCTATGATTCTAATCGCACCTGAAATTAGTATTATCTGGTTTGTAGATACTGCTAGTAGAAGAACAAAGTATTGGCATGTTAGCTAGAAAAGGAGGTACATGGGAAGAGAATGTGCACAAAAATAGTCTTAGGATAATTTCCAGTGCTCTGTCTGCAACATTAATAAAACCATCAATTACATTTTTTAGACTGAAAAGATATCAACTTCTACAAATTGTTGAAGATCTGAAATACTTACCCTGAAAAAATATTCCAGATGATAAAAACATACTTGAAGGATATAAAGAACTTTGGTATACCTCTATAAATTTGTCCACCTACACATCTTTCAGTTTGTATTCTGAATACCTGTTATATTTACCTCCTTCCACAAAAGAAGGGTACTTCAGGGGAGTGGGAAATAAATGCTTTTAGAAACCTAAAAGATCAAACCCAAAGTAACTGGCTGTAGCAAAACCCCACTTGCTCATCTTTTGCCAGACTGAAAGCAATCAGAGAAAGAAAACAGGAGAGATTTCCCCCCCGCCCCCCGCCTTTCCCTCCCCTTTAGAAGTACTAACAACTTTTCTTCTCTTGCTTAGCCACTAAAGGAGGAAAGTGATAATCCCTTTGAAATACAGCACTTAACACCTATACGGTAGGTGATAATTGCTGCATTCCAAGAGGATTAGCACAGTGGAACCCATTTTACAGTGAAATCAGACCATTCTGAACACAGTAAAGTTTTGCTAAAACCATGCCTACCCTGGGAAATTCTGAGCTTCCCAGTGGTTCTACTGCAGACAAGGATCTTGTCGCTTCAGACATACATCCAGTACACCTGCAGAAAATCACTGAAGAAATGGACCGGAGTTTAAAACAAGTTTCTTGTCCTAAATAATAATAATAATAGAGTAAAAGTATTCTTGAAGTACAAAACATTATAATTCTATCAACACAGTTTGTGAAAAGCGCACAGGTTATTGTAGCCTAGCTTTTCTTACAAACAGCAGAATATTTCCACCATCATTAATATTTGGCAGGACTATTGTGAACTAGACACTCAAAACAAAATAGTAGCCAGTAATTTTATACTGTATCAGAACCCAGAGGTGTAAGTGACAGTGTCAGATACTGCACAGCTATAAGAGATGCTTTCTTTACTAATGTATACAACCATTATGGGGGCAGTTTAAGTCCCACAGGAGGCAAGAGGTGGACAAAATCCATTCAAAAAAGCAGAATGATTTAGTGATTGTGCTCCATCTCACTTCACCAGCAGCTATTTAGGCTTGACCTAAGTTCCAGGGTTCTTCCACTGTGCAGCAAGTCCTACAAAGCACAAGATGCTCTCAAAAAGTGGGCTTCCTCTCCCTGTGAATAAGCTGAGATATGCAGGGCATGGAAGACGGTTCACACCCACATCTTGTCTTTCGCTATCACCAGAACAGCAGGAGCATCCAAAGGCCGAAATCACATTGCATCTCACAGACTCACCAAGTTTGTTTTGCCATACATAGCAGGCCAGCTTGCCAAGATTCAGCAAAGCAAATTTCCAAGAGAAGAAATCAGCTTTCAATGCGTTCGTACATTGTTTTTTCTTTCAAAAATCATAACGCTACATTCATTAGTGCTTATCCCACCCACCCCTTTCCTCCTTTTCCATACAGTGTTAAAATCACTGTGTAATCCACAGGTCCTTTCACCAGCTACGCTCTGGACACTGTAGTTAGGAAGCAGGACAATTTCAGGGTACACAGGACAAGAAGATATAAAACTGAAGGGCAGGATTCCCTATGCTCCCACCACCACCATTTAATTCTGTCCCCGCTGCCCACTCACTTGTAACAGCTGATGAAAACACATAGTGAACTGTTTTCCCAAAACAGATAAGAGTTAATAAAAATAATATTGAAAAGGGGAGTAAGCAGGCAGCATTTTTAACCTAGACCTGATCCTGTGCAGAAAATGCTCATACATGGTTGTATGGGCATAGCTGTACAGGAATGTGATCACTGCACCTGGAAGTAAGAGAAGGGAGGCAGAATTACCCAAACTAGGTCTGCTATCAAAAAAAAGCTGTACATCACAGCCTTATGTCTACAGCAATAATATAAACAACAGAGATCTTTCATCTCATTAAGGAACCATTTATCCAATTCCTTTACCTATCACATTTATGTGATACATTTATTAACACATTACCTACTAATACATGGATTTATTTCACACTTGCTTTCTGTTAACTTCCAAGTTGCTGTTATACCCTCTCTGCACATGTATGAATTCTATTCAGCTATTGATCTCTGCAGAAGAGCTATCTCTTCCAGTACATCTAGTCAAATGCTGTTTATTTTAAAGGGGAAAATATATCAGGAAAGTTTAATATGTTAAACTTGTTTATAGAATCATAGAATCACAGAATCACCAGGTTGGAAAAAACCCACTGGATCATCGAGTCCAACCATTCCCATCAATCACTAACCCATGTCCCTCAGCGCCTTGTCCACCCATCCCTTAAACACATATTTATTATTTTACTTTCCAACCCAACCCATACCACGATTCTATGAATCTATGATTCTTAAATTCATGAAGTACGCCACAAGTTTCCTTGTTTAACTGCTGTTGCTAACAAAGAGAGGATATATTGAGAAAAGCTGGCAGCTGTAAATGTCAAGATTATGCCCTCCTTATTACTCAAACTCCTTTCCACAAAGCCCTCAGATCCTCTGATCATCATATATGGCAAGTGAGCACTTAGAAATGATGTCGAAGAAACTACTTCAACATCCAGGCAACTTTTAAAACCAGGAGACACTTAAGTGAAGATAACTCCAAACAACTAAGTAGATTAAAAATGGTGACTGAAGACATAATTTTCTTTCAGGTAAATAGCCAATATTTTTTTGAAAGGTAAACTACAGCTTTTAATTAGCATGAACACTCCTCCCTATGACCATTGCCACTGTCTAGATCACTTTATAAAGGAATAAAAATGGTATCCATAACTGTTTTGCAGAGCTTAGATTTCCAGCAAGCACAACTCATAGATAAATTACAAACCACCACCTATAAGCAGAACCATGGAAGTTGAACATTAGTATAACCCAAGGTGAAGAGATTTTTCAAAAACAAACAATGCCACAGTTGAGTATATATAAAATGAAGTAAAGGTAGAGAAAACACATTTAAGCTTGGCAATTTCTCCACTTTTGTTATTGGTGGGTTTTAGTAGTTACTCATTCTTCTGGTTCTGTAAATTAAAATCTCTATTAAGAAAGCTAAATCAAGGATGATTAATATCTTCTGATTTAAATTCCCTTCCTCCCACAGTTCAAAATGAAGTGGAAGTTATCCTCAGCCTAGCCTGTCATGGTGGGCAATGGTCCAAATCAAGAAAACTGGGTCAAGCATCTCTTAAAGCTAGTATTAAATGCTTTACCAAGCATAATTATATGTTTGTTGCTAATACAGTACTGTTTCACACTTAATATTTTGAATAAACATTTCCTCAGACTTGAAAATTAATATGCCAATAATAAAAATTATATATATGTGCTTCTCTAAAGTGATGCCTATGAGACGATTTTTTTTTCCAGTTTTTATGTCCACTGCACCATTCTATAATAATTAGAAGACACTTCAGGGCATACGTTGTGCTGGTGTACAGCGACTTCTCTGGTGGCTGAAATCATTCAGCCCGTGGACTTGTGAATCACAAAGCACTCACAGCTTAGCAAATCCTCGTATGACACATGTCATGTCGTATCTTATTGCTTCAACAAACCCCTTGCACTCCTACTGTATCACCAGTAGTGGAAAACTTATGCACACACGGGCAGAGCGCTGCTGACATCATACCCCGCAGAACACATCCCTGCTTTCACCCCCAGCCTATTAAAAGCACAAGCCATTTCTCTTCTGAGCTTAGGATAAGCATTTACATTTGGTACCAAAGCATTCATAGGGGTGGCTGAATTTTGGTTTTTTGGAGGGGCTCTGCAGATTTAGCACTTCCTCCGTGGTCTTTTGTAGGTGTTTAAAACCACGTTGGGTTAGTGGAATAACGCATTTGCACGGCCAGAGTGCCAACAAGATTCTTCATCAAACATTCCTGGGAGGTGCCTGCCCAATAGCAGTGGGTACAATCAGTGCTCTAATCAGTCTTGAAATCATTGATAGTGCTGTCTATCCACACTATGACAGACAAAAGCTGAAATGTATTAAACATAGCAATCCATCATCCCGCAGATGGGAAGCAGGAGCCAACAGAGTTCAGAGGGAGCGACTCCTGCTGCTAACAATGGCTGAAGTACTGACAGTTCACTACTACTCCTTGCTCCTCGCCCGGCTCTTCTCCCAGATTCCCAAGAACCATAAATGAACAAACAGCCCACTGAAGAAGAATTTAAACGCTGTAGACTTGCTGATAGCTAATATTTCAACTCAGAATGCCCATAAACAAGCTTAATGAGACATCAGTTCTCAAAAAAAAGAGGTTGCTACATTAAGGAATTGTAAATTAAAATAAACAGAAAACCCCAAAACCACCAACAAACTTTAAAATGTTAGATGTGTAAATCCCATTTGAATAAATGTAAAGCTGACAAACCAAGTATCTAGCATAAGCAGCTGTTGACAAGCTACAAACAACAGTGCTCCATAATAAGGAGAAATTTCTGTGGAATACATCATTATTTTAGTATCAAGTAGATAAAGCTTTAAAGAGGAAAGGAACAACTAGTCGACTTTTAGGGAAATAAGTTAGGAGCAAAGTAAAGCTATTTATGAAAGTTGATTTTTCTTTCCTGACTTATTTCTTGTAGGACACATGAGTCACACAATATAGCCAAAGGAAAAAATGCAACTGCTAACACCACATTAGTAAAGTATAAAAGGGAAAGACACTTTTCTTAGCATTTCAGCCTTGTCATTTCCAATTTTCTGCTCTTTGGACATGCTTGTATTCAAATTCTGGAACATCTATTCAGCATATCAATCCTAATTAGACAATCTGGGTCTGGAAAGGATGAGAGCTGGGTCATTTGCATAATTTAATCATAAATACTCAGTGATACATATTTCCAAATGCATTTGTACAATTATCTTTTCATCCTTGGGGCAATGGTATTAATATGATTAGGCAATATTTCTGGAAAAAACAGACAAGTATGCACTCTTTTTAACTGCAGCTTAGGGCGATATGAAAAATTAATTAATTTCTGAAGAAAATCAATTTCTCTACGTGACCACATTAGACATTGCTAAACCAAGACACAGAGTCTTTTCTCAATCAGAACATTTTATCATTCTTTTCCAAATTCTGATTGTTATATGAACATTTCAATACAAAATCGTTAGATTATTAAAATTATCCTAATACACAGACATGAGAAAGTGACTATTTCTTCATGCTGCCCTGACAGACATTATGTTTTAAAAAAAATGTATTGTTTGACCAGTCAATAGGAAACCTTAGCATTTGGTCTGAACTCATCTTATGTGATCTTTTATTAATGCACATTATACCGATTGAATTCAAGGACAGCAGGAAATAATTCAGCTCTGAAAACGAAAACCACAGATGAAAAAAAGTAGAACCACGTTAAACTAAAGAATTTTAAAATTAATGTAAGGTTGCTGCCTTGTTTGTTTTGCTACAAAGAATTAGATAAGGTGTTCCTTCAACAGAAGCATACTCGTTACAAAAATGTTGTGACATATGTGGGATACAGCCAAGCACCCAGGTGGCTAATCTCATTTTTAGAAGAAAGATACTGCTTTGTATGTTAATTGGTGCAAAAAAAATTACATTTATGTTTTTATATGTACTGTCTTTATTTCTTCTCAATCAACAGAAAAAGTAGAAATTACTGCATGCAAATGTTCAATATTCATTTAATTTGCATGAAGGTGCTTGAACAATTTTTTTATTCTAACAAGCTCATTTTTCATGCGTTTTGTCTTTCATCCTAATCTAGCATCTGTCATTCCTTTTTGAAGTTATTATCGGCCCAATTCCCTCTTGGACATGGTTGCTGGGTGACCGGTATCTTAGCACCCACTTTGACAGGAACAGATGTGAATCTGATCAAGAGATTTCCCATGAGTACCTGAAATCACAAACAACTTTCGGGAAAAACAAACAGCCTCGCTGTCACCATCCCTCTCTCACCCTCCTACCCATCCTTTCCCCCATCCCCAAATAAAAAAAAAAAAAAAAAAAAAAAAAAGAGTACAAGGAAGTTGAGGCAGAGTTATCCAGCATCATTAAAATGCATTATTATCTGGCAGGTAAGCTCCCAGAACATCTTTCAAGCCATTCCTGTCTTCAAACGGTGATTCTCAGCTTTAAGTTTTAATAACCACCCTTTGAATACTTCCAAAGACGACTGTTCATTTCTAAGGTCACCATCTTCTAAACGTTCCTGTGTTGAACTTGTTTTCGTCACATGAATGCTCTCATTTGAATCAATCAGATTACTCGTGTAAGCAAATTTCACATGTATACAAGCACCCACCAGTTGTTTCATAAACACCTAACTCACATTCTGATTACAAATAATGTTCTTTGATCGTTCCCACACTTGGTTGCTGGTATCTGTGAAACTCCAGCTTATGAAAATGTTGCTAGCTATGCCATGTGGGTACCAATACTGATCATATTTAAGGATCTACATAGTTTTATTCCCAAAAATTGCCTCACATGTTATAAACAACAGGATTCTTTACACAAACCCAACTGTCTTTCCTGGCTGTAGGATTAAGAATTCTACATTCAACCCAATATCTTAGTGACTCTATTTGCTGCTACACATGTGATATGGATAAACAGAAACCTGGGAATTACAGCTTTATGCCTCTGAAGTAAACTTAGAAACATACAAAACTACAGGTTAGAATTCCCAATTATGAGTGAATTTAAAAAAAAAAAATACTGAACAAACTATTTCATTCTAATCCTTCTCTTTGCTGTGGCTATGCTGAGGCATCTTCAATGCCTCCTATTTGCATGTTAGTGTTTACTGGAAAAGTAATCAGCAAAACTCCATCTTAGGTAACTTCTTTTACATTTACAGGAATACCAGTTTCAGCAAATAGGCAGTTAAAGGAGACAGAGGTGATCCACTCTTTCAAGTGTATAATACACTAATACCTTTTTCCCATCTAGCAGCTCTGCCACAAGAATCTCATCCCACATCAAACTCCAAAGTAAAGCTTATTTCTCCTTGCTTGCTCTTCCAGGCATGCTACTCTAAACAGGCTCACTTAGAATCATAGAATCACCAGGTTGGAAGAGACCCACCGGATCATCGAGTCCAACCATTCCTATCAAACACTAAAGCATGTCCCTCAGGACCTCGTCTACCTGTGCCTTAAACACCTCCAGGGAAGGTGAATTAACCAGCTCCCTGGGCAGCCTGTTCCAATGCCCAATGACCCTTTCTGTAAAAAATTTTTTCCTGATGTCCAGCCTAAACCTCCCCTGGCAGAGCTTGAGGCCATTCCCTCTTGTCCTTCACTTAGTGAAGAGAAAGAAAGCATTTGTGATCCAAAGACTGAAAATTTGATCGTACATATGTAAACTTATAAGGCTGCATGTAATAGCAACACTGGGTAAATCTGCTTTAACATGCTGTCAAACAGCCTTTCATTTCTATCTCTTCACTATGCTGCTCTTCAGCATGTTCCCAGCCCCATAGCCTCAGGGCTCTTGTCCCTACTGCTACTGCTAGGGTTAGCAACTGCTGCTTCCAAACAAGAATCCTCCTTATTTGAAGTTTTCACAGCATCTAATGAACTGGGGCTCCCATGAAGAACTGTAAATTATCATCTTCCATTTCTTCAAAATCAAGACATGTGAGGGGAAGTAAATAAACAGGAGTAGAAAAAAAACGGAGAAGAGTTTGTTACTTCATTCTGAGTTGTTGTTTTATGATTGGACAGATAACAAAGGAATTTTTCCTCTGTAGTTTAGATGCAAAGAAAATTTAAGACAAACATTTCAATCACAATGAACCATTCATTGCCACTACAGTTGATCTTAAAGATTTGCCTTGTTTACCACAGGAATCAGAAAGTGGATAAAATGTTTCATTTGCTAATTCAAAAGCCTTAGACTAGTCTGATCTAAACCTATCCTGGACACAGTAAAATCAATGCATCTCCTACCCAACTTACGAATCGCAGAACTATAAAGGAATAGCTAGGAAAAAAAGTGCTTAAGAAAACTGTTTCAGCCATTGAACACAACTGGACCTTTCCATTAAAAATAATTTGGGAACTATGCCATCTCAGTGTCTTGCAAAAAATGCCCCACTCTACTCACTGATATCAGTACCACAAAGTAGTCAAACCTGTTGATGGCATCAACAAAAACTGAATTGCTAAAAGCATAAGGCTGACTTAAAGGAGGACAAAAAAAGAGCTTAAGGATCAATATGACCACTTCTTTGAGGTGAAATAAAAAGGGACATTGTGTACATATTTATAATAAATACATAATGGTGATAAGTAATCACTATTTAGAAGACTTGCCCTTCATTCTGTCAGTCAAACAAAATGCAGACCTTGAATAACAGCCATACTGTGATGTCTCACAGAAAGAATTGGTTTTCCAGACCAGCTAAGTCATGAATGATTTAATACAGAAATTAATTGCAAGGAACAATTCATCAGTGTGAAAAGCAAATAAATAGAGTAAACAAATGCACTCTTAGTTGTGGTGGCAAAATACCTATTTCTCCCCTTCCAATTCTCTTTGCCCAAGCCAAAAAAAGTGACTACAAACTCGGCTAAGTAACAATGGGAGCAGTAATTCCACACAAAAGTTCCTCTGCCACATCCACAGAGCAGAAAGTACAGAGCTAGGGATCATCCACTGATCTGTTCGGTTGATCTTACATGTTAAGGTGGTGTATAAAGAGAAAAGTAATCTATACTAGACGAGTAGTATCCAAATCTGTCACTCATTCACTAGGAACAGGTAGCCTTATGCAGGCACTTAATACCAATTTCATCATTGAAAATGTCTTTCAAGGATGAGAAAAATTGCCTGAGAATAGGAAATGGTTTCCACAAGAAGGCAGAAGCATAGCCTGGAAGGTCTGCAGAGCCTCTGTGGGATAGTAAATGCTGAGGCAAACTTAAGCTGAACAGAGAACTCACTTAGTTTGTTAAATAAAACAAAATGCAAGCTAATTCTAATTTTAATATAACCGTGTAAGTAACTAGTTCCAGATATTCAAATGAATTAAGGAATTCTTCTATTTCCTTAGGGCCCACTGTTTCAACACAGCTGGCGTACCCCAACCTAGCACTACAATGGCAGATATGCCCCATATACCTCACCACCTCAACTAGAAAGGGGGAAGCACTCATCTCAAGCTATTTAGGCTTCTAGTTCAAACTAAAGGACTGAAAGTGGGAAGCCATAGTAGCACCTACTCATTATCTTCACTGACTCCAAGAGGAGGTCTGAACCCAGATTTTCCAAGTCCCAGTGTTTGGTCTAACTGGGGGAAGGACAAAGGCTATTTTAAGGGAAAGAAGAAAGGAGTCTTGATGTCTTCTTGTAAACTATTTCACTGAGTAATCCTTTTTGAACCCTCAGTCACCATATCCCAGGTCCCCAGTGAGCAGCCTAATGACCCATCTGCAGAGTCACTCTTCTCTCGAGCTGAGACGACGTGTACTGACTACAGCCACTGCCTGCTCTGGGCTTATGCTCACATTTTACATATAGGAAAACAAAGTCTCTGCTATTAAACCCAGAGGAGAGTCCACGGTTTGAGGATTTAGACCATACTGAACAAGTTCTATAATTTAAAAATTTTGCAGCTTAATTATATGGAGAAACCATTAGACATTTTAAAGAATTAGAACACTGAACTGTTAAATATTAGGCACATGACCCATACCTAATGTAAAGTAAGTTTCTAAGAATGTCCTCAGAAAAATTTAGTAGAAAAACAGGTGCAGGAGAGAATTCAAATGTGACCCATAAGGCCCCAGTATTTAGAAATGAATTGGGATCAGTTCATTCCTTTCCCATGGGGTAACTTGTATAAATGTAATTCTATGGTTTCATAAAACCAGGTCAAGTTTCTGTCCCTTGAGGTCCTTTGGCAATTTGAGGCATGGCAGCACTTTTTCCTGGCTACAAGTTCAAATCTGCAAGCATTCTGGATTTGTGAAAGGAAACAATTAGCCGAGCTGAGGAGATAGGCCCATCCTGACTACAAAACACCTTCCGCACAGAAAACCACTTACGGGGTGAAACATGATTCCACAAAACAGTATTTAGAACTAGTTGGCCTTTTTCATTTAAGTTGATGAAAATGACTGCATTTTCCACCTCTAAAATAATATTTTTCTTTCATCAACTGGCACACCAAATAGAAGAGCAGACGACCTTATCACAGAACAACGGCAGCAGTTTTAACTGATGACATCCTTCTCCTTTAACGTCAAAATGTTTTACTCATGTAGTCATACTTTGCAATATTTGTGAATACATGCATGCTTCACAATGCATTTCATAACTATTATTTTATTACCTCTCATGATATCATTGTACTACCCCAATTTCAGTAATAAAAAACGTAAAGTAAGGCGCAATGAGACAAAACAATAGAAGGGGTCACCAGAGAAGATGAAACCTGTACTTGGCATATGCACACCAGCCAAAGCTTGGCAGTAGAGAGCAAAATGCCATGGAGGCGCCTCTCGTCCAGGAACAACTTGGAATTACTGTTTAACATCATAAGCCATGCAGCGTGTACCAGGGTCTGAACGTCACCTGCAATGAGACCAGAATGATAACGGCTTGAGCGTGACCACTCAGCTCACAGAATCATGTACGGGTTTGGGTCGGACAACCATCCAGTTTTAAGTCTTCTGCCATGGGCAGGGACACGTTCCACTGGTTCAGGTTGCTCAAAGCCTCATCCAACTGGATCTTGAACACTTCCAGGAATGAGGCATCCACAACGTCTGTGAGTACCTGTTCCAGCGTTTCAACAATCACCATATTTCTGGGTCATTATTCAGCCTATATGAAGGATATACAGGCCAGCTCCACACAAATATCTTCTAATATGTTCCTCCAAGTCCAGAAGCAGGCCAAAGCCCAGAAGGGGCACCAAGGACTGCCCCATCTCAACCCAAAGGCTAGGCTGATCTTTCCTGGGATCTCTCCACAGGGACAGACTCCCATAGGACAGCTTTTAACAACAGATTCAAAGAGCTACAGAAGCATAACAGACAAAAAAATCCAAGTCTGTGAAGTTACTCTCTCAGAGCTGCCAGGATCTCCTTTTTGAAGAGCTCCCAGCCCTCATGGGCTCCCTTGCCCTCAAGTGCTGTCTCCCAGGAGACTTTGCCAACCAGTTCGGGTGGATGAGGTATTGAGGGACTTGGTTTAGTGTTAGATAGGAATGGTTGGACTAGAAGATCCGATGGGTCCCTTCCAACCTGGTTGTTCTGTGATTCTATCTAAATCTGAGGTCTACATACTATAGAGGAGGGCTGCTTCTTCTGAAGGTAAATTCCACCCTTTCTTCCACTCTACTGGGATGAAGCCAGAGAAGCTCTGACTAGTAAAATCTGTTCAAAGTTTATTAATTCTTACGACACATCCCACCTGTTGCACCTTGAGATGGCCTCAAGCCAATATGACAGCTGTGGCTATACCAAAACATCTCGAGTAAAAACCTTATTGATGCCCTCCACAGGAAATGTTATAATTCTGTCCTTGCGGAATTTGCATATGTGCTCCTGAAACAGCTACATACCGTTAAATTAGTATTTCTGATACTTTCTCCTCACAGGTTCTCAAAAAAAAGTACTTTATACACAGCTATAATTTGAACTGTAAATTACTGTAGCATTAGCTTCGCTTTCTACTACTATCTATATTTTTAACAAAATATTTCAGGAGCAAATTAATTTTTAAGGGAATCAGTTGAACCATAAGACATCTACAATACCCAAAAACATAAGAAAAATAACTTATTAGTATTTCATGTTTATAACTTGGCCTGTTAAAAAATATGAAAGTAACCTCAAGGAAAAAAAAACCCCAAACCAAAACAAACCACAAACGACTGATCCTGCTTTGAATTGGAACAATATACAATAAAATTTGCAATAGAACTGTGGCATTAATCTTCAATAGTGGATAGACATAGAGAAGTAAAGCCCTGTATACAATCTAAATTGTAAGAACTGTTGCAGCAAGCTAAGGGAAAAACGTGTATTAAAAACAATAGAGAACACATGATTTTTAATTTGTATCAGTCCTTATCACGTACTTAATACCACCTGAAGTATTTTCCTTCCCCTCCTATTTCTTATTTCTTTTAAGCAGAAATGTAAGGAAACAGAAAACAATTGAAAAATGGTTTCATTTCCTTCCCACCAAACTATCAGTGAGTATCAAAACGAAAAATTGAAAAGTGACAGCCACGGCACACATCTTGGAAGTGCCCATTCCCTTAGAAAAAAAAGATAGGCTGCTTCTGTCCTACAAAACTGATTAAAAAAAAAACCCAGCATGGGCTACGAAGCCACAGATTATACTGAATTTTGTCACTCATACCTGCCACAATGTTGCCTTGTTTTCCTAAAATAATTCACATGAAAGAAGACAACACTCAGAAAAATATTAAAAATGCATCATGAATCTACTTCATGCAACAAGTGTTAATTTACAGGACATAAAATCAAAAGCGTTTTTTCAATGCTTTCAGACTGTACCTACAAATACAAGAAAGTACACAACCAATATATCTTTCCACCAAAGATGTCAACCACTTCCTTTATAGCATTTCCAAATATATTCTGCATATGCTTAGTTTAAAAGATGCACGGAGTCTATTGAAAGCAACAGGACTATCCACATTCTTAAAGTTAAACATATGGCTTAAAACCACAGCATTTTTATTTCAATGTAAATAGCCAAGTCCTACAGGTTACCTTCTCCAATAAAGAAAGGTTTTTACAGAAGGTCAGGACACTGGAAACTAACTGTATGCTTTGTAAGGACAGATAACACTGGTATCTATTAAAACTTCATATAAAACCAATTAAAACATTAAGTTTAGATTTTACTATATTCAGAAAACTGTAATAAAAAAATAATAGCCTTAATAGCTTTAAAGAATGCTTGCAATATCAGTAAGCCCTGATTAGATTTATTATCAATACAAAGGTAACGCATTGCTTGTAATGATATATATTACCTGTGTTCTTCAGTTTATTTTATATAACTTTTAAAATATTTTACAATAGTTTTATGTAAGATGAAAAAAACGGTGCATTTCCAAAAAGTAAGATTTAAAAATAAAATCTGTCATGCAGCAATTTGTAAATACAAGCATATTCTCAGACATGTCCTGAACAAGAGCCTTTTGTCCAAATGCAGAATACCTATTGCCTACTCTCAGTACAGTATTGTTAAGAAGTGCCCTAATGCGAACATTATTCAGAGTTACAAACTTTAATTGTGACATTCTAATATTACAAATATATTTTAGCAGTCAATCATGCTAAAATATTTGCAGCAGTCCCACTTAACTCCCCTCTACTTCACCTTCTCCCCTTCCCTATCCAATTCCAGTACATAACTGCACACCTACATGGGGCTCTCTCCGCTAGTCAAACAATCTAAGGATCAGATTAAACAACAAAAATACAAGACGAATAATTAAGATACATCTGTTTGTACTTCTAGTATCACATAAAATCATAATGTCAATAAGAAAACTTGTCTGAAGGTTTAGATTCAACTCGAGCTTTATTTGGATCAAAAGGGCATTAGGCAGAATTTAGCCCTTTGGTTAATCTACAGAATAATTCTGTAAATTCTGAATACGATTAAAATTTCACAACCAAAACATCTTCTCATTTTAATGGAAAAAGAACATCCTGTTAGTGAGGCAAGGTACATGGGAAATTTTTACTGCACCTGCTCCACTGTTTCTGGATTTTTCTAATTTCACCTTGCAACGGACAAAAAAACACCACTGTTAGATATTCATAAAACCTATTTTTCATGCTGATATAACTTGAGTAAGGCACAAAGTACACAGGCTGCAAAGAAAATCTCGAAAGTAAATTAGTTCTGGAGTGAACGGGGTACCCTTTAATGGAATAATGGCAAAAAGTTACATAGGTGTTGCCTACGTCAGCGTTCTTGGAGGTGTATAATAAAAACTTTAGACTGTTTTATTACATCCAAATTATAACAATAGGAACATTTTAAAAGGGGTTAAGATTTTTTTCAGAAAGTTTCTGTTTACTCCTAATAAACTGTTTGTATACACGATTTACAAGACCTTCCCACCCAAGTCTGCAAATTGTACTGTATATATTTGTGCACCTGTCACAGGAGGTGTTTATCACAAAATATTATTTAAAGTAATGTGATCTGAAATACATTTTGTGATCTATTTCCTCAGTCACAACTCAGTCAAAGCAGTTTCATTAGTTTGAGTGAATGTACCCAGAACTGCTGCTCAGGATCCTTTCAGCCTAATATCCTATCTCTAAAAGAGACTGCTGGAAGCTCACAGAAGAGAATCAAGTATATACAGTATTTATGGAGTTATCCTTCCCCAGTGTAGTCTCCCAGCTCATCATTATCAGCAAATCAGAGTGAAGAATTCCTAACCGGGACGTAACTGTATGGTCAAAAGCTGATCCTTGCTTTCACGAAATTCAGTGACATTTTTCTTTCTGTTGTGGGAAATATGCTAGTACCTTTTTTTTCCTTTTCTTCCATTAAAAAAAAAAAACAAAAACCCCAGTTCACAGCTATTCACAGTTAATGCTAAAATTCCATATTTAATAGATTACACTTCAATATTCTATGCTGTTTATGAAATGAAACATCAGCACTTGTTAGAAGATGCCCCTGGCTGGGCACCATTGTCAACAAATAAACAGAACATAGGGGGTTAAGGATAAAGTAACTACTGAAAGCAACCTGGATTTTATCATTTCAAGTCACAGACATTCCCTGACTCTAACTATAAAGACATTTGGTTAATTTCTCAGGATTTAAAAAAAATAATTGAAATGATAATGTAAAAAGAAAAATTCTTCCTTAATGCATGCTGGAGAAATTATCTATATATGAATTAACTCTCTGGATCATAACAGCTTTTTAAAGATGACTCTTCAGCTCTATCGCTTAAATACATATTTAGGCAACTAAAAATTTACTGTCAATTCGTATTATGTCAGTCCACATTATGGCGCTGTTACAGCATGCACACTTAGAGATTATTGAAAAAATTACTGTTCATGTGCAGTATATAATTTGCAAAAGGTTAATAACTATTTTAAAACAATGAATGAAATAAACCCATAATGCAAAGCAGATGCCCCAAATGGTACTTCTAAAATAAAACATATTTAACTTATAAAGGAACAAAGGGGATCTATGTCCGGTCCTGTTTCTTAAAAAGAGACCAAGTATCATGTTTTTTAATGGTTCACGGTTCATTGGCTTATACAATTTTGATAAAACTTGGTAGTTTCTGACTGCTCCCTCCATTACTCTGGAGCCAGAAATGAATTTTTACAGCTAAACTTGTAAAGCTTTTCCACAGAGGTGATACTGGCAACACTGAAAGCGATTTACCTGTGCCAGACCAGCAGAGACTGCAGAAATAACTTAATGTATCTATGATACAGTTCAAAAGGAAAATATTAAAATTCTATCCGATGTATGACAATTCTCTGCTTCATATGCAATTCACTTTAGATGATGAATTGCAGCGATAGGCAAAAACAGTCATCTGGAACGATCTAGTAAAAGGAGAAAACAGAAGAAATACTAAATGGCAGTCAAGCAGAATTAGCATTTCCAACAAACATTTGGAACACACTACTAGATGACAAAACTATTAAGAAGACAAGTAGTAAATAAGATCACTGTACAGTGCTGAGGAACTGCTGAGAGGAAGAGGGATGCGGAAGCACCGGCCCCCAAGCACCAGCCCAGCAAGGGAATGCTGTGGGGCTCTGGCTCCCGGCATCCCAGGTGGGATCAGCAGCCCCTTGCAGCACGCCTGCAGCTCCAGAGAGAGACTAGAGGCCTAAGATGGACTGGGAATTTGAAAAGAGATAGCAATGGTTTGTGGAAATAAAAAAGCTATTTGCTGTGCTTTCACACAGCCTGTTCTCATAAATAAAGTTGATACAAAACTGACAGTAAAACTGTGTATTTTTATATGAACTACAGTCGTCAGTAAAAGATTTCTTGAAAGGACCCCAAATTCTATCAATATTCATAGCTACAAGATAAAGGAGGAGTTAATAAAATTGAATACTTCAAGAAAACCATGTGAAGCAATCGGGTAAAAATGTCCCTGTGCCCACCGCGAGCAGCCCTGCACATCCCTGCGCAGGAACTGCACGAGCAGCCTGGCACAACAGCGTTCACCGGGGAGAAGAGTTCCCTTCCTCAAGCACCAGACACTGGGCTGCTGCCAGGGACTATCAGACCAGAGTGATAAATAGTCCGTTCTGTTGTAGTAAGTACGGCACAAAGATCTCAGTTTTTAATATGTAATATTAATCAATAAATAAATACCATCAGGTGGATATTAAAGTTCTGCTATTGTGAGCTCTTGAGCTCTTTTAGGCTTTTTTAAGTCTGAGCAAGCCATCTCCAACCTTTTTACTCCTTCTTTATAGTTACTACGATTTATCCTCTGGCCTTCCAGAAGTCATCTTTGCTTGTAAAACCTTCCATATTTCTGCTGATTATATTTTAGTAATCTGTGGCAAGAAGGAAGGTCATCAATATAAAACACAGGTACTATATATTTGACATTCCTTCCAGCTGCACTTGCTGACCTGTTCATTTGGAGTATCTGTGATCTGTACCAAGCTCTCTGGGTGAGATACTCCTTTAATTAATACAAACATTAAAAAAACCCCTACATAAGTGTGCAGTATTCAGTAAAGAGGGACATGCTAGGTGCCCATAGTCTGAGCAGAGCAGAAGCCAGCAAAGAGCTAATGAATAACTGCTGTGTAAGAAAGATTTTGAAGAAAATTGTTTCATGTTCAACATCTTTCCCCCTTCACACTAAAAAAAAAAAAAAAAAATCAATTAAGATATTTTCCAAAATTTGTGAACAGCTTCCTAAGAGTGCAAATAATTCCTCACTTTAAGTATGAATGTCAATGAACTCATTCAAAATCATCTTCAAATGTCAGAAAATATTAACATATCCTGGCCACAGGAGGCAGGTCAGAAGGCGGTATATGCTTTTAGCCTTTATTCACGTGGGCAAGATCCAAAGCCAAGCTAGGTCTACGGGAAGGCTCCACGAAGGGACTCAGCATGGTAAAATTCCACAACAAGTGCTCAAAACACAAGAGACCAGAAACAATCTGGGATCAATAGCTTCCAGGTCATTAATCCTAGGCAGGTGACACCCAGTGCACAGTTCGCTACTTTCTTGCACTCACACATTCAAGAAATCTGATTCAATTGCCATCTAGTAGCTTTAAATATTTTCCATGTTTTGCTTTTATTGTTCCCCTATTTTTCTGGCATATGGCCTTCTAGCATCCCATTAATGTCAAACCGTTTAATCGGAATGTAAGCTAAATGCACAGTTTGCTATTTCCTGGATTTCTGTTTGGCGACCAGTGCTTTTTATGAGGAAAATAAAAGCAAAGGTCAGTATGACCAGAAAAGAAAAGTCATCTTCCATAACGGAAGCTTATTTTTCCAGTGAACTGATACAGAAGCCTAATTTAGAATAAGATCCTTTAGTATCATGTTATTATTAGTAGTATCACAAATAAACATAGAAACCAATTCACTTTACAGACCTCCACATTAAGCATTCAGTAGAAAATCTCTTGGGGTTTTATTTTATTGACATTTATTGATTTTTTTAAATAGCAATATCACAGTTAAAATGTATCATTTTGGTGAAACACATATAAAACTTTTCCATCTCGAAATAAGTTACTACAAATTATTTCCACAGAACTGGCAACTAATGATTCAATCCATTTAGAGAACAACAAAGTAATGACTTTATTTGGATGCCTTTTTTGATTAAATAACGTATTAACCTTCATGAAGCTTTCCAAAAAGGGATTAGCGTATTCGAGTGCATCAGCTGATTATGAGACAAACACAACAGTGTTAAGATGCTGGTTCAAAATTTTTGAATCTGATGAGTATAACAATTTAGTTTCTAGGATGGAGCTGGCTCTGACAGCTTCCATCTCAACAGAAAGTGTCCACCCAGGACGCAAGAAGACATCACCCCGGCTAAAGTATGCAGTAACTGAGAGCCTGAAAAGGTCACTTGATTCACTAAACTGAGTGGCTCAAAATATCCTGTGTAATTACTGTAACGTCTGAAATGATTAAAAAATAATTAATTTGTATTGAAAGAAAAATCGGAATGAAATGCATTGCAGGGGAAACCCAGAATGTAAATACAGTTTTATCGCCTGATTATATCACCCATTTTGACCAAAACTCACTGAACCCACTCTGCTTTCTCTCACTGCAATAATACATTTTGCATACCTATTGTATATTCTTTCCATTAAGTTATCCGCCTAATGGATGTATAAATAAGTCTACTACAATTATGCTTTTTAAGGGTCAGATCCTATCCACTTCTGAACCCACTACTGTAATTTCTGCGACGCTGGATGATAACACAGCAGACCTCAGGAACAGCTGAAACACGGCTGATTCCGGGCTGTTGACATAATCAACCCATGTTACAACCAGCCTGCCAAACCCTTTTATAACCCTGCCAAGTCCCACAACTGATGTCCCCATACTTTCCTTTTTACACACACACACACACACACACACACACACGCCAAAAAGGAAAAAAAGTGTCTCCATTTTTTAATTTCACGTATCTAAATTACAATTCACACAGCAGCACCGAGGCAAAAGAAAACTTCCAGAAGTTTATTTTAAGGACCGAATCTTGGAACTCGCGCAGAGCTATTACAAGTTACATGCCACAAAACAATCGTCTGAGAGCAGCTATTAATATGCATGTTGGTTCCACATGAAACAACAGCGGAGTTACCCGAGCAGCTACAGTTATGTCAGCGCTTGGAAGTTATTCCAGGCTGGTTTTGTCCTGCTGCCCTGAATATTCAGGAACTTTAACAATCCGTGTAGCAACAGCTACTGCAGAGCGAGGGCTTTGCCTCTCCTCTATGCTAATGAACCCCAGCTACCCGCAGCCACCCCGGGCAGGGGGGCAGGAGGGGATGTCACCACCCCCACCCCAGCCACCGGGGAAGGGAAGAGCTCGGCGTCGCACGGGGTTAATTCCCCACGTGCTGGCTGCCGGCTGCACCTTGAAATCTGACAATGGGAAAGTGAAACGAAGCCGCTCTTGTTTACGTGCTTGCACTCAAAGTGGCATCGGGACACTTTTGTCTCCCACCACCTCCGCGGGGCTTTCACTCCCCGTTAAGTTCCCACCGGCACAACCAGACGTACACACACACACACCCCCACCTCCCAAGGCAGGGGAGCCCCCTCAGAACCGGAGGCGCTCCCGACCGCTCTGCTCTCGGGGTCGCGGCAGCTATGCGATCCCTTCTCTCCTTTACCGAGCAGATTCAGCCCTGTAACCTCCTGATGGAGAGATAACAGCCCCAAGCTTTGGCCCTCGGTCGCACAGCAGCCTGCTGCTGCAGCAGGAATTTCCTCTTCTGCCAGCTCCTTCTTCCCCACCCCGCCCCAAGCACCCCTTCCCGGTCGTCCAAAGTTTGCGGCTTCGCCTCCTGGGCAGAGAAGCGCGGTGGTACCCACGCACCGCCACCCTCCATCCCTTCCTCCATCCATGTCTCCATCCCTCCCTCCATCCATCCCTCCATCCCCGCGTTATCCTGCGCGATTCAGTCTCGCCAAATCCCTTCCGAGCTCCCCGCTGGAGCTCCCCTCCCCGGTCGCCTCCTTCGTGGTTGGAGGAGGCCGGGAGCTGCTCGCACCTGCTCCTCGGGGGCCGAACCCCCGCCCCAAACCTCCTTCCTCGGGGGAAATGGGACCAGCCCGCTCACCCGGCACCTCTCTCCGCCACCCCAAAGCCAACCACCCTCCTCCTCCTCGCCGTCTTCCCGCCCCTCTTCCTTCGCCATGTGGCAACTGTCTCGGAGATCCATACAAAAAAGTGCACGCGCCGCTTGGGATCCAGGGCAGCGATGGATGGTCTCCATCCACCCCCCTCGGACGGGGTCCCCGTGCCCGGGAGGCGGCTCCGCACCCCATCCCCGAGCCTGTTCCCGTATCCCCCACCCCATCCCGGGACCCCCTCCCCGCCCACTCCTGCGCACCCTCCGGGCAGCTTTTTTTTTTTTTTTTCCCCAAGGTCTAAAGATACATCCAGGGATAACCTGGGGCGGGGGGGTGTAAGAAAGCACTTTTTGGCACGGCTGCCCCCCCTCCCCCCCCCATCGCTTCCCGGCTCCCCTCGGGGACAATGACAGAGAGCCACTTGCGCGGGGGGGCAGAAACATCCCTTCTCCGTCCGTCCGCCCCCCCCCACAAAAAAAAAAAAAAAAAAGGAAGGAAAAGCAAAAGCAGCTGCGGAGGAGCCTGTGCGGGTGCCGCGGCGGCGAGGGAGGGAAGGAGGGAGGGAGGGGACGGTGGCGTGTGGCCGCGGTGGCCCCGGGAAGCGCCGCACCGCGCGGGGGTGGGAACGGGGGCGGAGGGGGGGGGGGGGGAACGGGGGGGGGGGGTGGCAGCGGCGGGAAGGAGAGTCGCGGGGCGAGCGCGTGCCGGGCGGAGGTTTTACCTGGCGTTGGTGCAGTCGTTGTAGAGGGTCTCGAAATCCTTCCTGGAGATGAGTTTGCAGCGGTTGACCCCGGGCTGGATGGCCCCCAGCCCCCTCAGGATGCGGACCTGCTCCACGTTGCAGACCACGGGCGTGATCTCCAGCCGCTTCAGCTTGGTGTAGACCGTGTGCAAGCCTCCCACCAAGTGCTTCAGGAAGAGGTCGAAAGCCTGGGGCAGGCAGATGAGCTCGCAGCCCTCCACGGTGAAAGAAGCCACTTTGGCCCCCCTCAGATCCACCATCTTGCACTCGTTATTCTGGGGGGTGTTCTCCACCGGGGACGGGGTCGAGTACACGGGTTTGCCGGGGAGGCTGCCGGCCGCGCCGCCCGCGCCGGCGCCGGGAGCGGAGGTGCCGCCGGTGCCCAGGCTGGGGCTGCCGCCGCCGCCGCCGCCGCCGCTGCTGGAGGTGGTGGAGGTGACCGTGGCCGCCGCCGCCGCTGCGATGGGCTCCGGCCGGAATAGGTTTGTCCCCGAAGCGGCCGGCGGGGGAGCGATGGACGGAGACGGAGAGGAGGAGGAAGAGGTGGCCGACGAGGAGGTGGTGGTGGTGGTGGTGGTGCAGGCGGCAGAAGTTGAGACCGGAGGCTGAGGGGGGACCAGCTGGGTCGGAGGGATCAAAGCAGCCGGTACGGCCATGGTCACATATAGTGCGGAGGGGGCAGGGGGAGGGGGGGAAAGTTCCCACGCACACACGCAGGGAAAAGGGGAAAATTAAAAAAAAAAAATTATATATATCCAAACAAAAAAAAAAAAAAAAAAAGAGGGAAGGAGAGAAGGGAGGAGGAGGAGGGGGAAGAAAAAGGGGGGATAACCCCGTATCAGGTGCTGCGGCGAGCGAGAGAGCAGGGGGCAGAGTGAGAGAGAGAAACGCACAAAGTGTCCCGCAAGTGGGGACGGAGGAGGAGGAGGAGGAGGAGAAGAGTCCGCTCCGGGCGGCGGGGCTGGGGCCGAGGGGAGGGGGAGGGCAGTTTCTTTTTGTGGTCCTTGCTCTAGCACCACGTTAAAGACGAAGGTGAAAAGGAGGAGGTTTGAAGGACTTCGGTTCTCTCTGGCAAGTACATTGATCAAAGATTGAGAGGGGAATGACAGAGAGAAAATGAGCTGGGAAGTGCTGGCCGCCGCTCGCTCGCTCGCTGAACGAGTTGTTGTTGTCACACGGTGCGGAGGGGAGGAGCTCCGGCAACTTGAAATACCCTTTGAAGCAGCAAAAGGCTCACTCACTAGTATTAGCCCGAATTATCCAACCAGGAACCCGGAGCGGGGAAACGGAGAGAGGGAAACGAGTCCCTCTTCCCCCCCCCCCCTCCCTTCGGGAACCGTTAGATTACATGTTTCACATTTCACCCCACCAGAGACGAGATGTAATTTTTTTTTTTTTTTTTTTCCCGGCCCTCTTCAGCAGTTGCTTGTCAACACAGTTTGCGGAGAAGCAGGAGCATCTCCGGCTTTTCCCCATCAGCCGAGCTGCGCTCCGACCGCGCACCTTGCCGGGCTCGGAGGGGGAAGACTGGGGGGCGTGGGGGGGTGGGCACGTCGTCCTTCTGGGGGTGGGTTTTGTTCTCCCGGGACTGCAAACGCCTCGTCTCTTCCCGGCGGAGCGGGAATTAGCGCCGAAGGTCCGGCCGCGCCGAGGCCCTTTGTTGCGGTGGCTTTGCGCGGGGGGGAATGGGTGGGGGGGGGGGGGCGCGCAAGGGCAGCCTCCTCCCGCGCATCAAAGAGAATGGAGAAACGGCACCGAAGTAACTTAGAAAGGAGGGGGAGGGAGTGTGTGGGAGGGGGGGAGGCAAGCGGCGCGGCTTCGCGCAGGTTCCCTCGAGCGACACGTGGCAGCAGCGCCGCGCAGAAAGCGCGCAATAACGGCGGCGAGCTGCGCGGTCCTAAAGTCCGACGCCCCCCCCATTAAAAAAAAAAAAAAAAGGGTAGCGCGCAAAGTCAGCTGCTGCGCTTGCCCCGCGCATGCGCGGAGCCGCCCGCCGCGGCCCGGGTGGCAGCGCGTGCTCGGGCGGTGAGGGGGCCGCGCGCGCCCTGAGGAGAAGTGGGGGGGGGGGGGGGGGCAAAGGGACAACTTCCACTGGGCCCTGGAAAACCAGGGCGAGGGGCGAACGCAGCGACCCCGCTCCTAAAACCCTGTGCTTAATTAATAGTAATGCAAGTCAGTGCTCATAGCTGCCTCCTTCTTATATAAATGTAGACTATTGCGCGAGATGTGACTCACGGGGTGACACATCCACAGAGTGGGTCATCTCAACGGTCGTAATTCGGTGCAGGGGAATTTCCACACTATCGAAGTATTCTCATGTGGTCTACTTGCTTGTTACGTTTGCTCGAAGGGAGTTTGTGTTCTAAAGAGGTGTTTTGTTAGTGAAGTTTTAGCTGTCCTGCACTAGAATCTTTTAAAAATGTCGAATAAACTCAAGAAAATACAAAGTGGCGTTTTGTTCTGAAGTCTTGTCTGCAGGTTATTGTGAAGAACACTTCTTCAGGCTGTTTTCGGGTGTTTTTCAGAATGTTTAGCTGGAGGATCTCATACAACTTGAGTTCCAGTGGTGGGATCTAGCATTCCATAAAACATGGAATATATCAAAAAACAAACACGCTGCATCTTCTTTTCCCCCCACCCCCCTCCCAGTTGTAGTAAACCAGCTCTGTCCATGTTTTCTTTGCTTCAACTTTTGTGTCTCACCTTATTTTTACATCTCGTGAAGATGTGGAATGGTCCTCGAGACGATGAGAGTGTCGGACGGGTGTGATCCTGCCACTTGGAGATCCGAGTGCGTTCTGAATTAAGAAACCCATTTGTTCTCTACCTTCCCTACAACGTGATGCACACCAGCCCTTCTGCTTTTCTTCTTGCTGTGTGCTCTCAAGGATATATAATCCTCATGGTTCAAAACCATATGAAAACCTACAGAAAATGTAGTTTGAAAGGGTTTACTACCTACCATAGGTCTGGATTAACCTTGATCATTTCAATGCGACATGGGATTAGAAATCTAGAAAGAGATTGCTTGTTTAAAAGGTTCAAGACTCCACAAAACTTCTGGCTTGGTAAGTGTTTCTTATTATTACGGGAGCAACTAGATGTATTTTAACTCACACATATACTCACATAAACACACCAACTGAAGTTACTCTATGTAAACTTTATTTCAGATTGCATTTCTCTTACTGGTTGACCCTTTCATGTAATGATATTGTTGGGTGTTTTGGGTTTTTTCTCCCTCAGTTGATATCAGCAAAACTCAAATTACTGTAACTGATATTTGAAAATTCTCTCTGTGTGAAGTGAAGACTTATGGTGTTGAAATCAATAAGACTGTTTAAAATTCAAAGACCTGCAAATCGTTCTGTTTGTCCTTTGATAGGGCCTGGGCTGATTAAAATGCAACCAAGAAAGCTTAATTGCTGCACTAATTAAGAAGTCTTTAATTTCTTTCCTGGAATATTGTTTGAAGCTGGGTTTCTGTTCTGCTCATGTAACTGTTCAGGGCAAGTATTCTGTTTCTCTGTCTCTCTCTCTTTTTTTTCTCTTGACCATTTTGGTGTATTAAAATGTATGTTAAAGCACAAAGATGTATTGACTGATCGTAATTTATTGCACTAAAAAAAGACTGATATGGAGTTCACTGTTTTATTAAATTACAATTCTGAGGGCAGCTGTAAAGGGTAAAACGCAATCAGAAAATGCATTGTAGCAGTTGCATTTTAAGGAATCTTGAATACCTGACTGACAGGAAGTAGGATAGTACATCAGCTCCCTCCCCATCCTTAAGTTATTATTGATAATTAAATATTTGAATTAATTCAGGAAAAAAAAAACCCCAAGCAAGACAAAACAGAAATGTATTTATCTTCTGAACGTGTGTGAAGGAATGGACCAAGGGGAGGGGAAGCGTACGGAAGACAGGCACCTGGTGAGGATGAAGAGCGTGTTGCCATGTTAAATTAATCTACAATATTTTTTTGGTCTGCATTTCTTTTTGAATTTATTGTCCTGAAAAATACCTTTCTGTCTTGTGTTTTGTCTTATCCCTCTCTAGTGACCTATTTTGCTCACCACTCTTTGAAGAGAAGAAACTAAATGATTTCACAAAGCTTTCTGTGTGATCAATAGAGTAATATTTTAAGTTTAATCATGATGCATTATAATTCTAGCAAACTGCTGCTGAGCAGAAGATTCTAAGAAAGGAGCAAGTACTGGCAAAGAGAAGGTAAGTTCTGTTTTGCTTTTTATCTCCAGGGTCTAAAGCAGCAATCTTCCTTTCAGAAGCTCTCTGTTATTTAGAGGGAAGACTGAGAAAGAGGGAGGGACCTCATACTGAATCTACCCTGCACTGCTCAGGAAAATAGGCTCACAGAAATGTAGGTCTATGAATTGGGATCCTTTCCCTCACCGCCCCCCCAGTTCCTCCAAGATATTTACTAAACATTGAGAACACAGTGAATACAGTTGAGATTGATGTGTTGTTGCAGTAATAGGAAACTGGATGCTGCAGTGCTGTTTTTCTAATTGTTGCATTATAGTCAAATTAGCACAGACCTTGTCCAATACAAATACAAACTGGATTCCTTTCAGTGACAGGACAAGTAGATAACATGTTTAATAGATACAAAGGGAGATTTACCATTCCAAGCACGACATCATGCTAATTATGTTTACTCTAATTGAAAGGAAGGTTTTGGGGAACCTGAAATTACTCATAGGGTATTTTTAATAACTGAATAATAACAAAGTGCAGCAAACGTTGATCACAGACCTTTTGGTCTTTCAGAATCTATTGGAAAATTAAATGAAAAGTGGAGTTTGGTACAAACGATGCCCCAGGGCAAAAAACAACTAACACTAGATTTTCCAGTCCAGCCATAACACAAATCAATTTGAGCACACTTCTATGGCCAGACTGCCAGATTGTTATGACTGCTAATTCACTCAATCAAACAGTGCATTAGCACACCCGACACAAACAGCTTTAACAATAGCATGCACTCCTGAACAGTCCACCATATATCATAAAAAGTCCAGAATACATGGCAAGATTGCTTTCAGGTTCTGTTTACTGCAGTTTGTATTTACATATGGTGCCTGCTTATTAAAAAAAAAAAAAAAAAAAAAAAAAAAAAAAAAAGTGGAAAAATGGAAGTGGAGGAACTTCGGGAGACATTGAACAACTTTTTAAGTCTGTAAGAACGAGAATCTGGGAGCAAATTATCACCTGGGCTGATTGTTTAATGTGCGTCTCTCAGCTGGGGAGTCGAAGGCAGTGGCTGCAAGTCCCCAGCACAGGACTGGAGGAGCCGCTCCCTGCCTACAGGCACTTGAGCACCAGAGCATCTTTTGCCGGCTTTGCTCCCGCGAGTAGTCTCACCGGCTCCGAGGGTATTCATCGCCCGAGTAAAAGGGCAGGATTTAGCCCCAGAGTTACCCGTCAGGTCCTCCCCTTCAGCCCCACGAGGAGCGAGCGTCGTCTCCGGTGACGCTAAACTGATGCTGTGCCCGAGGACGCGCTGTACCGAGAGATGCGATAACCGACGGCTTGGGAACCTGCTCATCCCTTCGCTCCCTCCTCCGTCGCATCCGATACACACGCAAACACGCGTCCGCACCCCCACCCACTCCCACGCACAACCACAGATATGCAAATTGCAAGTACCCCAAACGCCAATTAAGCTACTTGCTTATTTACGATTCCCCTCTCCGCACTCACACACACACATACACCCCCCCCCCCCCCCTTAAGTCGATGTTCTGACTTGAGAAAATATGTTTCGAAGTCGGTAACTAAAATAATCCTCGTGTCGATTTGAGCTTCTCGGTCACGTTGCAGCCACCGGAGGCGAATGGTGGAGCGGGTCGGGTTCCCCTCTCGGGCTGGTTGGGGCTGGATGCAGGGAGGAGGTGAGCGGGCACTGCCTGGCAGCGCTCACCTGGCAGCGACAAGCCCGGAGGGAGGAAAGAACAACCCAACTTCCCTGCGAGAAGGGACCGAGGGGCTGGGATGGAGCCCTGGGTGGTGTGTGAGTTCTACTCGGGCTCTCATTAGAGGTGCTCACTTCCACGCGTTAATTCACCTATCAACCGGTAGGAAAAGCCGCTCAGAGCGATAATTATGAAGTACAAAGCTCCTGCTATTAAATTGTGTTAAAGCGGTGATCTAATCCGAGGTGCCCTTTCCCGTGCTTCCCCCTCCCCCGTTACAGAACTAGTTCTCTCAGCCGCTTCCATCCCTAGCTCCCAACCAGGCTAATCAAAATACAAACCTCGGAGAGCCGGCCTGATATTTAAAATAAGTCCTGCTTTTCCAATAGGCGCCAGGGACCGCTTCTCCTGCCCCCTCCCCACCCCAGGGGACCGCGACATTCCCATCCCTCCTTCCCTCTCCGAGAGGGGCGGGGGGCAGCGGCTCAGCACTAATTGTTTCCCTTAATATTAATAATAAAATCCACACCGGGCTCTTTATTACACATTAGCTGACAGCCTGCGAGACGCAGCCTTTTCCTTCTCGGGTCACTGAAGTGAATGGAAAACATCATGTGTGGGGAGTGTGTGTATACTTTTATTATTCCTTTATCTCAAAAAAAAAAAAAAAAAAAAAAAAAAAGCGGACAAACATTTTTAACGTTCTTTGATGCGAGGGGAGGACCTTTAAAAGTCCGAGTCCTTGCTTGAAAAGTTTTCAGCCCCAGAGCGGGATTTTATAGGGAGTTATAAACTCTCAGTTAAGAGGGGATGTTGTAAATGGAAGTGCTGACACAACCTTAACTATAGCGTGTAAACGGCTATGCTATAATATCCATTAAGCAGAAAGAAAAATAAGATGGCTGATCAATAATTTATACAAAGAGTACCAACTGCAGACATAATAACTGTAATGTTTGCAAAGCAATCTCTCGCTCTCCAGGCTTAACAGTAAACTAGCGGGGCTGTTAATTTCCAACTCCTACAGATAAGAATACAAACAAATTACTTAAACTTGTATTTTGCTCGATATTTTGCACGCCTCGGTAGGATAAAATAAAATTTAATTACGATGCGACTCGGACTGGTTGGGGATCCTCCCTCCCCCTCCCCTCCCTCCTGCTGCTCCCAGAGAACCTTCCTGGCGCAGGGAGGAACAGGTTGGTTCGGGCAGGGGCTGGGAACGGAGCAGCTTTTGGGTCACCCTACTTCTCCGCCGAGTTATTCGTACATGGAAACGAAATGAAGCCATTTAACTTCAAAAGAAAGTTGCGAGGTTTTCCAGTGCCACGAGCTGGAACACAATACCCCCCCCCCCCCCCCTCCCCGGCTCGATAAGCATCAGCTGTCAGAGGACAATGCTCTGGAGCTCTGCGTGCAGGAGGCTACGGGGAAGGAAAAATCTGCTTTTAAGGCGAAGCAGGGCGTCTTCCACTATCCTAAGCCGGGAGTGGGCGAGAAACTGTTATCTTCATTTGCATGGGAGCCTTATCTCCCGTTTCCGTCTACTGTATTTAGATAGCAAAGCAGAGGAGCAAAGTCTGAAAGTTGCTAAGTGGGCTCGGGGTAATGTGTCGAGGTGTTTGTGTGTCTCTTGCAATAGTACCAAAGAGATCCCGTCTGGGTTAAATAGAATCATGTCAATGGAGCAGATTTTTTTTTTTTTCTTTTTTCTTTTTTCTTTTTTTTTTTTAAAGTGCCTCCTCCCACCCCCGGCCTAGGTAAAACGAAGTTGTGTTGCTAACCACACCAGAAAAAGCTGAAATTTCATGTGGCACGTAGAACCTCCTTCGGGCAGCTTTTGGCTGTGCTTCTTGGGGATTTCACGTATAGGGGTTTTTTGTGTAGCATAAGTGGAGTGACACCTTATTTCGGAGCCCTGAGCTGTAACGCGGGTGCTACTTCGCCTGGCCCTCTATTAAAACAAAAAAATAAAAAGAAAAAAATAAAATCAGTAATTAGTTGTTCTTGTTGAGTGACCTCTTCCAGCTCAGCTCCAGTAACGCAAGGAAATATAGATGGCAACTGCCTGCAGACTGCACACACAGACCACGCCTTTTATACCGAAGCAATGCATTTTGCCCCCCGACCCTCCGTCCTTTCCCCGCCTCAGTGACCGCTTGGACACAACGTGGAATC
Source organism: Coccyzus lansbergi (assembly GCA_033558105.1). Lineage (NCBI taxonomy): Eukaryota > Metazoa > Chordata > Aves > Cuculiformes > Coccyzidae > Coccyzus > Coccyzus lansbergi. The sequence goes on along the minus strand of JAUMJK010000504.1, from coordinate 371,193 downwards.
GTGTTGCTCGGGGAAACTTAACAGAAATTGCAGCGCCCACTGGTGTCCGGGCGTGGGGGGAACCGAGCTGCACAGCTAGCCCTCCCCTCCGCTCCCCTTTATCCCTCTCTGCTCCCTTTTGCCCCCTTCCGCTCCTCTTTACCCCTCTCTGCTCCCTTTTGTCCCCTTCCGCTCCTCTTTACCCCTCTCTGATCCCTTTTGCACACCCTCCACTCCCTTTTGCTCCCCTCTGCTCCCTTTTGCCCTTCTCCCTTTTGCCCCCTCTTCTTCCTTTTGCCCCCTCTCCTCCCTTTTGTCCCTTTCCACTCCCTTTTGCCCCCTCCACTCCCCTTTGCTCTCTCTGCTTCCCTTTGCCCCTCTCCACTCCCTTTTGCCCTTCTCCCACTGCCTTTTCCCCCTTCCACTCCCTTTTGACCCCCTCGGCTCCCATTTGCCCTTCTCCACTGCCTTTTCCCCCTTCCGCTCCCTTTTGCCCTCTTCTGCTCCCTTTTGCCCTTCTCCACTGCCTTTCCCCCCCTCCACTCCCTTTTGCCCTGCTCAGCTTCATTTTGCTCCTCTCCGCTCTTCTCCACATTCCTCCCGCTCCCCTCTGCACCCCTTCAGGTGGGCAGGAAACGGTGGGCAGAACTGGAGTAAAGAACAAAGTAAGGAGATTCAGCCCAAACCAGGCTTAAACTCATCAAGTAAACTCATTAAGTAGGGGATTGTTTCTTTATTGTCTAAGTGGAAGCTTAGAAAAAGCAGAAACAGAAAAGTTGTCTTTTCCCTGCCTCTTCCATTTCAGTAACCCCCCTCTGTTTGAGGAGGTGTGTGAATGGAGCAAGTGTTCATAGACAGCATCTTGACACTGGCACTGGAGGGGCTGCCCGGATGGAAAGACTTGATGGGAAACAACCTGGAGAAGAGGAGGCTGAGGGGAAACCTTATTGCTCTCTACAACTACCTGAAAGGAGGTTGTGGAGAGGAGGGTAATGCCCTCTTCTCCCAAGTGACAGGGGACAGGACAAGAGGGAATAGTCTCAAGCTCCGCCAGGGGAGGTTCAGGCTTGACATAAGGAAAAAATTCTTCACAGAAAGGGTCATTGGGCACTGGAACAGTCTACCCAGGGGGAGATGGGTACCTGGAGGTTTTTAAGGCATGTGTGGATGAGGTACTGAGGGGCATGGTTTAGAGATTGGTGGGAATGGTTGGACTAGATGATCCAGTGGGTCTCTTCAACCTGGTGACTCTGTAATTCTATGATTCTAACAGGAACAATGCCAATTTCTGAGTTCTGGGTACCCACCTGACATGCAACACCATAGAAGCTCTGCTGAGATCTTTTCATTAGGCCCATCCTTCCTTTTTTTAGGTGTTTGAGGTTTGTGGGGTTTTTGTTTAGGTTTTCCTTCTACACACATCATGTTTAGAGACTGGTAATGGGGAGCATTTAGATTTTCTTAGAAGACATTCTCATTGCTTTGGGAATGAGGACTTGGCAAGGAAGGTGACACACAGAACTCTTGTCTGGGTAGGTAAGCTCAAGATACACTTTCACAGTGGCAGTGCATGTCTTGAGTATTTGCTTTTTTGTTGTGCACTGGGATACTGGATGATGTACTTAGTCAGATTCAAACTGTCCAGCTCGATATGATTTCCCACGTAGGATTCCAAAAGCTGTAAGAGATAGCTTTGAATTACATCACACACTGGGTCACAAGTAGGTGGCAATGGATGAATCCTGTCGTCTTCTAACTCCTCCTTTAAAAGCTTCCAGTACACCTTTGGTTAGTATTGTACAGATTTCCTGAGATAATAAGACCTTGTCTAACCAAGAAGGAAAACTCCAAATATATTCTCAAATACCTTGGTCTGAATGTCTAAAATCATCTGGTGAATGATGAAAGGCAGACACAATTAACATGTGTCTCTACCTCTGTTTGACAGCCACATCTTTTCCTTTTTCTTTTCCTTTATTGTTGCTAGGCATTTCTTCATCAATAATAAGCACCTAAATATATGCTTAAAGAGCTCTTGATGCCAAAAATTTGTCACACAAAACTGTAAATACAGAAGGCACAGAATACCAAAATAGTTGAAAATCATTTGCAGGAGGTCCCGATTTGCTCTATTTTCACATTTCCAAAAGAAAAGACACTTATTTTGAAACAGGATAATACTTGGCAAAGATATAAAACATAAAAAAAAATGTTCCTGTATCTTTGTGGTAGGTATAATAGGGGTAGTTTGGCTAGAGTAAGTTCCCTTAAAATATACACTGTTGATTTTTATGGATAATGGCAAAAGACTTTTATTATGACTATATGTTTGAATTTGTAAATAATATAAATTCACTGTTGTCTGTTCCTCTTCAATGCTCAGTGATTTACATGCAATTGAGTTTTATTAGTAGGATACTGGACTCCAAGTTTATGTATCTGAGTACTTATACAAAATATATTCTTGGAATATTTATCCAATAAAAATAGACTTATGAAGACAGTAGTCCCTCAATACATTCTTAGCTTTAGGCACAACTGTATATCTATAAGTAGATACTGAACACTGAAATGCAAGGAGCTGAGTCACAGAAGTACCAAAAATAATTTTTTAAAAAAGAAAACCAGAGTTGATTCTTGTATTTTGAAAAGCAAAGGGAATTTTAGGGGAAAATCAATCACTACTTTTAAATAAGAGAGTAACTTGAGAAAATTGTAAAAGTATACAAAGAGCTAAGTTACAGAAATAAAATTTTATCCATACATAATATTTATTTAGTCAAAAGTGTATGCTTGCATTTTGGCTTTATTAAAGCTTATTCTAAATATGTGAGTATGAACTTAAGTATAAATTTCAAAGCAAGAAAAATGAACCGCAACCATTTGAAGTGTTTTAATCTAGCTGGTTAGAAAGAGTTCTAATTGTCCTGCTTTTGCTTAATTAGACCCTTCAATCTGACAATCACTGTCAGGCAGTTAAGGATTATTCCAATTTTTACACATGAGGAAGGATAGGACAACTAAGATACACAAAAAAGTTCGGGTGCCGTGTTCATACTACCAGTTGTTGCATGATTTAACAGGTGCATAAATCCCTTAGTACATAAGGTCATGTTGACACAATTCACCAAGTGTGTGGATTTCCTTTGCTGAACTTATAGACGGAGCCCCAAATCTCAGTGTTGCTGGGGTATTTTTGAAGAGAAAGTTCATGCTGAAACATAGTCTTTGCTTGGGTCCACTGTGTTCACACAAGTGGGACTTAAAACAAAATAACTCTGAAACGAGACTACTTACTTCTGCATCTGTATTTGCATTCTGTGGTATAGCTAATAACCAGTTAGGCAGGTCACTTCCGGGATGGGAAACCTGTTTTCACACATCCAGCTTCTATTGTTCACCCAGCACAAGAAAATGAAGCCAGATTTCCCTCATGGTAGCAGTGCACATGAGCAATCAAAAATGAGGTCTGAAACAGTGAAAGCTCTCTGGCTTTTCTATGGAAAATTTAAATCAGTGGACTGATAGACTACTACCAGGAGAAAGACCTCCAAGAAGACTGTCATACTTCTCATATAAGTGTTTGCTTCACCTTGCTGAGAAAAGATTTTAAGGACTATGTTCAGCCACCCTTGCTGTGTGTACAGCCTCTTCTTCCCTATCAAAATCACACCGATAATGAAGACCTTGATGTTCTTCACTGGTAAATTTGTCCTGTTTTGAAAGTGGGGCTTCTAAGTAGCTTAGTTGCTTCTAAAATGTTATTCTGTGACTTTTCCTTTCTGTTTTCAACTGTTATACTGACAACCATAAAGCTGTATTCAAAGCATTTTTCTTAACAGCTCTAAGTTATGTTTTTTACTATGAAGCTGAAACAATTACGAGGAAAACAATGCATATAGCAATATATACAATTGAGAAAGTGTTTGCTTAAGTGTTTTATTTCCTACTGATATATACTCAGAACTCAGTGCACAGTTTACATGTAAGGGCCAGTAGCTGAATACTTTTAAATACAGAGACACATAATAGCAGTAGTAAATACAGATTCAGAGGCTACATTTATGTTCCCAAATTAAACTTGCCTGGAAATGTTCCTATGCAGTAAAGCAAACTAGCACATATGTGTATTTGTAAACTGTTCTCCTGTTCAAAAGAGGGTAGTGGCACCAGCCTGCCAGCTGGGAAAGGTCTCTGGGAGACACAGCCTCCCTCTCCCTCAAACTGCACCTGGGAATCAGCAGTTTTCAGGATACTTGAAGTGTGCTGGGGGCTATTTGAACAGTTTTACAGTATAGCGCATTAACTTCCAGTACCTGAGAACATTCCCAACTGTTTTATATTGCAGTAACTATCTTGAAACATGTATTTACATTGGACAGTTTTATAGGTACAAGCTCTTGATCTTGCAATCTTTACATGGGCAACATTCTTATTGACTTAAAGAAATGAAATCTTAAAAAAAAAAGTTTACTTAATTAGTGAGGAATTCAACCCCGGCCTATAATTAGAAAAGAAAAAGGAAGTAAAATTATAACCCAGGAGGAGCTTGCTAAAATACTCCCTAAAACAATTTTTGAATGGCATTAAAGCATTACTCACTAATACAGGACCTGCTTAATTGATTTAGCAGCCTGGACTAGAAATTCAAGTTTTTGTGCTCTTGTGCTTTTGTGCTGGGTATTTGAAGCCAAAGATGTAATAGTGAATGCATTTTCTATAAGAGACTTACAGAGGGAAGGCAGGGCACATTCCTTGCTGGGTTTTGTGTTAGATTCTTTATGGTCAGTATCAGTCCCATCAACCAACCCAGAGAAGTTAGAGATTTCTTTCACCATGTTGACTGCTGTTGATTTTGTGAGGCTATTTGTAACTATTAGTGATAGGAACACTGTAAGAAAAAACATTATACAAAGGGACAACTGCATTTATTTGTGTATTTCCCCACAGTTAATATGAACTAACATAATACTGACCTGTTCAGGAGTCACATAAATGCAATGTCTTGCACTTCTTTCTATAGCTGTAGATTGTTTTGAAAAGTCAAAGAGATATAAAATGACAGAGGAAAGATTATTCTTTAGAATTTTCATTTTGCCATTTACAAATCAATGACGTTTGCATTTGTCTTAACACATTAGTGAAACAGACTGTAAAGGAAAACTGTTTTACAGATTGAGCTGAAAAGCAATATTGAACCAAAAAGTAATGCTAGTTTTATTCAGAAGCAGCAGATACTATGAATTATATACTTGACACTTCATAAATAACAGCACACCAAAAAATCAGGAAGAAAATTACTTTTTGGCTCAGTCTTGCAGTCAAATGGTATTTTTCCCAAATAAGAAAGAATTCTAGGGTCACTTTTGATAGTCGGCAAAGGAGAATAGAACTTTCCTTTATTCCACTTGAACAGCTTTCAGAGAGAGCAATTTCTAATTGGAAGTCTGTTAGAAAGGTTTATTTGGGAAACAGTTGACTTTCTTTCCATAGCTTGTTTTCCCATGAACATGGGTTTTTTTAGTATGCATCTGAGAAACATGTTTTAATGACAAAACCCTTAATTATTGACAGAAAGAAAAAAACCTAAGCTTATGCTCTTTAATTGATCTCATTGGTCTCTAATGTAAATTCCAGCAATCTCCAGTTCATCTCACTTCTTGTGGAGACTGTAATAATACAGAATTTAACATTGTTATTGCTTGCTGCTGAATTATAGTACAAAAGTTGGTTAATTAAAAAGATTAGGCAAATAAGGCCCTTGTATCTGTGAGAAGTCTGATCTCGCTTTAAGGCTCAGTTATTTCTCTGATAACCACCGATTATCTCTTTTGCAGAAGCAATTCTGATAAGGCAAAGGTGCCCTCTGTAGGGGAGAGGCTGTAAATGGTGATGAGTAGCTGGAGTTTTTAACATTCACAGAAAGCAACAGAAAAAAAATAATTTCTTAGCAGTCTGGCTCTTAGAGAGACACTACAGACACAATATCATGTAAAAATGAAGCAGAGAAAAAATAAACACCCCCAAAACCTTACTTTAAAATAAAGCTGAAAATAATAATCTCAACTGCAGATAACAGCTAACAGTTTTGCAAAAAGCTGTTGCAACACTAAATGTGTAATTCAGTGAAAACTGAGCTGCAGGAAATCTCCTGAATAAAATGAAATATGAGTTTCAGTCAAAAGAACTTTATGGAAATAAGAATATTCAGAAAGCAACATACCTAAAAACATCTCTGCAGCATGTAGTCCTAAAAAGTTTACCACAAAACAGATTCATTAACAGTCCCAGGGGGTTAGAATATTGCTTGCTAAGAAATTGCTTTTGTTAGCATGTCCACAGACACGTGTTAGCTGGTGTGCAGAATCTCCAGTGGCTATTTGCAATTATTTGGGGAATTCTTTCCACAATTTATAATCGCAGCTAATGCCAGTCCAGAGAGAGAGGCAGGGAATCTGACTTTAGTCATAGTTCATTGCTCATTATTAATTATTTTCTAAGCCTCACTTCTGTAATCCACTAGGTTGGCCTGCAGTTCTTGTTATCTTGATTTTCTTTCTGATACTCTCCTTCTCTACTTTTTAAATTTTTTTTTACCTTGCATTAACATTTCTTTTTTCTTTATTTTTCTTTTGGAATAACTGTGGTGTTGCATATAGTAGCCTGCATTACTATGCAGTGAACTGTAACATGGAGTGGGCAAAACCCTTAAGAACTGTGGTTTAACCTCCTTTGACCTTTACCAAAAAGTTAGAGAAGAAGCAGAAACTAATTCTGTTAGTAGATTGGCTGCACATGTTGGAGTTGCTATAAAAACCTAGGCTGAACCATCGTTTAGAAAATGAAGAACAATGTTGTAAATATGTAGTCTGACCTGCTCCTAAATATGCCTATAAAGAGAAGGGTGGGGGTTGTTCAATTGTGGAAAAGTTAAGGATAATAGCTTTTAAAACCTATGGATTTCTAAAGGTGTTTGAGATACTTTTCTGGTCTAGATCATTAATAAGTGTTAATTTTCCTAGGCCCTAATGTCTGCTGACAGTCTTTCAAAAGCAGAGTGAAGGACAGGGAGGATGTAAACCAATTGCCTTTCTGAATTACAGGTTGTGGTTGAACAGAGCTTGTTCTTTTTTTTTTTTTTATCCACTGTTGAAAATACGTAGTACGAGGGACCTGTCCCATATTTTTGACCATCTAAATGTCAAATTAATGCTATCTTTTGTTTTAGTATCTGAAACATTAAGTTCCCTTCCTTCAATACATTGAATAGCATTGAAATTCCCCGTCTCATTTTAAGAGAAGTAATTTCAGTACACTACTTTTTGATCTTTAGGGCATGCTTCCAAGTCCATTTACATAAATAAATGTTTAGGGAATGCCTGACGTTATGGAACTATGTGGACTTCTGAGATGCCCTCTTCAAATTCCATTGCTTACTCTGTGAACCAGATCTGACACATAGCAGGGTATCCATGCTACCTTCTTCAACAACCAAAATTGAAATATCTCAAAGGATAAAAGTGAGGATCCTAACTCAATGGGGAAATGCATGTAGGTACAGCCATACTATATGAATGTCCTTCACAGCTGAAATCTTTATGACCATTTCTTTCCCTGATATAAAGCATATTTACACTGTAAGGTCTCTGGTGTAGACGTTGTCTTACCCTGCTTAATTATTGCATCTTTAACAAAAATCCCACATCATATTTGAATGCCTATCCTGAAATGTGAAAGTAACCTTAGGTTAGGTGTCTTTAAAGTCCTTCTTCACACTATCCAGCCCTTCATCTAAACAGAGGTAAAACATCCAAAGGTATTTTTTTCCTTTTGGTAGATATCTTTCCTGTGTCTAAACATGTAAACTGGATCCCTCTGGCTTGCTGTATTGATCCTTCCTGGTCATTTTGTAAGGCTGTATTTGCAGCTACAAATGTATTATTTTAAAATATGTATTAATTTGGGAAAAGCAATGCTTCTCAAGCTTTACACTCATTTGTATTTTTTCCTTGAGTTTCTTTTAGATTCTTTTTTTCCAGCTAAAGACTGCCAGTTCCTCAGATTTATTCTATGGCAGCTAATTCCAGGCAGCACTCTCACAGGCTATCTTTAGATGCTTTGTTTATGTGTCAGAGAAAGGTCTCTGGTCTCCATATACAGTCAATGAAAATAATTATGCATATTCAGTGCAGAGATTCAGAAAACCTAAACTGTTAGCTCCAATATGGCATTGTGAAAATAAGTCCTAGGTGATCTGAGACAGACCTCTGTCACAAGTAGACAGTAACATATGTCAAATTTTCCATTTAGTTTATCACGGAGTCATAAAATGTTTTGGGTTAGAAAAGACCTAAGAGATTACCTTGTTTCTTTGTTTACAATTTAATATTCTTTTCTTAATTTCATCAATTATAATTTTATTTTTATCAGATTTGCTTTTTATTGTGCTATCTTTTAGTTATTATGGTCATGTTAGTATTTTAAGTTCTTCCTCATTGATTGAACTTTTCCCATCTATTTTAAACAGTCATGATCAGTCTTGATTTAAAAAAAAATAATAAATCTCATAGAATCATAAAGATTGGAAAAAACCCTCATGTTCATCAAGTCTAACTGTCTATGCTTAATAATCCACATCCCAAAGTGCCACATCTACTCCAGGTATGGACACTCCACCACTTCCCTGGACAATTTGTTCCCGTATCTTCTCCACATATGATTTCTTATTCTCTGATGTCCTTGTCCTCTTTTTGGGGTTTTTTTTCCCTTTCTATTTTTTTTTCCTTTCCATTTCTTTTTTTTTTTCTTTTGCTTTAAGATTATTAGAGCATTCTATGTTATTTGACTTGTTTCCTGTTACTGTAATTGGCTTGACCCTTTCTTTCTAGTTTAAGAGCATACAAACTGTAAAAGCAAAGTGGCATTGTGCAAAGTCTAAATTGTCTGGTTTTTTAATCTTTCTTTCGTATAGTTTTATTAATTTTACTCAACTATCTGCAGCTTTGATACCACTGCCCACAGCACTTTTCCTGAATGGGTGCCAACCGTCTCTAGGCTCTGTTGTCTGGCATTATATTCCTTGGCCCCCGTCCTGAAAAATTTATACACTTGAGTAATTTTACGCATGAGAGCAGGCCCATTGCCCATTGATGCATAATGTTATTTGGGAGTGCACGCATTTTCAGGGCTTGGGTAATTGTTTTGATTTTACCGGTCAATCTTTGAAAAGTATTTGTTATGGGATTTTTTTACCCAGTTCTAGATTTTTTTTTCTTCTCTCTGTCTGTATAGTCACAAGTTTTGTACATTCACACAGGTTTGGATATAGGTTAGGTGGGTTTGAGCCGTAATTAAATCTACTCTTCATTTTATATTCATGGTGGTGATTCCCACAAACATATTACTATTTGGATGACTTGAATGTATGACAGCTTCTTGAGTATATAGAGGATTTATTTCATTTTACACTGCAGATGAGTGATCAACAACAGTTGATTCCTGTAGTCTATTCCTATCCCATAAACCATTCCCATGATAATGAATTAGCTGTCAGGTGAAACTTTGGAGAGTTTTATCACAATATCCGTATCATAACTAACCATGTAAGTATATATGTACCAGTCATATTTTTCTTAGTTTAAAGGAATTCCAGCTTTTTGTTAATTTACTACATGCTTCTAGTGCCTTTTGATTGCGTAACTACTGGAACAGTCCTCTTGCTTAGCTCTCTAGCTACAGAGGATCAAGAGTATGTAGCCCAACAAATATTACAGCGCAATTACTATATAATTCTTTCTCTGTTTCTATGCCCATATTTTTGTTATTGCCATTCCTTCATTTGGTTCCTTTTACTAACTAGTAATCAAACATGTTCATCCTTTGTTTAATTTAAGTAAGACACATCTAAATGTACAAAGACCCGAATCTCTAGCTGCTACAAGTCTCCAGGCTTCTCCTGAGTCAACAAAGCTATGTCACTTTTACAGCCTGGGAAACTGGTCAGATAGGTATGAAAGCCAGATTACTACTCTGTCTAATGTTCAATGTCGATTTCAACTTCTTTTCGTTTTGCATTCCTTAAATACCATGCATTCACTTCACATCCTTAATAGAGTGCTCCTGCTTAAATTGTAATCTTCTTTAAAAACCTAAATACTTCTTTTAGGCCACTGTTTTTACTCTTTGAAGGATGTCCTGTCAATCTCATCTTTATGCAGATCTTGGTAATATATAGTATTTCCTTTGGAATTTTCCCCCAGTGTTGGCCATTTCCTGCCAAAGGCTCAACAGTTGGAGAATAAGCAGTCTATGTATCCAGGCAAAATAGGAACAAAGTTTAAGGTGATAAAACCTACTCAGTGTAAATTTTTTTCTGAATATTACACTACCTCTGAGATTTCTATTAACTTCAGTTTGCTTAGATGTTCAAGACACATATGTATTACAAAAATCTGCTGCTTTCACAGATATCTATGTTACCCCTTGTAGAACCTAAAAAACAATAATAATTTTTTTTGAATTTACATCCAGCTTCACTTGCAGTGTCACAGTGTGACTTAACATTGAGGCTTAACACATTTGTCCATAAGCTTGCTTTAAGTATGTGAGTAGCTTTAATAATTTCCATGCTGAATACGAGCCTTCAAGCAACGTATTTTAATGCCAGAACCATTTCAGATTCTCAAGTGTATTGTTTCAGAGTATTCTCAGCACTCTATTTTGAGTTGTTGCCACTGATCCTTTGTAGTGGTATTGCACACATGCAAATTATTGAAGTCAAAGTAATGAATATTGGGCAACACAACACAGAAATCCTATTTCAGGTTATATGGATAGTGTCTTGGCACACTGATTTATTAGCTACAAAACATGAATCTAAACAGGTCCTTGCCTACCTTTTTAATGTATTTTTCAGAAAGCAGTAGAAATGCTATTGTTATTGAACTTCTATTTTGTATTAATTATGTATTTGTGCTATATCTTTTAAACAGTATAGGAATGGTTTGAGGTTGAACTTAAAATTAAATAGAACTATATTTTCTGTAACCTCACGGAGATTAAGTAAAGTTCTCTGCTTCGACAAACTGATAGAGTTTACTGACTGGATGGAAACTGACTCACTTATGGTCCTCCTACTCATATTTCTAGTGCATGGGTATTCCTCTATTGCAAGAGAAGGTCTATTAACTTTCTATAAACAAATGTTGCTCTCATAGATACAACTCCTGTACAAGTATGAGTGAAGGTAAGTGAAATGTTAATAGACAATGTATATTACAATAAATATATGTAGAACTGTGGCCTTGGTGAGCACAAAAAGGAATTAAGAGTTTGAAGAAAGCTGATTCATGGAGGTTTAATAAAATATACCTGTGATCCTTTGCATATTAATTCATTTCTTCATTATAATTTTCCCTTACATACCGGAATCTAACACAGGAGTTTCAGAGTTTAAAGACCTAGAAGCTTCTGAAAGTGAACTTTCAGAATTAATCTATCAAGTTAGCAGATTAATATCACTCCCTTAATCATAAATAGCTATTTAGTTAGGTTTTTCCTTTCTCTGATGTTTTTGCCTTGCTGCCTTTTGTCCTAACAGTTTAATGAAAGCTTGTTTTAGTTTAGCTCTTTTTTTTTTTTAATCTACCTCTTTTACTAGTTTTTTTTTCTGTGGATTCTATTAACCTTGTTTTGGAAGTACTGTTGACTCATCCTGAGGACGAAGTGTATGGTTTAATGGGAAAAATAGTTGACCTACTCTTTTATTTATCAAACAGAATTTGTCTGCTTTTGTAAGTTGTGTAAACTTACTGATGTGTTGTATCACTCAGGAAATGATTTTTGCTATGATGAAGAACAGCATAAGTTGTCTTCAGTTGCTGAAGTCAGTGAGGTCATTCTTTCACAGTATCCTGCTCATGTTTCTTTATTTCTGTTATTCAGAAAGGCTTTTTCTTTCTGCCTTCCTAGATTTCATTAAGCACATTTATCATTTTCATCAGGGAGTGGAGTCAAATACTTCTAGTATATCTGCTGTGATTTTATATCCTGTTGCTTTGTTGTTTTTCAGCTTCTTCCTTTTAACTTGTCTTGAAATCCTGTTAGGGATGGGAGTAGTTGTGTGGTTTCATATATTACGTATGAAACTGTGATTGAGATAAGGAGATGCTGTTAATGATTAATTTTAAAGAATCTCCCCATCTCTTCTCTTTCAGCAATGAGAATTTTCCTCCTTTTCTTTGGATTGTCGAGTTTTAAACACTGCTTGATGAAAAATACTACATGGTTTCACAGTATATCATAGTATGTCTTGTATTTCTTAGCTCTTTAAATGTTCTTTCCTCATTGAAGCACCGTATTTCCACTCTTGCTGCCAGTATGCTGGTACCCAGTTGCGACATGAATTATGTTGTGTCTACATGCTTCCCTTTTTTCTTCACTTTAGCTTCCTTTGCCTGGTACACTGGTGTAAATCTATTCTTAGGGCCAGGCTGGAATTCCTTGTACTACCCTTTTTTTGTCAGTTCTGTACTGTTGATTTTTGTCATTCCCTAATCCAAGAGTATCTTTGTTTTATTTTTAGTTTGGCAGAATGATTCCTGTAGTCATTGCTGACACCTACAGCCTGGCATGTTGCTGTATTGTAGCCACATGACGTGTCTTCAGATGATGCAGTTGTGGTCAAATTTTTCTTTTCCTATCTGAAAAAAATTGACATTTTTCAGTGAAAATTTGAAGGATGGTATAAACGACAACAAATATTATTCAGTGAGTCATCATTTTGGTTGATGTTTCCTCATCTCAATTTTCCTTTTGCACTGTCTTTTCTATGTTTCTCACATTGTAATTCAATATTGAAGTCATGAGAAATGAGCTATATTCTGATATTCTGTCAGTAACAGCTTGGAGGCAGCTGCAGAATCATCTTTGCCTTCAATGCTCTCTTCCTTTCCTGGAACGTAACACTATTTGATTTTGTTTAGGATTTAACTTTGTCTAGAATTATGATTTGGAATCTGATGTATCTGGCATGCTGCTCTAGAGGTTTCCAAATGCTTAGTGGCCTTTTTTTTTTTCTGTATGTAAACAGTAAGTACTACTCCTTCTTGCTTTTTCATCATCCCTACTCTGTTCATTGGTGAAATGTTTATTGTTTTATTCGATACATTTTATGTATGTGCTGTAATATGTTTTTCCTGCAGTCACTCTTTGTGTCCAGACTAATAGAATAGCTTGGCTTGTATCTGCTCTGCTATGTCCAGTCCCAGATAGAAGAGACTGGCCACATCCTGCTATACATTACAATAAGCATGGGTGTCCTTTGGCTCTCATGCACTTTCCACAGTAGCCTTAGGATGTAGTTTTTATTTGGGGGTATGTATTTCAGTTCAAAGCATTAATTAATGAGAATTGTAGTTTAAATCACGTGTTATCTCAAACAAAAGGTGTGTTGAGTTCCCTAAAGCACAGCATGGAAGTAGGTGTCCCTTTTTGAGAGTGCTAAGCTTTTTTAAGAGTGACAGAAGACATCCAACCAGATGCAGTGTCATCCCTGCTATCTACTGAAATCAATACTGAAGCAATCCCCAGAACTATACCCTAACTTTTGTTTTGGAGGGATGTGGACATATAGCCTTGGCTAACAGTCAAATACCCATCCAGCTGCCTGATTATTCCCACCATTCACTGGGGCAGAAGGAGAGAGAAAATAATAACAGTAGGAAGGAGAAAGCTCATAGGTCAGATAAAGGCAGGGAGATCACTTACCATTTACAATCATGGGAAAAACAGATCTGACTTGAGACAATTTACTTATTGCCAATTAATTTTGGTAATGGGAAGCAGCAAGATGAACATTTAAACACCACCTTTCCTCTCCCCTCTCCCAAGCTAAACTTCACTCTTTAATTCCCCAAAAGGCAAGGAGGAATGGTCAGTATATAACATACTTTCCATTGCTTCTTCTTCCTCACAATTTCCCTTACTCTGGCAGGGGATCCCCACAGACTGTGATTCCTTCAGTATGATCGATCTGCTCCATTGTGGTTTCTTCCACTGGCTGAAGTGTGAATATCTAAATATCTGCTCTGGCAACATGGAACACCTCCTTCTCCTCTGACCTTGCTGTCACCTCCTTGCTGTTTCTCACCTTTGGGTTTTCCTTTTTCTTTTCACACTCCTCTTGTGTCTGTCCAACATTTTCTGCCCTTTCTTAAATATGTTTTTATGGATGTGTCACCAAATTGGCTGGATAGCTCAGCTTTGGCAAATTTGACACAGGGTACATGGGTGATTCCTGCTCTTCTACAACACAGGTTAAATCCAAAAAGTATTCTCTGGGGCATCTAAAGTGGCACTTACACACATGTGCTTAGGCAACCAAATTGACCCCAACTACCATGTAATTAAAGGGAGATGTTTGAAGACCTCTAGAAGTAAAACGTCCCTACTCTGTTTATGTAAATATAAATTGATAAGCATAATTAAGTAGCACATAACTGCTTAGAAAGTAAAATCTTTGCATTATTTACTTGTTTTCTGGAATTGCAGACAATCATATTTCTGATACATGCAGTTTTAATCAGACAGAAAGCAATATGTGATCATATTAAGACATTATTTGAGTATATACTTGCCAAAACTATTGCTAGATGTTCCAGAAGTTGTCTGTATACTATTACATTGTCTCATTTATTTTTATAGGATATCAGATGATCATCAGTGATATCTAGCCTCTAAGACAAACTGCAGCTTTCAGTCTCCAGCTTCCAGTATCTTGTTCCTAAGAAATGTATGGGAGCAGGACAGAGTATCCTCTTAAGGGAACTTCAAGGAGGTGTTTTTTTCTGTATCTGCTGTATAAATCAGTTTTGAACTTCAAGTTTCAGCAAATGCAAAGTCTATGTTTTCTAGAACCACAAGAGAAAGCATAATCCAGTCTTCAGATTAGGATACCTAAATGAAGACATCAACAGGTGAGATACCATATGTGATCTAAGGTGTCTGCATGGCACGTGTCATATGTAACCGTGTTCCTCTAGAGATGCAGAAGGGCAGCCGGTGGGACACCATTTTGCAGCTATACACCTTTATTTCCACAGCTGAATCCTGCTTTCTACCTCTACTGACTTTAGATCTACTACCATATCGCATGCCCTAGGATGTTTAAGATATTTGCTTAGAGGTAGGACACACAATCTGAACGAAATACGTGGCCTGCCAGTGCAGAGCCTGAAGGCCAGGAGAGATAAACCACAGCATTTAAAATGCCATTACCATTAGTGTTCAAGCTGCTGTGGTGCTCCCTTCTTGCCCATGTAGTTACTTGCAGATAGATGCCTATATTTAAGTGTCTTCATCTCAGACTGCATTGCAGTCAGGAAGAGGAAGGTTATAAAAACCTTAGAAATTGCTTTCAAGTGTTATTTCCATGCCATCTCCAAATTTTAAAGGCAATAGGTCAGCCACCATTCCCAGGTGTCTCTGTTGATTCATTAATGGTTGTATCAACAGTAATTGGTACTCAGAACTATGAATAGGCTTTTGCTGAAAAAACTCCATAGCTGCTTCCCATTAATATGGACGTTAACGTGAAAAATTTAGAATGCTTAGTGAAAACCTGCAATGACTTTTTACCTTTATTATTATCATTTTTACATAGCAACAAGTACATTATGTAGTGCATGAAGAGTTTAAGTGTTTTCTCATACAGCAAATTTAGACCATAATTGATTCTAAAGAAACAAACAATCTGAAAGTATATATAATACAGCTTTTAAGCACTTGATTATATAAAAAAATCCATTTCACATTATATGACCTCCTTTTGAAACCCAATATCTAAAGAAAGCATGTTATGTGTTTCCAATACAAGAGAAATTGTAGTTTACAATTCACAGTGTGAGATGTGTACTTGAATTTTAACTATAGTATTATATATTTGTAAATAGTCATAAATGCAAAGGTCTAATCATTGGTTTGGTCTTGTAGTTTAGCGACTAGAATCACATGACCTTTACAGCTATAAATTAAGTAGTCTTCTGCCTCTGATGCAAGTTAATGGTTAGCTAGTTTGTGCTGGGTTTAAGTATGGGGAAAACTGGTTCAAGAATTTTGGTTTGTTTTTACACTATGAAGAAACATTTTACAGAAATTTGTGGGGGTTTGTATTATTTAGACAAATGTCTAGAAAAAATGTCTAGAAAGAGATTCTCAGTCATCCATATATATGCATTGGTTCCCTGAACTTACAGTTTTCATGGACTCTCTTAGTAGTTTTTATTTTTTACCCACCAGTTCCCTACTTTCCCTTCATCTTTGTTTTCTCTTTCCTTACTGTTTTTCTCTTGTCAAAATCATATTGCTTGTCCATTAGTACATCTCCTTTGTTGGGGATGAAAACATCTGTATTATTTTTTCCTATGCAACTGTCCCATCCTAGTCTTATATTTCTTTCCCTTCCAGTAGATCAAGGGGACTTTTTCTATGTTGTCAGCTAGCCAAGTGATTCTTGCAGGTCCAGCAAGTTTCACTGTCCTAAGCAAAGAATAAGATAAGCAAAGATTTAGAATAGTGTTTGCAGTATCTGTGCTCTAGGACTTCGATTCAGCCAGCCCAGGATCAAATACAAATCTTTAAATCCCAGTCAAGTCTTAATAATGCAAAAGCAGAAGGCATCAAAACAAAGACGCACACAGAGTGAAAATTGTTAAGCATGCTGACAGAGTACAATAGCTAAATTTATAGCATGTCTCTGAGAGTGGTGAGGCACTGGAACAAGTTGCCCAGAGAAACTATGGATGCCCTTCCCTGGAGGTGTTCAAGGCCAAGTTGGATGGGGCTTTGAGCAACCTGGTGTAGTGGAAGGTGTCCATGCCCATGGCAGGGCGGGTGGATCTAGATGATTTTCAAGGTCTGTTCCAACTCAAGCCATTCTATGGTTCTATAATTCTATGATTCATGGCTGGTGTTTGACAGGAGGTGCAGCAAGGGAGACATCCAGCATCACATTACCCAATGACAGGTGGAATCTGGAGGCAACTACAACTGTAGCCCAGAAAAAACACTGCCTTAGGGATACATTAAACCTGCTGTGTGGACGTGTGGGGCCAGGTCACAGTGCACACCATATTCAGTCTTCTCTCTTCTGGAGCAGAATAATGATAAAACCAAGAAATCTAGGGTTTTGAGGGAGCTGGCGGATGTATTGACCAAACCCCTTTCCATCATCTTCCAGCAGTCCTGGAAGACTGGGGAGGTACCTCTGGACTGGAGACTGGCTGATGTAGTTCCCATTTACAAGAAGGGTAGCAGGGAGGATCCCGGGAACTACAGGCCAGTCAGTCTGACCTCAGTGCCAGGGAAAGTCATGGAACAGGTGATCTTGAGTGCTATCATGAAGCACTTACAAGAGAACCGGGTGATCAGGACCAGTCAACATGGGTTTACCAGAGGCAGGTCCTGCCAAACCAACCTGATCGCCTTCTATGACAAAGTCACTCGGCTGCTGGATGAAGGAAAGGCTGTGGATGTGGTCTTTCTGGACTTCAGTAAAGCCTTTGACACAGTTTCTCACAGCATTCTGCTACGGAAACTGTCAGCCTCTGGCCTGGACAGACACACACTCTCCTGGGTAGGAAACTGGCTGGATGGCCGGGCCCAGAGAGTGGTGGTAAATGGTGTTAAGTCCAGCTGGAGGCCAGTGACAAGTGGTGTCCCCCAGGGCTCAGTGCTAGGTCCAGTCCTGTTCAATGTCTTCATCAATGACCTGGATGAAGGCATTGAGGGTACCCTTAGCAAGTTTGCAGATGACACAAAGCTGTGTGCAAGTGTGGATCTACTGGAGGGTAGGTAGGCTTTGCAGGGGGACCTGGACAGGCTGGACCGCTGGGCAATGTCCAACGGCATGAGGTTTAACACAGCCAAATGGTGGGTCCTGCACTTGGGGCACAACAACCCTCTGCAGAGCTACAGACTGGGAGAAGCCTGGCTGGAAAACTGCCAGGAGGAGAGGGACCTGGGGGTGTTGGTCGACAGCCGACTGAACATGAGCCAGTAGTGTGCCCAGGTGGCCAAGAAGGCCAATGGCATCCTGGCTTGTATCAGAAATGGTGTGACCAGCAAGTCCAGGGAGGTGATTCTCCCTCTGTACTCAGCACTGGTGAGGTCGCTCCTTGAATCCTGTGTTCAGTTCTGGGCCACTCACCACAAGAAGGATGTTGAGTCTCTGGAGCAAGTCCAGAGAAGAGCGACGAGGCTGGTGAAGGGGTTGGAGAACAGACCCTATGAGGAGTGGCTGAGAGAGCTGGGGTTGTTTAGCCTGGAGAAGAGGAGGCTGAGAGGAGACCTCATTACTCTCTACAAGTACCTGAAGGGTGGTTGTGGAGAGGAGGGATCTGACCTCTTCTCCCAAGTGCCAGGGGACAGTATGAGAGGGAATGGCCTCAAGCTCCACCAGGGTAGATTTAGGCTGGAGATTAGGAGGAGGTTTTTCATGCAGAGGGTCATTGGGCATTGGAATAGGCTGCCCAGGGAGGTGGTTGAGTCACCTTCCCTGGAGGTGTTTAAGACACGGGTGCATGAGGTCTTGAGGGACTTGGTTTATTGTTAGATAGGAATGGTTGGACTAGAAGATCCGATGGGTCCCTTCCAACCTGGTTGTTCTGTGATTCTGTGATTCTGTGATCTAGTGAAAAACAGTGAAAAGAGAGCTAATGGGGATAGATAATATGATGCTAATTGGAAGAGGGAGTTACGTGTTCCATTTGAAGTAACTTGAACAAAGAAGAATTCATTTTAGTTTTGGGTAAAGTTTACAGCAGCTTGTTGGGCTTTGGTTTTGTTTCTGTTTTTTTTTTCAAAACCTCCTTTGCTTACGGGGAGTACTAATTTTCCATTTCTGCTGCTGAGGCAGATGTTTGCTTGTCGCAGACATTAAGGCACTCTTAATGTGCAGTTACTGAATTCTTTTCTAAAAGAGCATTTTAAATTTGACAATGTTTCCTACATTTTTAAAGCAGTGACCTCATTTTGAAAAGATTTTTTTTTCCAATACATATGTCACTACTGGAAAAATATTAATCTGCAAAACTTAAAAAATGTCTCCATTTATTAAACATCTACTGTACAGACATCAGCTGTCACAAAATCCAGTCATGCATCCTTGTGAGTCCTGGTATTCTGGAAAGGGTTTGTTTCAAGCAGGAAATATGTTTTATTTGTGGTTTTATTGAAATAAATACTTAAACAAATTCCAGCAGTTAAAACTGTCTTTGCAAATCATACCCTAAAGGACTCTTATGCCCACAGAAAGATTACATCAGTAAAGCAAACTCAGTTAAGATTCATTCTCCTTATGTCCAGACCCATAACTATTTGTATGTTCTTCTTACAAACCACTTTTAATATTAAATGTTTCCTAAACAAATTGTTATCTGAAAAAAGTAGCATGGAACATGAGTATTGAAAAGCAAGTAGAGATCTGAATACCTTATGTTTCTACCATTCCTCTTCATTTTGATTTGTAAAAGCAAACATTTGATTCATCTTTATATTTTTGCTTTCACGAGTTTAAACTGCCACTACGCTTTGATCTTTTAAAATGATCTTTTTGTGGCACTTTAGAAAATCTAACAGTAAAAAAGGAGCTGTGCTTTCCAAAGGGATAACTGATACAATAGCTTTAAAAAAATGTTTACCAGTTAATCAGAGACTTTTCTGATGATGTTATCTATTACAAAACACTATGGAGATTACAAAGTCCATGCAGAAGGGAACTAGATATTCTAATATGTCAATCGCTGTATCTACACTTTATATTTTTCAGATAAGCATACCAAAAAGTCACTTGCATTCTTCAGTTGTTGATTCCTTCTTCTGTCTGTCTCTTCAAGCTTATTTTTTTTTGTTTCTATCCCTTTTTCTTCCCATTGCACAAGCTGGAGTTTATTTTAATCTTTTTTTGAGGGATGTTTCAAAATGCTATGTTCCTCTAATTTACACAGTAATGAGGTTGCCCTGTCTGTGACCTTGGAGAGCTGGCTTGGACTTCCTATATGATATATTTTTGGAGGAGATCTCCACCCCTGATTAGGGCTAATGGGTGCTGAAAAGCCGTCTCTAAGAGTTGTTTTAAGTTAGCTCTCTGGGAAATCTCGCCTTCATTCCCAGAGATTGCAGCTGGTTTAGGGAAAAGAGAAGCAGAAAAAGAAGGCAGGGGAAGGTTTTTTTAACACTTGATATCTAATATGAAGTCAAGTTTTTGCTTTAAACAAGAATTTGGCTTTTTGTCTTGTATAATGAATACAGCACACATTCCTCATAATTCCAACACTTATTTTTTCCCATCCGAACATTCTGAAACAGCCAAAGATTCAAGAAATATTTAGTCTAGAAACCCTGTAACAGAGGGTAACTGTATGACTTCAGTCAGAGGACCAGTGTTACCCTCCAATTTATTTTCTTCACCAGTAAATAATGCTACCTTATTTTATCCAGAATGAATTATATTCAATGAGCACTCATCAAGTTCCAATCTTTATTAGACTCTGACAAAACCAAAGAAAAAAATCACTGTACTTGGATAAAGGTATGTGGTTTTCAGTGTGTGAAAATAAGAGGTTGCACATTTTAATTGTTTTACTTTCTTAACTGCTATAGGTGCTACAAAGCAACAGATATAATTTATTATGCCTTTTGATGGTCAAACACAAGGACTTGAATTATGATCACAAGATTTCATGTGATTCTGTACTGTTGCCTATCTTTATTGGTATCTAAAACTGTATTCTCATTTTGCCTTTCCCCCCCACTTTTTTTGTACATAGAGTTATATTTTATTTCAGCTATCAGATGACAGCTACTGTGTAAAAGTACTTGAGTTCCCTTATATGGTTTATATCATCACCAGAAATCCTTGATAAAAATGCAGCCTTATTATATGTGTAGTTTATTCTCTCCATATATTTCAGAATGTATATCCTAATTTGATATTCCAATATATATAATCAGTCAGCAGTTTCCTTTCATGTTTTTTGACAGAAACACTGGCAGCACACCAGGCAATTAGTCTGAAGAATGATTCCAAAAACAGTCTTACTTCTAACCTCACTTCTTATATGCTTTGCTGATATGGGGTGTTAGCGGGTTTTAGTCTTTGTGGATGCTTTTTTTCTTCTAATTTTTTTTAACAAAAAGGTCATCCACTTATATACCTGTTGTTTGCTCCTTGTGCTATTGCCTTGAGATAAACTGAGCTCTGGAAATAAAAAGCTTTTTTTTTTTTTTTTTTTTTTTTTTTATAGAAACTGCCTATTTTTAGTCTTAAGGACTTTATTAATTAGAAGCCACATGATGGAAGGGCTTTAGAAATGCTAATACATTAAACTTCATTATAGTTCATGTAACAAATGTTATTATTATAGCTTTCCTGTCCTTATAGTGTCTGTCTATAGGACAGAGGGATGAGATAGCCAGTTCAGAATATATTTTCCCATCATAATTTCTGTACATGTATAAAAACTTTAACTTCAAGATGTACAGTTCCTTTTCCACATTTACTTTCTAGCTGGTAACTTTTAACTTCCAAACCTAATTTTTAACATAATCTTCTCATTTGCCTCCCCACTTACTAATATAAAAATATTTTAATATTCTAACTATTTTGCATGCAACAATGTGCATACAAGAATAACTAAAAAAGGGCTTCTTAAAACATGGTCCAGATTTGTGAAGAGCTTCATGGTTCACTGAACATTTTATTTAATATGGAGATTGTATTCAGAGTTGTTTGATTTGCAGAAATAACAAGCCCAAGTGCTTCAGTTTCTAATGGTAATTAGTTTTCAGCCTAGACAGTCTGTTTAGTTATATATTTACTACCTTGTAAAGAACTATCACAACAAGCCCTAAAGCATTATTTGAAAATTAATAAGCTAAAGAAAGAGGAAATTCTTCACTTTTGCATAGCAACACTCTCTGTGTTCTACTTTTTTTGATTGCAAAATCCAGCTTTTCAATTATAGGTGTACTAAATCGTGATGCTTGAAAAACTATAAAAGGCAATTATCAATGTTTCTTAATACCATAAATGACTAATGCAAGTACGTTTTGCTGTAAGGGAAACAAAAGCTAGTATTGTGAACAGAATTCCTTTGCTTCCTGAGTCAGACTAAAACAAACTCTGAATCACATATTTTTGGTGTTATTTGCAATTAATATTACTTTCTGTGGTGTTTAAAATAATGCACTACAGATTCCATTGCAGCTTGCATATTAGAAAATAAAGGCACATTATTTTTTTCCATGTTTTAAAGTTCACTTGGCTTTTGTGACATCAGGCAAGGAAGCAGACAAAAGGTTAGAGCACAATTCCTTGCAGCAGTTCTCATATTCCTGCCTTACTCTTATACAAGAAAACACATGAGAGTCACTTCTTCAACTAGGTATATCTTCTGTTCTATCCCTTGCTGCTTTTCGAAGTTGATGGAAAAAAACCCCTCCTTTACCAGATACTGGGTTGGGGTTTTTTTTGACTGGACTCTTCTTCAATGGCTCAACAATGAGTGAGCTCTCAGCGGCTGCAGAGACTAAGAATTCTTCCATTATACTCACTCAGCATGCTTTACCATTGATTTCTGCCTCCGAACATGGATAGAGGACACGCTTGAGCTGGCAGAAGGAATCACATCATGACATAGACACCTCAGAAGAAGTATGCGCTATGGAAATCTTAACAAAGAGAGTTCCTCAGTGATCATTAGAGGTTCTCTCAACTCTCTCTCACAAATGGCAATGGAAAGGAAAGAAGGGAACATTTTCAAATCTCAGAAAGACTGACCCTCTCCCTTTGTGCTGCTGTGTCAAAAGAGCTTTAAATGCCTTTTCATTACAAATCATTATAATTGCTTTTGTTCAAAACCAGGTCCAGGCTTCTCAGCGGTGGAGGCAATGTGAAATGTGTACTGTTTCAAGGTCAAGGAACTGAGTCATTTGCTTTGCTGCTCCTCATCACTGTCAGTGGTAAAATTAAGTTTTATGAGAATGGCAGAAGACTTTCCAAGGTGGAAAGGGTTTAGTGGAAAGCTAGACTGCTGGACCATCCACAGCCTCATGAAGAGTGGAGAGGTATGCCTTTGCCCCCGTGACATACAGAGTTGGACTCAATGTGGACCTGAGTGGATAGGCAGTGAAATGGTGGCCTCCTCAAGCTTTTGGACATATGCAGCAGTCATCTGAAACTACCTGATCTGCAAAGCCATTATTACACATTGTTGCTAAGCCACTTCAACAGCTACGGCTTCCAAATGGGTGTATCAGTCCCCAACAAGATGTAGTCTCCTCTCCTCTCCTTTCCTCTCCTCTCCAACTAATTTTCTTCCAGTTCAGCTCCCTGAATCAGATCACCAAAGTGTCAAGCAAATACTGAAAATGGGGGAAAAAAAATCTATCAATCAAATCAGTTTATTTATAATATAAAACTATGCACTAAGATAGCTCTTTCTTCATTCTTCTACATAATCTTAGGCCAGAAAGACCACTTCAGAACAACAACAAAAAAATACTCAACATTGAAAAGATAATAGATATGAATCATCCAGAGTGCTGTTGTACAGAGAAATGAGGTGCAGCTAGCCATATTACAACATTGTAATAATTTCCTAAGGGCAATCTTAGTTTGAAGTCATTCCCACACAATTCTGAAAGTTACTGTTTCCTACTAGCAAAAAATTGCTCTGAACCAAATTGCCAGAGAAATGACAGAGTCATCCTTAAAAGTTTTCTGAGATGGAACCTTTTTTCCTAGTGGGATGTGATCTGGGCATTTCCCTGACAGAATTTACCAGGATGACAGAACTGGTTATTCATTTCTCCAAACCTCTTCCAGTAAAAATGTTTATTCACTGTAGACAATGTTTATTGTGTCAGAGAAACAGGAAATACAGACTTCATATCTCAAGATTGTGTATTTTAACTTGTGTGCTTTCTGAAAGTCTGTGAATTCTGTAAAACACAGGAAAATCTCTATAAAAATACTGATAAAGCCCACTGCTTGGGTCCTAGGGGAAATAAACTAAAACCTAAAGGATCTGACACAGAATTACATCCTTTTGGTACATACATGATGACATTTGTTGTTTATTTAATGATTTTAACAGCAATGCCCATGAACAGACACAAACAAGAAGTAATTAATCTTTTAAGACTAAGAGTTTTTCTGTTTCTGTTTTAGTTTCTGTGATATATTCATGGACATGAATATGTGGTGGCATATGTTCAGTACAAGGAAAATATGTGGTTTTGTTAAAGTGTTAATAGGAACAATTAACCTTGTAGTACATTAATGCATATGTAAATAAACAAGGTAAGTATGTTTAAACATCTAGTTTTCTTATAAGGCTTCAGTGGAGTCAGGCCGTGTTTTTAATATACTTGAGAAGTTAAAATGCACCTGATGATGTAATAGGAATAAATAAGAACAACAGTCATATAACAAGATGTGTTAGGCATTGTTTGAGGCACAAACATTGTCTTCATGTTTTGATTAAAAAGTTGTTAACAAAATCATACAAAATGGATAATGAAGAAACTGGCAATAGCATATCTTAGAGCTACATTAGAAAAGAAATTGTTTCCCAGAGAAAAAAATTCTCTTGTTTTCTGTAATTCAGCTTGAATAACTTGACCAAATGGATTATGAGTGTGATAAAAACTGTTGAGGTTTTCTTGTTAGGCTCATGTGAATTTAGCAATAAAAACATTAACATGATATCTTATTGCTTTTACCAAGTAGGCACACAATATTTTCTGTAATAGCTTTAATAAGTTCCATATGGCTAGTGGGAAAGATGAACTTAATTAAAAAACACATTATTAGTTTATCTTTTGCTAACAGTCAACACTTTAGTTAAAACTTTAAAACTGATTGGAGTAATTATGCAGGTTATACCCTTGTTATAAAATGTCACAACCCAGATTAAAATTTTAAAGAATTTTTATAATTTTCTGTCATGTTCTTTTGCAATTTTCCTTTTTTTAAAGTGAAACCTTTACTCTCCACATTTACACCATCTGAGCAGAGCAGTTGCTACAACAGCTTTAACCCCCTGCATTCCTTTGTCTGAAAAGAAATTTTATCTGCCCATTCTGACATTAAAAGAAGGCTAGAGAATCAAATGCAGTATAAGACTGCTCTGCAGTATCTTTCACTACAGAAATGTTTATTAAAGGATGTAAGCATCTACTTCTCTTGAAACATGTTGCTATAGCTAATGTGACAAGATGAAAGCCTTTTTTTCCAAAATACTGTTTGTTTTGAGATTCAGAAATCTTAAGGTGTTTGCATCCAAATCATTAGCACTTGTTAGTTTTTTCCTCAAGTTTTAGCAAACACAACTTTCAGGACACATGGAAATGTGTTCTATAGCTAAAATGACATTTTGTAGAACCGCATCACATGGAGAACTGAATTACTTACAAGTAAATTGGAAGTGGGGACTCCTGCAAATTCCTCCCTAAATTGAAAAAAGCCAAAGCAAATAAATGTTTTTGAAAACCTTGTTTCCTTTTTCTACTGTTAACAGGGATAATACTAGCAAAACTGTGAGAAAACCTGTGACATTCATACTTTTCTTCCTATTCGCTTATTCAGACTGTAAGTTAGTGCTACAGTGTTTTCTAGTGCTACAGTAACTTCTCAGAAACATTCAAGTCAAGGAAATGTTATCCGGACATTAAAAGAACAATGGAGTTATTTCAATATCTGAAATAATTATTGACCAAAAGATAAAATATACTTTTCATAATCTAAGACCCCAATAATTTTCTACTAGTAATAGAATGTGGCATACAGTATACCCAGTCCTGCCATGAAGACAGTCTTTTCCATAATTCTCCATGGAGCAACAGGAATTAGGGAACAGACAAGCTAAACAGGGCTGCCACCTCCCTATCAAAACCTGTCAAGCCAAAATACTATTACTTTTGGGATGTCAGTGTCTTACTAAACTGCTTGGCATTAATTGACAACTTCTCCTGCAGCGTAAGAGACTTAATTGCAAAGTTAGCACAGCCCCATAGTTTGAAGCAGCAGAGCCCAAGTGTCAAAGCTGGCAGTTTTAAAAATCAGCCTAGTAGAAGACAAAATGCTTCTTGTTAGGGATAACTGTACAAAGTCTGGGTTGAAAGTTTGCCCTGGTCTCCATTGTCACCAACAAACATGGCCCACACTTTGCCAGGCGATGTTGGGAAGTACCCTGAGTAACCTGCAGAGGAGACCTTTGTGGTTATGTCTGACAATTTCTAAGGACCATCCAAGATCTGTATTAAGTCTCACGTGCTGCAACAGTTCCCGCTTCAGAGAACAGGCCAAAGTTTACTGCTAGAGCAGGGAAGAAAGAAAATAGCCTACTGGGTTATGTGATAAGTTGTTTGTCAGAGAGGTGTTCTTTGAGGTACTCACAGTTTGGTTAGGACCTTGCTTTCTCTTCATAGTGTGAAGTGGCAACTGTATCATAGAATCATAGAATCATAGAACAACCAGGTTGGAAGGGACCCATCGGATCTTCTAGTCCAACCATTCCTATCTAACACTAAACCAAGTCCCTCAAGACCTCATCCACCCGTGTCTTAAACACCTCCAGGGAAGGTGAATCAACCACCTCCCTGGGCAACCTATTCCAATGCCCAATGACCCTCTGCGTGAAAAACTTCCTCCTAATCTCGAGCCTAACTCTCCCCTGGCAGAGCTTGAGGCCATTCCCTCTCGTCCTGTCCCCTGTCACTTGGGAGAAGAGACCAGATCCCTCCTCTCTACAACCTCCTTTCAGGTAGTTATAGAGAGTAATGAGGTCTCCTCTCAGCCTCCTCTTCTCCAGGCCAAACAACCCCAGCTCTCTCAACTGTTCCTCATAGGGCCTGTTCTCGAGCCCCTTCACCAGCCTCGTCGCTCTTCTCTAGACTTGCTCCAGAGCCCCAACATCTTTCTTGTGCTGAGGGGCCCAGAACTGGACGCAATATTCAAGGAGTGACCTCACCAGTGCTGAGTACAGAGGGAGAATCACCGCCCTGGACCTGCTGGTCACACCATTTCTGATACAAGCCAGGATGCCATTGGCCTTCTTGGCCACCTGGGCACACTGCTGGCTCATGTTCAGTTGGCTGTCGACCAACACCCCCAGGTCCCTCTCCTCCTGGCAGTTTTCCAGCCAGGCTTCTCCCAGTCTGTAGCTCTGCATAGGGTTGTTGTGCCCCAAGTGCAGGACCCGGCATTTGGCCGTGTTAAACCTCATGCCGTTGGACACTGCCCAGTGGTTCAGCCTGTTTAGGTACCTTTGCAGAGCCTCCCTACCCTCCAGCAGATCGACACTTGCACACAGCTTTGTGTCATCTGCAAACTTGCTAAGGGTACCCTCAATGCCTTCATCCAGGTTGTTGATGAAGACATTGAACAGGACTGGACCTAGCATTGAGCCCTGGGGGACACCACTTGTCACTGGCCTCCAGTTGGACTTAACACTGTTTACCACCACTCTCTGGGCCCGGCCATCCAGCCAGTTTCCTACCCAGGAGAGTGTGCGTCTGTCCAGGCCAGAGGCTGACAGTTTCCGTAGCAGAATGCTGTGAGAAACTGTGTCAAAGGCTTTCCTGAAGTCCAGAAAGACCACATCCACAGCCTTTCCCTCATCCAGCAGCTGAGTGACTTTGTCATAGAAGGCAATCAGGTTGGTTTGGCAGGACCTGCCTCTGGTAAACCCATGTTGACTGGGCCTGATCACCCGGTTCTCTTGTAAGTGCTTCATGATAGCACTCAAGATCACCTGTTCCATGACTTTCCCTGGCACTGAGGTCAGACTGACAGGCCTGTAGTTCCCGGGATCCTCCCTGCTACCCTTCCTGTAAATGGGCACTACATCAGCCTCCAGTCCAGAGGTACCTCCCCAGTCTTCCAGGACTGCTGGAAGATGATGGAAAGGGGTTTGGCCAATACATCCGCCAGCTCCCATGAATCCCGTCTGGACCCATAGACTTGTGGGTGTCCAGTTGTACTCATATGATTTTTAATATGAAGATGTTTCACACTTCAGTGCTTGTGAGAATTAGTTTTATTCCATCAGAGAGTAAAGGGAGTTTGAAAGAGATTGGGTGAATCATCTAAAAGCTGCCATTTTTTCTAATTCACCAAACTGACAAATTTTCATTCAACTTTTTTGTTTAATGCTTTTATTCAACAACTTTGGGTAACCTCAGATACTGGAACTATTTTAATCTCTAAATCATCTTGTAATAGGTTAAATGAAAGCTGAGAAGGACTAGGCAACTTTCAACAATCATATGTAACCATTATATTAATTTTTCTTAAATTTTATGTAAATTATTCTTTTGAGATTTCAGAGAAAAACTGTGTCATGACACTTTTAGAGGCTTGGTGGCATAATTTACTGGAATTAAAGATGTATATGAAAATAAAATTATTTTATTACAAATAATTTATTAAGAAAAGATTAGACAGTAAATAAAGTAGACATGTGCCTGTGAACTCAAATGATGAGGTATAAAAAAAAGGATTTCTAAGAGTTATTTATAAACCAACATTTATTAGCAGTTCAGATAGAATTGTAAGTGACTGTAAGGCAGTCCCAAAAGAGGAACGTGAGATTGTTTTAGTGGGAACCTTTTCTGTTAGACATTGCTGTGGAAAGCTACTTATTCTTGAGACTGCCACCTTCATTAGGAGTATGTTATATATGGCCTTTGTACAAAGTTAGTAAAGTCCAAGAGATAATGAGATTAACAGAAAAATATATAACAGATGTTTTGTGTAATGTCTAATGTGATGTATAAGAAACTTCAATAAGGCTTTTTAAAAACATAGTCCCCTAAAAAGGTCTATTGAAAGTATGGGACCCTTAACTAGTAAATTAAAGCCAGTACATGAAATGATAGGCTTGTTTACTGTAATTGCTTTTCACAGACCTTTTAGAAATATTTTGTGGAGAAACCCCAGGGTTCTGTGCACCACAGATTGCAAACCACTGAATTAAACGGCCAGGACTAGTGGAGGAGTTAGCCAGTGAACTAAATGGGAACAAAGGAGTAACAGTCTTTAAACACACAGAGAACCCAGAGCCATGGATTTATATAGCTCACAGTTGGTTAGGCCACTGATGTGAGAAAAGAGCACTAAGTTCATATAGAGCAGTCAAAGCTACTTCTATTTGTTATTAAAGTTTACAGTTGGAATGCATGTAATCTAGGAAAAAAAATATACTTAATTATTCCCTGGAAGGTAAGTTTGTGATGAAAAAAAGAGCACAAAGGAAGTGAATAGCTGGAGCTGATGGGATATTGATGTTATCCTGAGAAAAAAACAGGTCACTGGAACACTAAACTAAAAGAGAAAAAATAATTTAGCTTGTGTCTGAAGCTAATATTTGAGAGCATGAGCTCTGAGTTTTTGGTTTTTTTTTTCTGGTGATCCATAGCTGTAAGGCCGAGGGTCTTTTAGGAATTCTAGATAAGGTGAACTAAGTAATTGGAAAGCTCTATTATCAAGTAGTTTTTCATTTTATGTGTTTTGATTATACCCATTTAGTGTAACCAAAAGTTTGACCTAAATCTCACTAACTAAGTATTTCCTTCTTTAGTTCCAGCTTTACTATTCTGTGAGGCAAGATGCATGAGAGTGAGAATAGAGGCTTTGGAAGCGGCAAACACAAGCAACACTGTACCTGTGCTGAGGGATTCCAGATTCTGATATGTTTCCTGCCACATTTCTAGAGGCAATTTGGTGTCAATACTACTAGTGTTGATTTTGAGGAACTTTCCCCAAGTCTGTTGTGTCCAATTTTGAGATAGATTATTCTGATGAGTAGCAAAGATGTCTAGAAGATAAGCACCAACTTTACAGTTTTTGAGGAAGTTTAATAGTTTCTTCTGCTTAAAAATTGTGATTCAGAAATGTCTATTCATACTTGTAAAGATTATAACATTTCAAATGGAGATTTTATAGCAATAATAAGGCCAGAGAATACTGCTAAAATGAGGTAATCCGTAGTATATAATATGTGGTGCTATAATGTACAGTGGTACAATAACAGTAGGACATTGAGGAGCACAAAGAGATCGAACAGTTAATTCTTGAGGGGATATTTGATAACTAGAAATCAGATAAAGTAGTATTTACCATAATTACACTTACAGTTAAACTTTATGTACATGTTTCAGTTACAGTATCTCAAGCTCGTGGAAGAGAATCTGCTGCCAGACCATAACAGATTGTTCCCACAGGACATCTGCTTCATGTGTTTAATTTCTTTAAAAAAGTAGGCAATGCTTTGTAGCTATAAAAGTATGAAAGCATAACATTTCATTTGATATTATGTCAAAATTATAGAGTTGTGCCACATTTTTTCTTCTATCCTCAGTAATACTTACTACTGATGCAGTTCTGATGCATGGGTAAATTACCAAACAGTCTTCTAAAGCTATTCTAGTTTTAGAAGCTTTTTAAATTAGTCTTCTAGGCCTACAGGAAAGCTGGAGAGGGACTATTCATACAGGCTTGTGGTGATAGGGCAAGGGGGAATGGGTATGAAATTGAGAGGGGCAGATTTAGACTAGACATTAGGAAGAATTTCTTCACCACGAGAGCGGTGAGACACTGAAAGAGGTTACCAAGAGGGGTTGTGGATGCCCCATCCCTGAAGGTTTTTAAGGCCAAGTAGGATGGGGCCTTGGGTAACCTAATATAGTGGGATGTCCCTGCCCATGGTAACGCATTTGGAACTAGAAGAAGAACTTTAACGTCCCTTCCAACCCTAACTATTCTATGATTCTGTGATCCTGTGATTGTATCATTCAGACTAAGAAAAACACTGAAATGCTTTTGGGATAGACACAGAACACTTTGGAATTAAACAGCACACTAAAGTGGGATATATGCACTTACATCAAAGAAAACTAACTAGAAAACTTATATATCCGTACTCAACATTCACAAGGGATTTTTCAAGCAAGTTTAATTCCTGGCAGACCCATGCTCTTTGACCGATGAATGGGTAAATTATGGAGTAGTGTGCCTGAATTATCCATTGGAAGATGTTTGTACAAAGTCTGGCATGGGATTTAGCCACATTTAAAGTGCAGATGTCTTTGTTTGTTCCAGGGAGGACACTAATGGCAAGAGTCCTTGAAATGAAGGTAGAATCACTAGCAGTATAGAACTTTATAGCTGAGCTAGTCATCCTGCACAAGAAATACAACTACTTGAATACAAAAGCCTGTTTGGGGATTAGTTTATCTTATTCAGATATAAATATACCAAATGAGTGAGATTAATTCCACCCTAAAAATATGTTTCCTTCATTAACTATAAAGAGAGCCTAGATATCTTGCTCAGGTGTAGAATCATAGTATCATAGAATCATAGAATAACCAGGTTGGAAGAGACACACCGGATCATCGAGTCCAACCATTCCTATCAAACACTAAACCCCCTTATCACCTCGTCCACCTGTGCCTTAAACACCTCCAGGGAAGGTGAATCAACCACCTCCCTGGGCAGCCTGTTCCAGTGCCCAATGACCCTTTCTATGAAAATTTTTTTCCTAATCTCTAGCCTAAATCTTCCCTGGCGGAGCTTGTGGCCATTCCCTCTTGTCCTGTCCCCTGGCACTTGGGAGAAGTGGTCAGCTCCCTCCTTTCTACAACCTCCTTTCAGGTAGTTGTAGAGAGCAATGAGGTCTCCTCAGCCTTCTCTTCTCCAGGCTAAACAACCCCAGCTCTCTCAGCTGTTCCTCATAGGACCTGTTCTCCAGCCCCTTCACCAGCTTTGTTGCTCTTCTCTGGACTGGCTCCAGAGCCTCAACATCCTTCTTGTGCTGAGGGACCCAGATCTGAACACAGGATTCGAGGAGCGGTCTCACCAGTGCCAAGTACTGAATAACCTCCCTGAACCTGCTGGTTTCTGATAAAAGCCAAGATGCCATTGGCCTTCTTGCCCACCTGGGCACACTACTGGCTCATATTCAGTCGGCTGTCAACCAACATCCCCAGGTCCCTCTCCTCCTGGTAGCTTTCTAGACAGACTTCTCCTAGTCTGTAGCACTACATAGGGTTGTTGTGCCCCAAGTGCAGGGCTCGGCATTTGGCCGTGTTAAACCTCATGCCATTGGTCTCTGCCCAGTAGTCCAGCCTGTTCAGATCCCTTTGTAGAGCCTCCCTACCCTCCAGCAGATCTACACTCATGATTCCCATTCTTACAAAACTTAGACATACATGTATCATTGTTACTGATGCCATGCAGAGCAAGAGACCAGATCTAGGAAGTGTGAGGTAGAATATCAGTAGAAGATTCCTTAATGGAGAGGCAGGTAATTGTTTTTTGTTAAATGAGAACAACATGGAGAATTTCAAGCAAAACAGATCAAATTGAATTGATGCATTCAGAAGAGACAGAAATTATCACAGTCCAGAAATTGCTTATTTCAAGGTATTTACATTCCTGGTGGGTGCTGGAGGAGTAAAAATTATTATTACTATTTCCCTCGCACAGGTGCAGGATTTACAATGCTGTCAAGGACATCTTCAGCTACTAATCAAGAATAATTCATTTTTTTCTGTTCTCAGGTCCATATTTCATTCTTTATAACCCACTTCTATACAGAATACTCACTGAAAGTCCCACCTGAGTCCTTCAGGAGCTATAACTAGACTGGATAAAGTGCCCATCCTCAGTGACTGCAGTACTACTACCTAAGTAAATCACAGAAGTTACAAAAGTGGGAGCAGCACTCTATGCCCACAACTCAGCCACCATCCTGTCACTGAGTCTTTCATTCATCTGTTCTCCTTACACCAGACTGAACCTGAGTTTCCAAACCCAACGAGTTTTCTTTATAGAGGTTGAAAATTTAATCCTGAGTGATTCAGTCAGTAAAAAATGAGTCATGAAATGATAGAGTTTAAGATGTTAAGCTGATAAAATTAGTGTTAGCCATTTTGCTAATTCTACCATTTAGTTTAATTATAAAAATTGTGTTTGGATAAATCATATTTCCAGAACTTCATGCTGTCTCCGTTTTATTAGATGCTAAGAAATTAAAAAACAGCCACTTCTCTTTCTTTTCAGTTCTTTTGTCTAATTATTCCCAGTAGTAAACATGAGCTGTGTTCTCAAATTGACACCAAATCTGAACACAATATTCTAGCAGAAGAGTAATCTTTCTGGACCTAAACATCACCTTGCCTGTTTGCACCTCAAAGATCTGAAAGAGTTCTCTTTGCCATGTTATCATGCAGAGGAACAATGATATTATGGCACCTCTCATTGTTTTCTGAGCTACAGATTTCCAGAATATAGTTTTCTGCTGTTTAGATGTGACCTAGATGCATAATTTTGCATTTAACTTGAATGGGTTCAGCTTGCCAAGCAATCCAAAGTTTTCTTTATGACTTCTTGGTCTTCATAATCACATACCATTCTGCCAATCTCTATGTCAGCAATGTAACATGTAAGCAATGTTTTGATATTTAATAAGGCATATGGAAATGTTGAATAACATCTTCTAATTCTTAGTTCATAGCACTATTTGAAACCATTAGTTGATAAACGGCTCTTACTGAAAAAAACCCACATTTGGGAGTGGTGGGTTAACCAGTTCTTAATGTATTGAGTGTCTTTCTATTAATCTTGAATTAAGTCTGTGAATTTAGGATACTTCAATCAAGCATTTTTGGCACACAGACAACCACAGAGTTCCTTGAGGTCAAAGAACATGCTAAATATTTTCATACAGGGAAACATAGGGAAACAATTAAACATCCTCAGCCTTATAATTAATGAAACAGTAGAAGCTTTCACCCCATGATTACACTGAATACAAATTCAGGGGCATGTAACTTATTTGCATACAGTTCTGCAGCTATAAGAGAGAAGGATTCAGAAAACAAGCCAAAAATTAGTACCAGGAGGAATGAAAACAGGGAAAAAACAGTGTAGTCATGACAGAAATGAAACAGGGAGAGTTTTTTGAGTGATGTGCTGTCTGGAAAGCTGGCATAGAACTGTGAGAAAGGAAATGCTCTCCTGTTGTTTAATTGTACTGTGTTTGGAGTAATAGAACGTCTGTGTATAGTATTTGTAAATCAGAATGATTTCAGTAAGAAAAATATTTAACTCCTATGACATCAGGGAGGCCAGGGTTTCTTAGATGAGGGCTGAGATTACTTCAGCCTGTTGTTACATCGAAGCAGGATAAGCAAATGTCAAAGGGACTCATCCCAGCCTGGAATTTAAAAAAAAAAAATTTCAGAAAGCATTAAGCGGTGGACAACAGCTCTTCAAGGAGTGTTTTTCTCGAAGAATTGTAACACCTGCAATCTTCTGAGAATAAAGTCAGTGTGAATAAGAAATGCTATTGGCCTAAGCTTGCATTTTTTACATTGTTAAGCATGTCATCCACAAAGGTGTGAAACTGGATGTACTGGTTTTGTAGAGTTTTTGTCATATTTTTTCAACAATTTTATGACCTTCATGTAGCAATAACCAAATATAAACAAATAAGAAAGCTTAGCCATTTTGGAGAAAGATAATAATGTTTTAAGACCCTTTCTCTGTACTATGCTTGATTCATCCTTCTTAAACAGAGCAGAAGCTGAGGTATACATGCAAAATTAAATTAATATTTTCCTATATTCACCAAAAATGCAGCCATGGGTTGCAATACACTTCAATGTATCATTTCCCAAATCTGAAGCTGTACCACACTGGTGTCTCACAGTTATCCTGTAACAAGATTGTGTATCCATATCTTTCTAGGATTTCCACTTCTTCTGCCATACTCAGTTCTTGAGTTATTATTATTAGTAACATTGAACTGCTGGATTTCATTCTTTTTCACAGGATTGCACGGTAGTTGAGATCAGAAGACATTTGTGAAGATCTTCTTGCCCAATCACTCTACTCAAAGAAGCATCATGAAGAGTAGGTTTCCTAGGACCATGCCCACTTGAGATTTAAATATCTGTGGGGATGGAGACTCCAAAACTTTTCTGAGCATCTCATTCCAGTGTTTGAATTTCTTTTGTAACAGTCTCCCAAAATGAGATTTTCCACAATGATCCTTTTTCCCACCTGCGCCTACGTACTCTACAGAAAAGCCCAGAAGACAGATACCTCTGTGCCTCTCAGTCACAGATTTCAGAGAATGGAACCATGTCTAATGTACTCAGTATCCACTGATCCTGTGGTGCCAACAACTCCTTCACAGCATCTTCCTCTTTAATTTATTCTGTCCCTCTGAAGCAGGTTTCAACAGGTGATTTTAGTATCCTGATTGTGTGAATGATTTTAACAGGTTTCACTTGTTTAAATTCTGTAAAATTTCTTCTTTTCAATGAGAATTTCCAGTTCCTGCGTCTGACCTCAACTGAAAAATGTCTTTTCTTTGTGCTTTTGGCCATTGTTTTGATTTCTTAATGACATGCTAATTTGAACTTCGTTTTCCTCATTGATGCATCTCCATTCTGTTGTTAATTTGATGCTTTTTCTGTTACCCAAGGAGAAGACTCCCTTTGAGGAGCTGTGTGCCATGTAACTACACTGTCCATTCTGTGGCCTTGGTGGGGTCCAAGATTTTAAAAGAACTCCTTCAGTTCCTAACTAACTACCTGTTCTCCAGTGTATTTTTTTTCCCTTTCTGTGATACTGTCAAGACCACTTCAGCTTCTCCTTTTTTATCTCTCTTCTTGGACCTCACTATGGTTTGCACATTCTGTCTATGGGATAATTGACTTCAGTGTATATCATGATCAGTAGAGACTTGCCAGACAACCTCATAATCCAACCCAATCTTGCGGTTACAATGGATCTTGTGACCACACTGTGTACGTATGTAAACAGTGCAATTATTTACATAAAACCAGTGAGAGGTAGATAAAATATTTTCTCTTCTGCAGAATTTTACGATGCAAAGATATCAAAAGCATAGTTCAGAGCAACAGTTTTATAGATGATAATATACAATAAACACAAACCCAATTATATAAAACCTAATGGAAAAACTTTCCTGATTCATTTCCATGGTTTGAACAGAGCAAAATTCTTTTAGCTTAAAGTCTACCACGTGAAAATAAAAAAAAATGACAAATGGGATCTTTTTACATTGACACAGTTGCTGTTTTTCTACTTGGGTTTTAAATTTTGCTTTCAATTTGTTTACTGTGTTTTATGGAGTATTTGTTAACCTAGTTTATTTTGTCTCAATGTTTCCTACTATCCTACTACTAGACAGAGCTTCATTGATTCACCAGCCACAAGGCTGTTGAAATCTGCTGAATGTAGATGTGAGTGAAATGTTGATAGTATTTTATTTGCCTGTGCTCCTGATATTTAAAATGTTAAATGAATGAAAAATCTTACTAAGTCACAGCAAAGATGAAGTTGGGAAAAGATACATGGGCAAAATAATTCCTGCCAGAAGCCAACATAAATTTCTTTTTGAAAAGTTTTTTTGAAAAGGACAAAATGAAAGATTACAATATGAAAAATTCTTTCAGTGAAGGGAGAGAAAATGAACAAGTAAAACCAAACCCAAAGCAACCAAGCTTTTGTTAGGATAGGTCTAATATAGGAAATAAAATTTAAATGCCTAAGTACATAAAATTATTATGCATTTTAGAATTTATATCTCAATTTTTCTGCAAAGGATGCAAATCTGCAAAGGATGGTAAAAGGCAAAAACACCCTCCAACCAACCAACAATCAAACCAAAAAAACCTGAGATTCCTAAGTACCGTACTAGGAGAAATAATATTGCTCCTTTCATTATTTTTGAAGTCTGTACAATGTTCTAGAAATTCACAGAACTATGCATTCCCTGCATCCAGTAATAGAGCTAACACATCATATAGGGAGCAGCTAATGTATGAAAGATTTTCGTAAGATTAGGACCACTAAATTATAGTATCTTGCTGTGATTTCAGACAGTGTAATCCTCCTCTATAATAGCTATAATATTTAGATTTAGATTATTTAGATTTATAGTCTACTCAAACCTGTTTACCTGGTCTAAGCACTAAGACAAATCTTGGACCACATAGTTCCCAGGACTTAGCTACAACTGAGTATTTCTCAAGCAAGTTAGAAAAGAGCTGACAATTTTTTTTTTTTTTAATATTTGTTCAACCTAAGTGATGTAGTAGATAAATCCTGACTAAGACCACAACTCTTACACCTAATGAGGATATTTCTTTATTGTGAAGTTCCACTGGCACGTAAGCAGAGGCTTACAACACCTTGCTTTGGCTCCTACCTGCAGTTTGGACTTCAAATTTTCCAATGATTCCAAAGAATTAAGACTGAAAACTCCTCTCTAGGAGTTTTTCTCATGCAGGAGTTCCTAGAAATTTCAGTCTTTGCTGAGTGAAAGCATTTCCAGATAAATTAAGAAAGTAGAGTTTCAATGTGAAAACCATAGGCATATTTTCAGGCAGATCACAGAACTACTTTTGCCTTTGATATGAAGTCCTAGTCGCTATGCTAGGTACTCAGTATGTGCTGTGCATATAAGAAGATGAAATATCTTGGAACACAAGACTGCAATTCAGACTATATTTTCCAAAAAAATGAACTGCCTTTTGTTTCGCTGTATTTTTTGTTCTGTGTTTTAGAGACGGTATTACCTTCTGGAAATTATTGTAATGCCTTTAAATTTCTTCATAAACTATCAGAAAGAGTTCTGGATGTTTGAGCAACGAGGCAGAAGTGCATGATAACTCATGTTCTTTAAAACTTTTGTCTATATGAAGCAATTTGCAGTCATGACTATAAGGAGAGATGTGTCAGTAAACTAATGACCACATGCTGTCTTCCTGGGTGGCTACACAATATTTGCAGTGCAGTACTACTTTAAAAGCATAAATTGCAACACGTTGTAGATCACTGGTTATGTTTTTAGTGGAAAATAATATTTTCAGAAGAAATTACTGCACTCTGGTAAGGTGGAAAAATTCATCTGAGTTTCTTCCTTTTTTCAAAAAGGTAGGAAAGCTGTGATTCCTGTGATTTTATTTCAGTGTGAACAGTCACCACAGGTTCCCTACATTTAAGGTAAAGCAATCCTCATCACAACCAGGAGAGGAGTGATCAGTGCTGAGAAAACCGAGCTACTTAGCTATATTTTCCCTTGAATTTCCATTTTGATATCCATCCATTCATTCTCAAAATGAAAAATGACAGATTTTTGTACCTGTGTGTGTAAGTGGAGGAATGACTTAAAGCAAAACCTAAGAAATACTCTTGAGATCTCACTCATTCAAGGCTATAGTTCGTAAGTAATTATTAGTTAGAAAATACATAGAAAATGCATTTTTATTTTAAGATAAAACCCATTGCATAATAGTTTATAGCAGAAAACTAGTTCCAATATATGTTTTATCTTCTGCCTTTGATAAGATTATTCTGTCATTTACTAGAAGGAGGCAAAATGAGAAATTAAACTCTGTCTAAGTCATTGATCTCTCTGGACTGGCTATGCAGAGTGTTTTGTCATGTCATGCATCAAATTTTTGAATATTTCAGTGGAGACTACAGGTACTTATTATATACACAAATTTTCAAAGCTCTGTCATTGACATTCTTACATTTGTTCCCATCTTGTTATTATTATTACTACTACAACAATGGGAAGACTATAGCAAACCCAAGCTGGAAAAGCTTTGCAAAGCATCAGTGGGCTTTGTGTATCTACATCAGATTAGGACTATCACAGAATCACAGAACAACCAGGTTGGAAGGGACCCATCGGATCTTCTAGTCCAACCATTCCTATCTAACACTAAACCAAGTCCCTCAAGACCTCATCCACCCGTGCCTTAAACACCTCCAGGGAAGGTGACTCAACCACCTCCCTGGGCAGCCTATTCCAATGCCCAATGACCCTCTGCATGAAAAACCTCCTCCTAATCTCCAGCCTAAACCTACCCTGGCGGAGCTTGAGGCCATTCCCTGTCGTCCTGTCCCCTGTCACTTGGGAGAAGAGGCCAGCTCCCTCCTCTCCACAACCACCTTTCAGGTACTTGTAGAGAGTAATGAGGTCTCCTCTCAGCCTTCTCTTCTCCAGGCTAAACAACCCCAGCTCTCTCAGTCGCTCCTCATAGGGTCTGTTCTCCAGCCCCTTCACCAGCCTCGTTGCTCTTCTCTGGACTTGCTCCAGAGCCTCAACATCCTTCTTGTGCTGAGGGGCCCAGAACTGAACACAATATTCAAGGAGCGGCCTCACCAGTGCTGAATACAGAGGGAGAATCACCTCCCTGGACCTACTGGTCACACCATTTCTGATACAAGCCAGGATGCCATTGGCCTTCTTGGCCACCTGGGCACACTACTGGCTCATGTTCAGTCGGCTGTCGACCAACACCCCCAGGTCCCTCTCCTCCTGGCAGTTTTCCAGCCAGGCTTCTCCCAGTCTGTAGCTTTGCTTAGGGTTGTTGTGCCCCAAGTGGAGGACCTGGCATTTGGCCGTGTTAAACCTCATGCCGTTGGACACTGCCCAGCGGTCCAACCTGTCCAGGTCCCCCTGCAAAGCCTCTCTACCCTCCAGCAGATCGACACTTGCCCACAGCTTTGTGTCATCTGCAAACTTGCTAAGGGTACCCTCAATGCCTTCATCCAGGTCATTGATGAAGACATTGAACAGGACTGGACCTAGCATTGAGCCCTGGGGGACACCACTCGTCACTGGCCTCCAGCTGGACTTAACACCATTTCCCACCACCCTCTGGGCCCGGCCATCCAGCCAGTTTCCTACCCAGGAGAGTGTGCGTCTGTCCAGGCCAGAGGCTGACAGTTTCTCTAGCAGAATGCTGTGAGAAACTGTGTCAAAGGCTTTACTAAAGTCCAGGAAGACCACATCCACAGCCTTTCCTTCATCCAGCAGCCGAGTGACTTTGTCATAGAAGGCGATCAGGTTGGTTTGGCAGGACCTGCCTCTGGTAAACCCATGTTGACTGGGCCTGATCACCCGGTTCTCTTGTAAGTGCTTCATGATAGCACTCAAGATCACCTGTTCCATGACTTTCCCTGGCACTGAGGTCAGACTGACTGGCCTGTAGTTCCCGGGATCCTCCCTGCTACCCTTCTTGTAAATGGGAACTACATCAGCCAGTCTCCAGTCCAGAGGTACCTCCCCAGTCTTCCAGGACTGCTGGAAGATGATGGAAAGGGGTTTGGCCAATACAT
This sequence comes from Coccyzus lansbergi, assembly GCA_033558105.1. NCBI lineage: Eukaryota > Metazoa > Chordata > Aves > Cuculiformes > Coccyzidae > Coccyzus > Coccyzus lansbergi. Next base: position 330,977 of record JAUMJK010000504.1, on the reverse strand, counting down.
CCGCCAGCTCCCTCAAAACCCTAGGACGTATCCCATCTGGCCCCATGGACTTGTGGGTGTCCAGCTGGCCAAGCAGGGCTCTGACCACCTCCTCTTGGACTATGGGAGCCTCATATTGCTCCTCTGTTTCCTGGGTATCTACACAGAGGGAACAGCTTTCTTTACAATTAAAGACTGAGGCAAAGAAGGCATTAAGTACCTCAGCCTTCTCCTCGTCCCCTGTCACTGCTGTTCCCTCTGAGTCCAAAAGGGACTGTATGGTCTCCCTTGTCCTCCTTTTACCGTTAATATACTTATAAAAAGATTTTTTATTGTCTTTTGCTGACTTAGCTAATCTGACCTCTAGCTCGGCCTTAGTCCCTCTGATTTTTTCCCTACATAGCCTCGCTTCCCTCCTGAAGTCCCCCCAAGAGGCCTGTCCCCACTTCCAGAGCCTATAAATCTTCCTTTTTTTTTCTAATTTGACTCAAGATTTCCCTACTTAACCAAGCTGGTTTTTTCCCCTGCCGGCCTTTTTTCCAGAACACGGGGATGGCTTTCTCCTGAGCTGCCAGGATCTCCTTTTTGAGGAACTCCCAGCCCTCATGGGCTCCCTTACCCTCAAGTGCTGTCTCCCAAGAGACTTTGCCAACCAGCCTTCTAAACAGTTCAAAGTCTGCCCTCTGAAAATTTAGTGCAACCATCTTGCTTAGTACCCTCTTCGCTTCACCTAGGACAGAAAACCCTATCATCTCATGATCACCAAGACCTAGGCGACCCCCTACTCTCACATCCCCCACAAGCCCCTCTCTGTTGACAAACAGCAAGTCCAGGAGGGCACCTTCCCTCGTAGGTTCGTTGACCAGCTGTGCAAGGAAGTTGTCTTCCACACACTCCAGGAACCTCCTAGACTGCTTCCTTTCTGCTGTGTTGTACTTCCAGCAGATATCAGGGAGATTGAAGTCTCCCACAAGGACAAGAGGCACTGACTTGGAGATTGACCCCAGCTGTTTGTAGAAGAGCTCCTCAGCTGCTTCTCCTTGGCTGGGTGGCCTGTAACAGACCCCCATCACAAAGTCTCCCTTGTTATGGGCTCCCTTGGTCTTAACCCACAGTCACTCAATCTCCTCATCGCCACAGTCCATCTCGGAGGTGTCCAAGTCTTCCCTTACAAAGAGGGCTACTCCACCCCCTCTCCTACCCTTTCTATCCCTCCTGAAGAGTTTATACCCCACCATACCCGAACTCCAGTTATAAGAGTCATCCCACCACGTTTCCGTGATGGCAACGACATCAAAGGCACCTTACCCTACAATGACTTCCAGCTCTTCCATCTTGTTCCCCATGCTGCGTGCATTGGTGTAAATGCACTTCAGCTGAGTAGCAGAGCCTTCAGCCCTCCTAGAGGGGACTACTCCTCCTGGAGTAGTTGCTGCTAGAATATCTATATCTCCCTTGTTGAGCGAGGCTGCATTCTCCCCCACTACCTGAATGGTGACGCGCTGGTGGTCCTCACCAGCACGCCCCCTCCTAAACTCCAGTGGCCAATGTTTATTGTTCACTCCAGTGACTATGTTTATTATCTTTGTTTTAAGGCATTGCTCAAATGCTCTAAATCCAGACTAAATTAGTACAATGCTAGACAATACATAAATATTCCCTGCCCCAGGGAATTTATACAACAGTAACACAAACAAGAAAAATAACCAATAAGGATTATATAAGGATTACTTCTTTTTTTTAAGCCATTCAACTGTATAGTTGAAGAACTTATAAACTTTGACTTTTAAATTAGATTTGTGCTCCAAGTTGCTTACAGTTTCTTCTCTGTTACTCACTTTTTTGTAAATGCTATGATGACGTTCCCAGAACTGCCAGGGAATTATCATTGAAGTAATATTTTATGACCCCCTTCTTCAGTACTAAAAGACATACGCAAGAGAGATGTAATCAAACTCATAAAAATTAACTTAATTGTGCATTCATTTAAATAACCTTTGAGATCTTCAAAAATGAGGTTCAGGTGTTTGCACGCTATTGGATCTGCTTACAACATAGACTGTGAAAAACTTGTTAGGTGTATGTTTGGGACTTTAAAGTGTTTTTCACAAAAGTAGGTTTGTGTCTAAAAATGACAAATTACTTGGTTTAGAAAGAGAAAACTCAAGCAACTGGGAGTTGTTGAAGAGATTTTTGTTGTTTAAAAGAGACACCCAAATGTAACCAAAATATTTCATTTCTGAAAGGAAATGGAAACAAAGAAGTAATTTTAAAGGACAAAATTACCTAAAATCATGCAAAAAAAGAACTAATGAAAAAGGTATATTAAATACAACGAGGTTTTTGAGACAATTACTGTTCCCTTTGTTTCTTTGATCCATTTTTTCCTCTTCACAGAAGTACTTGGGCTGAATAAATTTGCTGGAATTCACTTGGAGGAAAAAAAATCCCCCAAAACAACAAAGCAATACAAAACCTCCCTAAGACTTTGTTAGTTCAAAGAAATACTTTTCTATGGCATAGTTGTCTAGTCTCAGTTTTCTGGAAGTTATATAAGGGAATGTAGACCTAATACCTTCAGTTCAGCTAACAAGCACATATCAGGCTGTATGAACTTCATGCAGTATTCCTCTTTACTTTCCTCAACCACATGTGAGAGGAATTGTCCTTCTCTACAGATTAAAGGCATGACATACTCTTTAGACCTAGAATTTACCTATATACATTGCTCATCCAAGCATCTTGGAATTCAAATGTTGCGAGATCACCATTGCTGTGACTAACCACTGGCACCCTGTACATCTCATAGAATCATAGAATCATAGAATCACAGAACAACCAGGTTGGAAGAGACTCAGCGGATCATCAAGTCCAACCATTCCTATCAAACACTAAACCATGTCCCTCAGGACCTCATCTACCCGTGCCTTAAACACCTCCAGGGAAGGTGAATCAACCACCTCCCTGGGCAGCCTATTCCAATACCCAATGACCCTTTCCATGAAAAACCTTCTTCTAATCTCTAGCCTAAATCTCCCCTGGTGGAGCTTGAGGCCATATGTTTTACCAGAAAGTCAATGTTTTACATGATTACAGAAATGTGAGCCTCTTTTCTGAATTGCTGCAAAGCCCTTAAACTGTGTAAAACAGTTCAAATTGTCAAGACATACTGAACACATGGATTAATGTCAGACCAATGGAGACACCACACCAGGCCCAGAGGAACTCCAAAAAAGAGTTCTCTATGCTGTGGACACAACATGTTTGCTCATCCTAAGTACTGTAGTTGCAGGATTCAACACTCAGTTTGCCTGCAGGGATAGTTATTGGTCCCTTGTCTTCTTTTATTTAGCAATATTGATCTAATCAGACTGTCCTGTGCACTAAGCACTTGAGCTTTGAACATTGTTGCTACAGAGTAGCCTGAGCTGCTGAGAGTGTGTAAGGAAAAGGCCCAAGTTCATGTGACTTGTTCTGTGCAGGAAAGACAGTAAGGCAGAATCACTGATGAGCTGTAAAACAGTAAGACTGGTGTTTCTTAAGACAATATACACAGAACGGGAGATAGCAAGCATAGTAAGCAGAATGATCACTCGGAAATTCTGCACCCTTGTCGCGTTCCTGCTTTCATTGTAGATCTTGTGTATTAATGTTTTCCTTTCTTTCTAGTTTAGAATTGTAGAAGGGTTGGAAGGGACCTTAAAGATCATCTAATACCAACCCTCCTGCCGTGGGAAGGGACACCTCTCACTAGATCAGGCTGCTCAAGGCCCCATCCAACCTGGCCTTGAACACCTCCAGGGATGGGGCAGCCACAACTTCCCTGGGCAACCTGTGCCACTGCCTCACCACCCTCCTCATGAAGAAATTCCTTCTTATGTCTAGTCTAAATTTATAACTTCTCCAATTTATAACCATTCCCCCTAGCCCTATCATTACATGCCTTTGTAAAATGTCCCTTCCCAACTTTCTCGTAGGCCCTTTTCAGGTATTGGAAGGTTGCTATAAGGTCTCCTCAGAGTCTTCTCTTCTCCAGTCTGAATGTGCTGAACTCTCTCAGCCTGTCCTTGTATGGAAGGGGCTCCAGGGATCATCCCTGAGGCCCTCCTCTGGACCCATTCCAACAGCTCCACATCCTTCTTACATTAAGGATTCCAGAACTGGACACAATAATCCAGATGAGGTCTCACAAGAGAGGAATACAGGGGTAGAACCACCTCCCTTGACCTGCTGGCCATGCTTCTTTTGATGCAGTCCAGGATACGGTTGGCCTTCTAGGCTGCGAGTCCACACTGCCAGCTCATGTAAAGCTTCTCCTCAACCAGTACCCCAAAGTCCTTCTCTATAGGGCAGCTCTCAATCACATGATCCCCCTTTGTGTACTGAAATTGAGAATTGCCCTGACCCAGATGTAGAACCTTGTACTTGGCCTTGTAGATCTTCATGAGGTTCTCGGAGGCCCACTTCTCCAGCCTATCCAGGTCCCTCTGGATGACAACCTGTCTTTCTGGTGTGGGAACTGCACCACTCAGCTTGGGGTCATCTGCAAAATTTGAAATAAAATTGGTCAAAATAGTCAGTAGCATCATATAACTATTCCTGTCTAATAAATGCACTTCACAGTATCTTTATGTTATTATAGAGTAATATATGTTTTGTTAATATGTTGTTAGAGTGTACTGTCTCTATGAATTAAGAAATTATGACTTTAATAAAATGCAATCTTATTGCTATGAAAAGTCTGTAAGCATGATAGTTTTCTCTGAGATTAATACAATTGGTTTTTACATTCATTATGGAATTCTCTGTATATTTAATTAATATATGAATCTTTGGTAGTTGATAGAACCATCAGACATTCCTCAGTGTTTTTCAAACCTTCAGAGAAGTAGTCTAACTACATTCCTGAATTAAGATTTTGAAGTCATTAGGATGGGAACATGTAAAGAAAAAACACGTTTAGAGCAATAATGAGAGTAAAGTAGTGTCTTAAGTAAATTATAAATAAGTAGAATTAATTAGAAATAACAAAACTTCACACATAGCAAAAATATAGATCATAACAACTCAACAGTTAGGGGATTACTGCAAAAACAAAAGGTCTGTTTCAGCTCTTGCTGGCAAGAGATAATAATGGAATTGGAGATAATAATGTGATTGGAAACTGGGGAATTTCCAGGCTGTCACTGTAGACTTTTCTAGGTAGAGTTACACCTGTAATTGACCAATTGTTAGTAGCTCCTCAAAAGCAGCATTCAGTATTCTGTAAGCTCTTGAAACTGTACTACACTTGATCTTAGCCAAAAGGAGGAAAAGTTCCTGGAGAACAGGACCTATGAGGAGCTGCTGAGAGAGCTGGGGTTGTTTGGCCTGGAGAAGAGGAAGCTGAGAGGAGACCTCATTACTCTCTACAACTACCTGAAGGAAGGTTATAGAGAGGAGGGATCTGGCCTCTTCTCCCAAGTGCCAGGGGACAGGACAAGAGGGAATGGCCTCAAGCTCCACCAGGGGAGATTTAGGCTGGAGATTAGGAGGAAGTTTTTCACGCAGAGGGTCATTGGGCATTGGAATAGGCTGCCCAGGGAGGTGGTTGATTCCCCTTCCCTGGAGGTGTTTAAGGCACGGGTGGATGAGGTCTTGAGGGACTTGGTTTAGTGTTTGATAGGAATGGTTGGACTAGAAGACCCGATGGGTGTCTTCCAACCTGGTTGTTCTATGATTCTATCATCCTACGATTCTATGAAACAAAAAACAGCTTTCCATCCGAGAGAGAATCATAGAATCATAGAATCACCAGGTTGAAAGAGACCAACCAGATCATCAAGTCCAACCATTCCCACCAATCACTAAACCATTCCCCTCAGTACCTTGTCCACCTTGTAAGAACTGAATAATTCTTACATCACAAGTGCTGGACGGGGAATTTGTAGTTTGTGTTACTAAAGACGTAGCACCTACCTTCCTTACCCTGATTCTATAGGTATGACATCTGTATCATTATTGTCACTCATAGCCATACCTAAGTAAGCTTTTAATTGACTAGCTGGTCATAATTAGCATATTGTCATAGTATAGAGCTTAGCACTGGCTGTGAAACCTGACCAGGAACATGGATTTCTAGCCCATAACTACACACTGCAGTTTAATCATCCTTTGCAAGCTGCAAGATAAACAAGGGGAAGAACAATAAATTCTGTTTTACAGGCAGAAATTTTAAAATGCGCATAACAGTCTAAAAATGCAATTACGTCATGCAAAAAGGCAGTTAGTGGGATTTTCATAGTCACCTACATACCTATCTTTCATTTCATAAAATTCTTAGAATTGTAATGTATGCCTATCTGCATCATGATAAGTTTAGAAATTTGGTGTATGGAGTTTAAAGATAAAACTCTACTGGTAAATTAAGCAGTGCTTGGAAATGTTCCTGTGTCTGTTTGTTAGAACTGCTTCTGACAAGGGTTTTGGCTAATCCAACTAACTTCCTACAAACAATTTGTGATTTAAGTTTGGATTTAGGTAATTCTGGGAGCCATTACCACTGGTGAGTTTGCAAAAATCTACCCTTCTTAGGAGAAAAAAGCATTTTATTAGCATAGATACGGGTGTTCCATGCCAGAGGGCCTCAGTTCCCAGGAACATACGTGGTCACCTTTAATCTACTTAGATGGCAGTAACCTAGATATACTTGTGTAAAAAGTCTGTGGCAAAGCCAGTGATTCTGCCATATCATAGACTGCCTAACTCAAAAATACAAATTATACAATGAAATTTCAGTAAAACCTCTTTCCAAAAGTACAGTGATTTTTTTTATGTCAGAAAATATTCTCTGACCATTAGAATACGAGTGAAAATGTAGGCAGTGCAAACACTGCAGAGGACATACAAAGAAAGATTTTGTGATTAACTGAGAAACATTCCTTAAAGAAGTTTCAAAATAACATTTCTACAGGGGTACTTATCACAGACAAGGATAGAATAAAACTAGGCAATGTTGGAATCCATTTATTTAAGTACCTGCAGTTATCATTTCAAGGCAAATGAAGCAATAATAAATACAGAGCATTTGAAAGAAAGATAATCTGTATCCACCACATTTTAATAAACAGTAATCACAAAAATCAATACAGGCACATTGGATCAGTTTTTCTATTAGTTTTCCTATTACTGTTCTCCCTTTCTCTTCTTTCACCTCCTTTTTCTATCTAATACTTGATGGAATGACCTGTAGTTGCTATTGTTTTGGTGTCTGAACTTTTGTCTTTATTTTTCTTTCAAAAGCTGAATTTTAAACTTAAAAATTAATTTCCTCGCTTGTAGTGTCAATACTACCAGTCAGAACACCCAGTGAACAGTATATCTCTTAATTTATTCTCTTTTTGCAATCAATAGATCAGAACTGCTTCTTGCTAATTTTAATCAGTGTTAAGGTAACTGAGAACAATGACACGTCCCACCATGAAGTCTGGGAAGGAAAAAGTGGATCAGTAATAAAAGTCAGATAAGTTAACTTAAAATTTATACTCTGTCTCCACTCAATTTTAAAAACACTGCTAGGTTAAGTATAAGACCAAATTCTACTCATATTTACCAAAACCATGCTTATTGTGCCCAGGTGGCCAAGAAGGCCGATGGCATCCTGGCTTGTATCAGAAATGGTGTGACCAGCAGGTCCAGGGAGGTGATTCTCCCTCTGTACTCAGCACTGGTGAGGCCGCTCCTTGAATACTGTGTCCAGTTCTGGGCCACTCACCACAAGAAGGATGTTGAGGCTCTGGAGAGAGTCCAGAGAAGAGCGACAAAGCTGGTGAAGGGGCTGGAGAACAGATCCTATGAGGAGCGACTGAGAGAGCTGGGGCTGTTTAGCCTGGAGAAGAGGAGGCTGAGAGGAGACCTCATTACTCTCTACAAGTACCTGAAAGGAGTTTGTAGAGAGGAGAGATCTGGCCTCTTCTCCCAAGTGCCAGGGGACAGGACAAGAGGGAATGGCCTCAAGCTCCACCAGGGGAGATTTAGGCTGGAGATTAGGAGGAGGTTTTTCACACAGAGGGTCATTGGGCATTGGAATAGGCTGCCCAGGGAGGTGGTTGAGTCACCTTCCCTGGAGGTGTTTAAGGCACGGGTGGATGAGGTCTTGAGGGACTTGGTTTAGTGTTAGATAGGAATGGTTGGACTAGAAGATCCGATGGGTCCCTTCCAACCTGGTTGTTCTGTGATTCTGTTCTGTGATTATTTGTCCAGGCAACAAAAAGAATTCAGTAAAGTCAACATTTATTGGAGAGTAAAAATACTTTTCCTTCCCACAAAAGTGACTGTGTATCAGATGAAGTACTGAAATTTAAGCATAGTAAAAACATTCAGAGATATTATGAAAAATAAAAATCTGTGTCAAATTTACTGCATGTTTGTTATACCTATGTAGGAAGGAGGAAGAAAAATTTTGCGTCTGGGTCCAGTTCTATTTAATAACATTATCGATGGCCTGGATGAAGGCATTGAGTGCATGCTTAGTAAGTTCATGGACAACATTAAGCTGGGAGGAAGTGTCAATCTGCTTGAGGGTAGGGAGGCTCTGAAAAGGGATCTGAACAGACTCAATTGATGAACTGAGACCAATGGGATGAGGTTTAACAAGGCCAAATGCTTAATTCTGCACTTGGGATGCAACAACTCTGTGCAGTGCTACAGGCTTGGGGAAGAGTGGCTGGAAAGCTGACTAGCAGAGAAGGACTGGTTGGTTGGCAAGTGACTGAACATGAGCCAGCAGTGTGCCAAGGTGACCAAGAAGGCCAATGGCATCTTGACTTGTATTAGAAATAGCGTAACCAGCAGGTCCAGGAAGCGATTATGCCACCATACTCAGCACTGGTGAAGCCATACCTAGAATACTGTGTTCAGTTTTGGGCCTCTAACTACAAGAAAGACATTGAAGGCCTGGAGCATGTCCAGAGAAAAGTGATGGAGCTGGTGAAGGGGCTGGAGAACAAGTGTTATGAGGAGCAGATGAGGGAATTAGGGTTGTTTAACCTAGAGAAGAGGAGTCTGAGGAGAAACCTTATCACTGTCTACAATTACCTGAAAATACATTGTAGAGAGGTAGGTGTTGGTCTGTTCTCCCAGGTGATAGGATGAAAGGAAATGGCTTCAAGTTGCACTAGGGGTGATTCAGATCATACTTTAGGAAAAAGTTCTTCACTAAAAGGGTTCTCAGGCATTGGAACAGGCTGCCCAGGGAAGTGGTTGAGTCACCATCCCTGGAGGTGCTTAAAGGATGGGTAGATGAAGTGCTTAGGGATATGATTTAGTAGTGGACAGGTACAGTTGGGCTTGATGACCTCAAAAGTCTTTTCCAACCTAGCAACTCTACAATTCTATGAAAATAAAAGTAGGGTGGAATTTTTTTACAGAGATTTTCCTCTGGTTTTAAAGAGTGAACCATGTGTCTCCAGAAGCAATTTGCTGCATCCTGAAGTAGATGCCTAAATGAGAGGGACAGAATAATCTTCTGGACATATATGTCTCTCTTTGTTTACTGTAGAGGATGCAGTTCTTGATGTTTAACTCACCTCACGGCTGTGTGGGTGAATCCCTTTCTACAGAACATAGGTAGGATATTAGAATGACCAACAATAGGAAGGATACCAGGTCAGCCTCTCAACCACTGCCTTGCAAGAAGGAGTTGCTGGAGATTGTACAGGGTGCCTCCCTTTGTGTCAGCTAAGTGCAAGCATCCTAAGGCAAGGGCAAAACTGAAGTTTCCTTCAGGAAATACATCTGGGTCAGCTCAGAACTGGCACTAAGGTTATGCCTAAAAAGAAGAAAGTAATGTAGATTTGGTCTTGAATGGCCTAACACAACAGTGAAGAGGAAACCATTTCCTCAGGTAGTTTAACGTATCCATTTTTGTATTATTTGCTATGATGTTACCAGAGGATTCCTGAAAAAGCAGAACTATATGTACTAGAAATTGTACAAAGTAGCAAATGCATTTTCTCCAAAGGGCTTTCAGTCTTAGTAATAGATGGACAAAATAAGGAGAAAGGTTAAGACCACAAATAGAAGCAGTAATCACATTCATTCCTAAACTAACTTGATAGATTTTGTTTGAAAGAGATTGCTTTAACTCAAAGAATAAAGCAGAGAAGTACAATAAGACCAAAATAAAGTGTGATGAGCAGTTATTGGGTGCTGTTGCAATGAAAACGCTATGGATGGATGGACAGAAATGGTGACTTGGTGTATGAAAGCACCTTGCATGTGTTGTAATATTCAGTGAGGCAACAGCTTCTGCTGAATTATCTGTTTGATCTTTTTTTTCTTTTTTATTTCATCTAAGTTATGTAAAAGTAAAAAAGGAATCACAACATGCATTTGAACGCCCTCAGAATATATGTGAGATAGTGTCCTCATAAACACTCAGTTTTGGGAAGAGATATAGAGAAGGATGACACAAAGGAGCTACGCTGTGTAGAGTTAGTGCAAAAGTCTGAGTTTCATATGTCTTTGTAACTGTACCAGCTTCAACTTAGTTTGTACTCCATGTTGAGATTTCAACAAATGACCTGTATCATAGCTGTGGTAGGCATATTCTTACATATAAATTAACATTGTTAATGTCAAGTAGTCAAGGTTCAGTGCTGACCATCATTTCACATTATGTCATGTAAAGACTTCAAATATCACGTTCCTATGTTGCCTGTTTTTACTGACAGCTAAGCATCCTAAGCATTGTAGCATTTTGTCAGTTCAGCAGATCCAAAGCCATCCATCACTGCTGCTATTTCTGTCATACACATTTAGCTTCAGCATCAGCCAACAGTCTGCAGTCCTGGTTACTGATCAGTATCATCACAACTGTCAGATGGAAATTTTTTTTTCTCTACAGAAGTTACTTACTGTAATGTTTGATGCCTATACTTTCCTTAACAAGTTTTCTATACCATGTTTGATATTTGAGTGTGGGACCATTTCCAGCATAATCTTTCATCATTAATTTAGTATTTTAACATCTTTGTTAACAGTTTAAGCATAAATACTGGGTGTTCCAAGAATGTGTTTTAATTCTTCCTAAGAGTCGCAATGCAAAAAACACAAACTTCCTGAAATCAAGGGAAGGAGTTCAAGAGATCCTATAGTCTTAAACATAACTGATTTCAAAGACATAAAAAACCCCTATGGAAATTTCACTGAAGTATTAGTTTGACAGTTTATACTGATTTCAAAGTTAAGATTGTTTTTTTCATTTTGCTGTGAAGATGAATGAAAATTATTTAGGAAAGTACCAAAACAAAGTTTCAATCCCATTGATGTCAGATTGTCATTTCACAGCCTTCCTGAACAGGGTAGAAACAGTCTTACTAACGAGCATTTTGAACTACTGCTTATCTTATTTTTTTTTCCCAGAGGTATCTTTTTACAAAAGCCTACTCTTCAAAGTCTTTTGAAAACAATCAAATGAAATTTTAAAGGGAAAGACTGATTCAGACCACAGATTAACTAGATTTATGTAAAGAGATGACTCAAAATTAAAGTTCTAAAGCCTAAAATTCAAGGATTCCTTTGCTGTGGAAGGATACTAGGAGTGGTACAAAGACAGTAAGAAGTGTAATGTAGTTCTGCACAAAGCCAAAAACTACCAGGGTCCAGGGTGGATTCACTCAGTGTTGTGTTTGTAATCTCCAGACACAAAGCCCAAACATCAGAATCCTAATGAATTAAAAAATAAAAATACTATTTAAATGCCTTGTGATTTTAAAAAGTCTAATGGTTGCTTAGAATTTTTTTAGTAGTCATTTCAAATCTAGCACAGTTGTCCCTAACAGAAATTCTAACTAGAATTATCATCAAAGTTTCAAATTGAACAGTGCTGTTACTCACACCTGTAGGACTTGTGTGTATGTATGTTCATGTATCTATACACGTAGACACAAGATGAATATTGAATCATATAAACTTATATCTTTGAAATCCAAAGGAAAAAAAGAAAAAAACATTCATCATGAATTCTGAAGATCTGGTTTCTTAACTGAGACTGAGGCAAATCCAAATAAAAAAATATGACTGCTCACTATATAGATTTATTTATTTACTCCAACTATACATCGCAGAAATATTTTTTCTTTTAAAATATTATAATGGAATTTTGTGGTTCCTTATGTTCTTTATAACAACCTTGGAGAAGTTTAGAACTTTTAACTATCACAGTAGATAATTGTTACTTCTCAGTAGAATGATTGAGATGTGATATTTGCTGTTTGAAAAAAATCATTAATACAAGCTGAATATGAAATTAGCTAGGGAAATAAATAGCTCCAGATCCTTGCTTTTTCTCTCCCTGGATGCAGTTTTCTAATATGATAAAATATAAAATTATTTTAAAAGAAAAATAGTAAGAAAAAAGTTCCCTAAATCCTTTCTTCATGGTTACTTCTAATGCTGCAATAATTAACTTTCAACTAATGGTGCATTAGTTAATTGCCATATTGCAATGGAATTTCCATAGACACACATATAATGTGGATGTTAATAATATATTAGTTCAAAATTATTAATCTTTTAACAATTAATATGAAGTGAGTGAATGAATGACCAATTAGTCATTTATTAGCAAAGGAAGATATGCAGTTATGTCCTCTCTGTACTAAAAACTTTTTTTCAAAAGATTTATTTTTGCCTACGGTAACAAAAAAGATGATCGGTAAAGGTTAATTTTATGATTCCTTTTTTTTCAGTTTCAAATCATAAAGATCTAAGATGCATTGGCACATAGAAGAACACTACAAGAGTTGTCACTTGTCTAATTAGAAAACATGGCTATTCACATAAAATAAGATTGAATCAATTCAGAGTTAGAATCATACTTTTAAGAATTAAACTGAACAATACCATCTAACTTCCCCATGGTCCCCTAAGGAATAGTTGTGAAATGGTTGGACTCTGGAAACCTGACAAATATCTCATAGTAAGCAGCGCATACTTGGTTGTTCTGAAATTAGCCATGCAAAACCTATATTGTTTTACAGCCATTAGAAAATGCAAGTTATCTGATTACGAGTTCTAATTGTCTAATGTATGCAGAACCATACGAGGACATGGGTAACTAAGGTGGGATTTATTTAGAATGCAGATTTTTGCATCCCAAACTGTGCTGTTGATATCCATGTTCACCTGCTGCTTAGCCTATAGGTTCTACCCAGAGCTCAGGGTAGTTGCTTGTAGAAGATTTACAGTTTTACATGAAGGATAGATCCTAAGCTTCACATTAGTCCATTAATTCTAGCCTATTTATTTGAAGATTTGAATGCTAATACAATTGACCTCTGTGAGTTGCCTTAGTCGTTGGAACACTTCAGTAGAGAGGAAGCATTTCTACATCACTGCCTTCAGTGCTTTTCTGCTCTGGGAGTACCCAGCCTACTTGTCAGTATAGTTTGGGGAGAAATTATTCCACTGCTCTTCTCTTCACCTCTTCCAATGTCAATTGTGTCTCGCTGAGAAAAGAGCTCTGAAATTTAAATGGCTCTTTATTTCTTTATTCCCATTTTATATGTATGTAGGTAAAACAATTTTTTAAATTCAGATTGTGTATCTTTACTTCTAATTATTGGTAATTCCCAAAAAATAATCTTCCGTGGACTACCTTCAACCAGAGAAATTTCAAGTTCAGTAAGAAAAAAATATGTTCTGACATATGCAAAGACGATTCTTCTTAAATGTTTCAGCTTTGCATGCTTTCTGATCCTAATAACAGAGATAGCACTCCTATGCAGAAGACTATAATGTACATTTTCTGACCATATTTGCTTTCTGGAGTTTTACAGGAGATAATCCTAACCTTATTTATGAATAGATTATGACTATTGTGATCTCATATAAGTAAATCAAGTGTCAGGATTAAATTTTCTAATGGTAACACAAGTCCTCAGCAAACTCAAGACTATATTAATGTTGACCTCATTGCTCAGAATGCCACCATATAGTCCAGAAAAAGTTGGAAAAAATCAACTGATTTATTAATCATACCTTTCTATTTATTGTTGCCATAAAACATGACCCATCTGGTCCATATTTAGGTGGATGACTATGTATGCTACTCTACAATATCAGAGAAAAAATTTCATTAGGTATTTACTTTCCAAAGATTAATCATGGTTCTGAGAAATGCCTAGGGAATAGAGCCATGTTAGAAGAAATGTACGTGGCAGTACAAGCAATGTATGAGCAACAAAGCTGGTGAAGGGGTTGGAGAACAGGCCCTATGAGGAGCGGCTGAGAGAGCTGGGGTTGTTCAACCTAGAGAAGAGGAGGCTGAGAGGAGACCTCATTACTCTCTACAAGTACCTGAAAGGTGGTTGTGGAGAGGAGGGATCTGGCCTCTTCTCCCAAGTGCCAGGGGACAGGACAAGAGGGAATGGCTTCAAGCTCCGCCAGGGGAGATTTAAACTAGAGATTAGGAGGAAGTTTTTCACACAGAGGGTCATTGGGCATTGGAACAGGCTGCCCAGGGAGGTGGTTGATTCACCTTCCCTAGAGGTGTTTAAGGCACAGGTAGATGAGGTGCTGAGGGACATGGTTTAGTGTTTGATAGGAATGATTGGACTTGATGATCCGATGGGTCTCTTCCAACCTGGTTGTTCTATGATTCTATGATAATATATCTCTCAGAAGCAACAGCAGCTGCTGCTTCACTGCTGGGGCAGTCTGGAACCTGTTAAGGATAACCAAAAAGCCTGGAGAATGGTGAGCAAATGGTCAATTCAACTGTTAACACTAATTATCTTGAAATGTCTCTATGAAATTAGAATCAGAATCATAGAATGGTTTGGGTTGACAGGGACCTTAAAGATCATCCAGTTCTAACCCTTCTGTCATGGGCAGGGACACCTTTCTCTGGATCAGATGGCTCAAAGCCCCATCAAGCCTGAACACCTCTAGGGATGGGCAATCCAGGACTTCTCTGGGTAACCTGTTCCAGTGACTCACTGCACCCACGGTAAAATATTTCTTCCTAGTATCTAATCTGAATCTCCCTTTTTTCAGTTTAAAACCACTACCCCTCATCCTATTCCTGAACTCCCTGATAAAGAGCCTCTCCCCAGCTTTCCTGAAGGCCTCCTTTAAGTATTCAAAGGCTGCTTTGAGGTCTCCCTGGAGCTTACTCTTCTCTAAGCTCAACAAGCCAAACTTTCTCTGCCTGTCCTCATGACAGAGGTGCTCCAGCCCTGTGATCATTTTTGTAGTTGTCCTCTGGACTTGTTCTAGCAGATCCCTGTCTTTCCTGATGACTCCAGAAATGAACAGAGTACTCCAGGTGAAGTCAAGCTGTTGAATACTGACCTTCTTTCACTCAGGACTATAGAAGCACAGGACAGGGTACACTGACAGTTCTGAGCTCTGCCACACACTGATCATACCTGATAATATCTAAGATAGCGTTGATTCAGAAGCAACACAGCAGAACTCAGACTGTGTTTTCATCTACATAGGCATACCATGCTGTTTACCCAGTTGCAAATACTAAGATGTTAATTTAAGACAAGTTTCTAGTGCCTCTGTGCAGTGTCCAGCACTATGTGTCCTTCTCCAAGTAGCTTTTTCAAATTTCCCAGGGAAATCTGCAGTTAGCTCTTGAAGGGAATAAAATGTAAGTTGACAAACTCATTGGTATTTGAGAGAAAAAGGTATTCAGGATAGACAGCAGTCTTACAGACTATTATTATTTCAGTCAAACTTCTGGAGCACTGATTGAAAGGAAAGAAAAGTGAGACAGTTCTGTCTCGAATTTGCTAGTCTTCCCTGTCAGAGCCTCTGTTTTATGGTGTGCAGATGTCCAATCAAGTTTACCCTAGCAATTTTGAAGTTTTCTGTCTGCTGATACTTGAATTCTGTGGAAAATCTAAATGAGTTTTCATTGTAATCACAGCAAAACTGAGAATTTAAGATTTTTCAAAGACAGGAAAAGGGGCTATATTAGGAATACTTAACCAAAATCTAAGATAAACTTTTCATGCGAGTGGGATGTCTTAGTTCTATCTGTGTTACTATAGCAACTGGTTAATTTTTCCATCTCCTCCTCCTCCCCTGCCCTTGTGTGCATGGAAACTTTCTTTTTTTCTTTTTTTCTTTTTTTCTTTTTTTTTCTTTTTTTTCTTTTTTCTTTTTTCTTTTTTCTTTTTTTCTTTTTTTCTTTTTTTCTTTTTTTCATATAGGTTCTATTCACCATCCAAGAACTATGGAGAGGTGGCATAAATTTTTGGTGGTGCCAACTTCTTGTTCTGAACTATTTTTGAAAACTAGTTTCACTTAAATGATCATCACAAAGCAAATCAAAGGGTTTGTAGATGGAATAGTCCAATCAATGGGTTTTTTGAGCACATGCACAGACTGCTTTTTTAGACCTTACCTGAAATGGTAATGGTAAGGAAAGTGATGTACCTCCTGGTTTTGTACAGAACTTGTTTTTACATCATATTTTGAAAATCATCAGGATTAGCGTTAGTGCAATCAGAAAATAGAATTACTAATTTCCAACTTCCTTTTATTTTAAAGCTTGTTTGCTCATTTCCTCACTTCCTAGGGGGAAACTTCCATGCCACCCCTCTCAGTCCCTGGTGTGTATTTAGTGAAGGAAAGTGACGATGTCAGTGGATTAGTGGATTCTCTCTTCTCTGGCAACTAGCTATCTTTTTGTCTGCAGAGCAGCTCTGCCTGGCACAGTCTGATAGGTTACTTGTTGGTAGCGAAGTCTACATGGCATTTGGCCCTACCTCTTTGCACTCTTGAGAACTCTTGAGAAAAGAGTGCAGATGTTCTTAGTGAGATATGTTTGGCATCCTGTGTATACACAAGGAAGTAGAAAACTATGCAGTTTCCTGCTATCAATCAACAAGCAGCCTTGATAAAGCTATTGCAGAGAGACCGGCTTGCTCAGGCCTGCTTAATGTCTTGGAAGTGCAAGCCATTTTATCACTGACTCATTGTGAGCTTTCCTTTAGAGGTCTTTTGGGACAAGATGGTTTTTTTTTTTCATTTGTTTTTTATTGGCAGTTAAACTTTGTGAATGTGATCAGATTTTTTTCTTGATCATCTGCTTGGTGGACAGTTTTAATTTGCCTTTCTTAAATATCAGACACTGCAATATGTGATGAATAACATTAAGAATTACACCTACTTCGACTAATTTAGAATTTAGCTTAAAATATAATAGTGTTCATGAAAGAGATTGAAATTATCTGACAGAAAGAAGGGACTGTTATTCTAGTTCTTTAATTGGAAGCCCATATGCTTGAGTGAGGGGCAGATGAGGAAAAAGATAGGGAGTCTTCACTGAGAAATTCCTTTTCCAGGCTCCCACTGGGGGAAAGAGGAAAGGGAATGGATACCCTATGTCTTATTTATATATGACTAGTGTTTGTTGGGCAACATCCCTCCTCCTGGGATATCAATATGATATGAAAAACAAATGTTCAATTTATTGTTTAACAACCTTGTCTTTGCTCAGATGCCACTACCAAAGTGTGATGCAAGAGCAGAAATGGTGACAGGAAACATGAAGTCACCTTTTACTTGTTGAAAGTGTCTAGTATTTATACATATATAATTTTTTCCAATTGAAATATTTAATCCTTCTATCTCTACCTGATTCCATGAAGTAATAAGCTGCCCTAATTTACAAGGCTGACCTATCTGTTCCGTGTGGTGCTCTAATTATATGACAGGGAGGGAAAAGAAAATGCTCTTAGAAATATACCTTAGATTTTTTTAGTTTTACTTCACATATCTCTCTTATAATGTGTTCCTGTGGCTTTACTGAGTGAGATGATACTTACTCTAAGAATATCATGCTAAGTTAGTGACATTTCCTTGAAGTTGTCTGCCTCCCTTCACAGATAATGAAATATTTCATCAGCTTCCCCACAGGAATCTGATCTTAACTTTTAACCTCTTATTTATTTATTTATTTATTTATTTATTTATTTATTTATTTATTTATTTATTTTTGCTTCCCCCTGCTAGGACGAAGCAAAAAAGAAAACATTTTTTAAAGTGTTTATTCAATCTAAACTTTAGCTTGCCTTTCTGAAATGTTTCACACCTTTCAGAAACATCTTTAATGTATTTATTCAGTCTAAACATTAGCTTGCCTGTCTGAGAAGTTTCACAGCTTTTGGCCTCATGGAACCAGATCTGAAAGTGAAAAGGGCCTGACAACATTCAAGGGAGGACAAGACAGTAACTGTCTCATGCTGCATCAGCACGTAGGTAAAAGCTAATTTCAGTTCTGTTGTCAAATCATTTCCATTTTGAGAATACAGTAGATGATAGTTTCAGGTATTGCTTTCAGCCAGTTCTTAAGTGACACATTTACAAAGCTATAACGGAAGTGCAGCTGTATCTTTTGCAACTACCTGATGCAAGTGAAAATCCATAAACAAACGGAACAGTTTGATGAGTAAGAATCTAGCAGCGATCAGATTACATAACTGTAATAGAAGACATGTTTTTTGGTACATGATGATGTATTTGATGACATATAGGTTCTATCGGCAAGAATTTTCCAATTGAGGGAACAGGTTCAAAAATCTATGCCACTGGTCAAAAAGAAAGTGCTAGTTCAGTGAATAAATTAATGATGAGCTTGTATGGATATTGGTCAGACTAGATTACCATAGTGGTTTCTTATAACCTTAAAATTTATTGATTCAAGGATTTATGCAGTCACAGGTGGTTCAGAAAACGTGAGAAATTCCACTCCCTCAGATGACATGAACTCATTCTTAGATTATTTCAAATACAATTAAAATAGCTTAAATTAAATATCCTTTAGGCTGGTTTACTTTATATCTGCCCTGAACTAAAGTTGTTCCGTAATAGTGAAGTAAAGTAACTATGGACAAACTTAAAGCTATCTTGACTTTTTCCCCCTCTTATTCCCTTGATGCATTGTGTTTGTTTTTCTCCAGCTCTACTTTCTTTACCACCAAATTGATAGAAAGCCACTCCTGGACCTGTAATTCTGCGCATTGACTCTATTAGCATTCTGGGATAGAGAGAAAACAGTTACATAATTTGAGAGCATTAAGACTTAAGTGCTCTGTTCCCATCTCAGTTATAATAATTCCGCGTTTATAACATCCTTGTTCTTGTTTGTCTGACTTTTGACACTGTAGTTATCTGCAACATCCTTGTTAAAAACTAAGACATTCATTTAGTTAATGCCACATAGGCAACAACTGCGTAAGATCTATCTTTCTTTCTGCATTTTCATCTGTGGCTTTGAAGATTATTTTGTTGTCTGTTTTAATAACTTTAGCAGTGTCTTATTCCGTCTGATATTTTATTTCTTGATTTTTAATTCTTTAG
This sequence comes from Coccyzus lansbergi, assembly GCA_033558105.1. NCBI lineage: Eukaryota > Metazoa > Chordata > Aves > Cuculiformes > Coccyzidae > Coccyzus > Coccyzus lansbergi. The sequence continues at coordinate 311,636 of JAUMJK010000504.1, read as the reverse complement.
TTCTTAGGAAGTTCTTATAATTTTTCTGTGCTTCTTTCCACATTTCAATTTCTGTGTTTTCTTGTTATCCCTCTTAACAAATATTCATATCAGTAGACCAAGCTCATCCTTCTATAACTTTGGTCCCTTCCTGTAGTAAAAAAAAATTTCCTCCCTGTTTTCATCCCTTAGCTTTTCAAACCATTGGTTTTTAATGACATTTTACCGAACCTTGTTTAGGAAATATCTCCTATTGAAATACACAATTTGTTTTAGTGGTCACAGAATCACAGAACAGAATCACAGAACAACCAGGTTGGAAGGGACCCATCGCATCTTCTAGTCCAACCGTTCCTATCAAACACTAAACCAAGTCCCTCAAGACCTCATCCACCCGTACCTTAAACACCTCCAGGGAAGGTGAATCAACCACCTCCCTGGGCAGCCTATTCCAATGCCCAATGACCCTCTGTGTGAAAAAACTCCTCCTAATCTCTAGCCTAAATCTCCCCTGGTGGAGCTTGAGGCCATTCCCTCTCGTCCTGTCCCCTGTCACTTGGGAGAAGAGCCCAGCTCCCTCCTCTCCACAACCTCCTTTCAGGTAGTTGTAGAGAGTAATGAGGTCTCCTCTCAGCCTCCTCTTCTCCAGGCTAAACAACCCCAACTCTCTCAGCCGCTCCTCATAGGGTCTGTTCTCCAGCCCTTTCACCAGACTCGTCGCTCTTCTCTGGACTTGCTCCAGAACCTCAACATCCTCTCTCTTTTGTTTGTCTTTCACCTTAACAGAGAGAATGAATTTATGATTACTCAATAAAAGCTACAGACCAGTTATCCTCCCAAAGTATAGTTTCAAATTTGCGTGTAACATAGCATGACTTCTTGCTAATTCTTTTGCAACTTGGTGAATAAATTTGTTAGTTATCACACTGAGGAACAGCTGAAATCTGCTGGCAGAGCTGGTCACAATAGCATTCATTCTTCTGTTCATATATGGGGAATATATATATCCTTTTATATGGCTATTGGAAATATCATAGAATCATAGAACAACCAGGTTGGAAGAGACCCATCGGATCATCAAGTCCAACCATTCCTATCAAACACTAAACCATGTGCCTCAGGACCTCATCTACCCGTGCCTTAAACACCTCCAGGGAAGGTGACTCAACCACCTCCCTGGGCAGCCTATTCCAATGCCCAATGACCCTCTGTGTGAAAAATTTCCTCCTAACTTTCTCCAGCAGAATTACAAAGATCACATGATTAAATTTGCCTCTACAAGTGTACAGTAAGACACCAAAAATACCTGATAGAATGTCTTTGCAACTGTTGCTTAAGTAAACTTTGAATAAAGTATGTATCTTACACATGCAATAAAATATTGATATTGAAACATTGACTCCAATATTTATCAAGTATTACATAATCTCAGAAACTACGTCATCTAATCCTGTCCATTTCGGTATTTATTCATAAATATGTATTTTAGAGTTGTGAACCATGGAAAGCAGGAAACTGTCCTAAGCTAAGGTTTTGAAGTATTCCTTAGCCTGGATAACATTTTAAGACAGACACTTCTCTTGTCCTGTTAATAAATGTATAACTTCTTTGAGACAAATACAGCAGTTCTTTATTTAACATATGATCCAATATAGGTAGGAAATCACATGAAAGATCCCAATGGGATTCAGTGCAGATTCATCAAAAGGTTATGGGAACACATTTAGTGAGTTGTCAACAATTTTAAATGACATTTAAGTTTTCATGTGACAAAGAGACAAATACCGAATCCACAGAATAGACTCTGACAACCATTGCCTTGTGCTTTACTTACAACTTCAAACAAAACACTTCATGTTAGCATGAAATACACAAACACTATATTATTTTCTTTTTTATTTAATAAAATAAATATATTTTTTCTACGTTAATTCATACCAATTAACATAAATTGTTACATGAATTGTCCCAGATTCATAGACATTTAAATGTTTCACAGCTATTTAGATTAATTTAAGACACTTGTTTACAGACAATCTATAGTCCTTTACCTTTTTCCTTTCTCTTTCCATCTGCAGCAAATAAATCCTATGCTTAACAATTGAGTTTATTTTTTATTGCTGAGCCCAAGGCAAAATCTCAGATTGGGGTTCACAGCCTCAGAAGACAGACAGATTTAATAAATTTGTCACTACCTTGACAGGGTGAAATTATTGCTTAAATTCAGGTGTAAGAGAAGAGCCTTTGTGAAACAGATGTAATCCTCATGATGAAATGTTTTTCAGGCACTCTGTTATCCATGTTACAAGAAGCAAGCATTTGTTCTAATTGGCCTAGTTTTGGTCACTACTTTTACTCATATGATTCCATTTTCCTTATAGTATTCAACCAAAAGTTATGTGGATATTGTACATTATTTATTGACTTCACTGTTTTCTAAACAATTGTAGTGTTTTTCTTGAACACACACACACACACACACACACACACGCGCACACACACACACAAAATCACTTTAAAATACTGGAAATGAAAAGGATAAAATTCTTAACTACACTAAACAGCAGTAATAAAAATATAGCTGTAGGCTGATAAAAATAGAGTCTTTTTGAAGATCAAACATAGTGTCACGTTAGTAAGTATCAGGTGAGGTGTCCAGGGCTTCAGTGTAGAAATACATCTGTAATTGTCTTTTGTCTTTATTTTCTAATTCATATTTAGGGGCTTTAAAGATCTGTTGTAACAGGACTCTTGTTACATTTAATAAGTGCCATGTTGATTGGCGTACTCTAAGTAGGCTTTTCAGTTTGCCTGTGGGGAAATTTAATATAAAAACATTCAACATTCTTTTATTAGTGTTTTTTACTATTCCCAGTCCCATCAGACCTTTGGTGCAAGCAGTGTATTATTGAAAAGCTTATCTGTACGAAGTAAGCCAAAGGGAAATTCAGCCTTTATTAATATTGACATCATGTTCCTGCACAATGGCTGTCTAAAGAAACTTTTCAATTGGATTTCAACTGCTTTGATGCAGTATAAATGGAAACAACTGAATGCATGATTTAACAGAGAACAGTGAAAAACGTTGCAGCCTATATGCTTTAACATTAGGCGTGTGTTCAAAAATACTGTGTGGCTACATTCTCTAATATTTCCCATCAACTATTCGTTAGGAAGCCAGAAGAAAACCCAAATCATTTTGGTTTTATTTTTTTTAAGACATATTTCATTTAAAAATGAGCTTGCATTTTTGCATTATAAAACCAAATACTGTGAAGTGAGCTTATGTCTGGGAACTTGGTGAAAGGGTTCTGGTCCTGCCTCACTTGAAAAACACTGTGCAGCTTTGGGCTAATTGTTTAATGGACCAGATATCCTGGCAAGGTAAAAATTGTATGGGATTTGGAGGTGTGAAACCACATGTTCTAGAGTATACTGTGCTAATGGAATGCTAGCTTCAAGCAAAAATCCTCAAAAAGGAACTATTTCCTGGTGTTATAATGTCTTTGAGAGAACTAGGGATACATATTTCATTTAAACATTTTCATAAAGCTAAAATATATATATATATATATACACACCATTAAAAACTGCAAGGACTTGATTTTAGTACTGTTCTTTTTGAAAAGAACAAAAGACAGGGAGAACATTTGACAGAACCTGACCAGAAAAAGAGATACCTAATCCCATTATTTTCAGATGCTAAAGATGAAAGCGTGGAGCACTCATTTAGAAGTGCTTGGTCTCCTCAAAGCTGTACCTAGGTCTCTTTTTCTATTGGTTATTATGTGATTACTAGTGTCCTTAATAAGTATTATTTTTAATTTCAGGCTTGGACCGTTTTAGGTTCTGAAGTGGTTTTGGGGTTTTTTTTCTTTTTTTTTTTTTTTTTCCTTTCCGTTTCATGTAAGCAGTGGTGCTTGGAAATCTGTATTCCAAATAAGAGTTTTGTTCTGTGCCCTGCATATGGTCTTTTTGTATTTTAGGTTAATATGTCCTGAAAATCTGTTTTGCATTGTAACAGAGTAATCATAAATGCTTTATCTCAATGTTCCTCAAGTTTTCCCTGTACAAAATGTGCTGTGTAGTCACTGAGGGCTTCAGCTATGCATCATAGATGGAGATCAGGTAGATGATGGTGTTGGGTGTTGCAGACCTGCAAGTAGGTTTTGTCAGTGGAACCACATTACAAAATAGTTTCATTACAGTGTAAACAGGCCCTTCAGGAAGGGCTGTTATTAGGTACTGAATGTATTAAAAGGAAAGATTATTTTGTATGATTCACAGAGGTGAGTTTAGATGCTATTCCCTGCTCTCTTTATTTATTTCCGCTGCTTTCTCCTTTTGATAGCTTCTTCACTAGTCTCATAAGATAGCTTCTGAGGTGTGGTTGTCTCACAACAGTCACATGCTTTGTGAAAAAAATGAGAACTTTATGTTTTGAATTTCAAAATATTTAAGAGATTACGTCATTGGGCCTAGGGGAAGTGGAGAAGACCCAACACGATGGGTAATCTCTTTCTGTCTTTAAACAGTTTTTTTTAGTTAAGTAGACTCATGAGTGTCTGAGACAGTGTAATTTAAGCTAATGGAGAGTCTAAGAGGAGAAGCAACAAAATAAATAGGGCATCAAGAAATAGCAATAAAAAATGTTAGATCAGTTTGTTCTCAAAAAGTCGAAGAGCCATGATGACAACTGTTATTTATGCAGCCTATACAATATGCTAGATACAGGACATGCCCCCATAGGGGCAAAGGCAAAAAAAACCAAACAAAAAACAATATGAGGGAGGTAGATACTGTTCTGTTACTAGTTCTACTTTCCAGAAGTACTACAGTATTCTAGATGTGTGACATAAGTTAATGTAAGCTGAGAATGCTATTTGAGAGAGCTCTTAGCCTACCAGTCAGGGGAAAAAAAAAGAGAAATAAAAATTAAGAATAATGAGCACCATCTTTTTTTCTTCTAATCTTGATTTTATTTTCACCTAGGTGATAAGAATGAAAGGGAAATAGTCATCTTCAGTCCAGAATAGAGGATAGGGACATTGTGAATACTGCTCCTGCTTTGAAGTGTTTTGGGTTTAAGCTGTCCACAAAAAATGTATTCAAAAAAGTGTATCCTAGGGACTATGCAATTAAACTTTTCACAGCTTTGGTTTCTTGATTAAAAAAATTAGATGCCACTTGTGAGAGGAGGTGTAGGCGTTCATCTCTTCTTGGATTTTATTTCAAGCTTCCTAAGGTAACCGTCTGAAATAATTTGAATGAATCATTTTTGCAACTGTTTCTATTGTTTATAGAGGGAGTCTAGGTAACTGGCTTAGACTATGTGACTACATTTAGACAGTTGATGAGATATGCCATGATAGATGCCTAATTTTTAGATGGCCAAAGATATATGAGAAGACTATCTGCCTAAATGTTTACCTATTTGGCAAGCTGATCAGCAGAGGAGTCTCTTCTGCTGAAACATAGACATGCAATTTACAAATGCAGTAGCTTTTTGCACAGGAGTCTAAGCAGAGGAAGATACAGTAAACAGTAACTATGGAGACATGCATCTGAAGCAATTCAGTGCAATGTCTAGTTGTGCAAATACATTGGATTGTTGGGCAACAAAAACACAAATAGAAAGAGAGAAAAAAAATCGTACAAATGTCTTCTATAAATAGCAGTTGCATGTAAGTGTGAAACTTGGCAGATTTGATCCCCTGACTACACAGAATTTTTAAAGCAAAGGAACAGTTTGAAATCAGGTACCTAATCAGTCTCCTAAGGCATTCCTTCCTTTTTCAGAGGTCATTTAATTTACAAAGTCAAGACGTAATAAACAATGTAACATCTTCTCTTTTTTTTTTTTTCCAAAATATTCTCTCAGATCCACACCTTCCTTTTCTAAGAACAGAGTCCCAACAGCTCAGCTATCTCATTTTAGCTGACTCTCTCATGTTATCTCAGTGCACTATTTTAGACACTAAGACGCTTAATGAGAGTGATGAAGGGACACTGTTCTGGAAGGTGAGGCTTGAATCCCTTTTACAGGAGCCAGCTCAGGTTGTCGCAGCTGTGCTGAACTTGAGTTAAGAGGAGTACTGAAGCAGTATCTACTGCTAAATAAAAGTCAGCCTAAGAATCACCCAAGGACCAGGTTGAAGTGATCACCTGCGCTCACATCACTGAAAGTTGGCTCTGCTAGATAACATATTTCTGGAAAAAGCCAAACTCAAACCCTCAGAAACAAATGCAGGGAATAAAGGCAGTTAAACAGCGTGGATGAGCAGGGATCAGTACTTCGGCACTCTCTCCAGGCTTCATTCAATTTAGCAGTGTATGCATACCAAATAGCCTCTCATTAGCACCAGTGAGCTTTAAGCAGTACATTGCTCTCCTTTCTACCTCTAATTTGGGAACTCAGAGCTGAAACGTCTGTTCTGGCCAGCATAGGAATAGCTTAAATTACCAGAGTTTGTTTCATATTTCTGCAAATGAAAGGTACTTTACTTTTTTTGGATCTAAGCTGGCTTTGGTGAGAATATCACCATATTTACATTGGTGCCTGAGCTAATAATCCGGTGAGATCTGACCAAAGTCAGACCAAGTTGTTGCACTTCCCAGCATTGCTAGCCCATGAAACAGAAAACCTACATGAAGACTGAATGTGACTGTGGGAAGAAAAGTTTGCACCTTCTAGCCTTACATTGCATTATTACTTTACAGGCTGCATTTTTTGCTAGCAAAGAAGCAAAACACAAGAGCCCCACCCTGAAAAAAGAACATTGCTGAGTATGAACATAATTACTCCTACCTATTCTAGACAACAGTAAATTATAAATAGAACATTAGTCTCTCACAGGAGAATTCTGTCTTTTGCTGTATCAAATATGACCACATACCACTCCAAATATTTAGAAACGTAATTCACATCATATGGAAGAAAAGATGCTTCTGTACTTCTGTACTTCTTAATAAAACTGGCTGCAGAATATGTTAAGGAACTCTAGGATTTCACTTTTGATTTTTTGATAATGTCCAGATAAACTTGATACAGTCACAGAGCGTATTGCCATGGGGGCTCTCTAAAAACTTTACAGTAAAGCTTTTTATATAAATAGTAGCTGTGAGAAATCAGTTAAGTTTCCAGAGTGACACAGGAGATTCAGCAGGCTCATGGTCCACAGAATTTAAATGAAGGCAATTCAAAATCTGGCCTTTGAGCTTGATCCACAAAAGGATGACAGAGATTTTTATTTGTCTTGGGACTTCCCCCAGCTTTGTCTTGTGTCCAGTTAAAAATAACTTCTTCAGGTAAAATTTACTTTCACCAGATCAAAATCGAAAGCAGACTGTCGGCATAAAAGGAACAAGCAAGAAAAGGAGCAGCTAAAGGGCAGTTTGAATATGGAACTGGCAGCAACAAGCTGATAGAAACCAAAAAAAAAAAAAAAAACCAAAACCAAAACTGTGTAAACAGTTTCCACTTTGATAGTATTCAAGTAAATTTTCTTCCACACTGATCTGGCTCTAGCTATAAAGTTAAAGGATGAGTAGGTGTCAGTGTGGTATAAACATATAGAAAAGGGACATCCTTCAACGTAAGGACTGAAATCCTGCCACAGCATATTTTTTGTTGCACGATACTTCTTTCTGAAAGACCTGCTCTTTTGGCTATGACTTTAAAAATGTGAATTTTCCTGAATGTGAAATTTCCCTGAAATTCCATCTTTTCCACCGATTGTCTTCTCTAACTTCAGTGAAAAAGACATAGCTCTCCTGGACACCAAAAAAATACAGATTACATAAAGGAAAATACATAAAATTACATGAATCCTGTCATATGCTGTGAAAGTGAAAAGAAAGTGTAAATTAAATATAGTACCAAAGAATAAATCTAGAAATAAAACAGGCAGAGTTTTGTTATTGATATAGCATTGTATTGGTTTTGCTCTCTTTCACTTTCCCTGTTCTGTGAAATAAGAATAATAAGTTTAAATTAAAATGATTAAAGAAAAGAAAACAAAAAACTAAGAATTTTGCAGGGTAATAGTCAAACTATAGAACCCTGTACTGCAAAAAGGAAAATGGAAACTTCTTTTCAGAATGAGACTCTTCTTCCTTGACACATTTCTGTAGTGCAAAAAAAAAAAAAAAAATCACACACAGACACATTCATAAAAGGTTATAATTGCAAACATCGCTTATGATTAGTAAATACCAAACCTCATAACGTGTCCAGTTCTGTCATGTAGTGCAGCATGTCTTTTACAATAGAAAATACAGTTTCGTAAAAAGGGAAATTTTAATGAAAGTCTGAGAATCTTGCAATTTTATAATGCTACTTTCCCCAAAAGTTTAAAGCATCAAGCTATCTCAATCCTAAACTCCAACAAGATCCACTTAATCAGAAGTTAGAACTTGAAGAACAAACATGTAATATTGTTAAACCACAGACAGAAAGCTACTAATGAGGGTGTTAAAGTTCCCAGTAAATTAGCCTAAAGATGTTTTATTATATATGAAAGCAGTCTGCTAACTTCTAATGATATCTTGGAAGCATGCTTTTTAAATCCCTGAAAAACTAAACAGCAGCTGAAGAGCTAGAAAGCCTAAAACCCATTACAGATCATCATAAAGAAGACTTGGATAAAATAGGTTGGCTCATAAATCAGAGCTATAGAAATGACTGCAGGATGACTAAAACAGCGGAAGCAGTACTGTTTGCAAAGGAACTCGAACTCCAAACAATGCATCTCACAAACAGAAAACAAACACATTGTAAGAAAGGAAATTAGTGAAGTCATTACACAAACCCAGCTGGGAACCCATCTGTTTAAAGATGAAAAAAGCTCTCTAATTCTTGATCTTTGGGAGTGTCTAATTAGGAAACAAACTAAAAAGTTGTTCTCTAAGACAGTATTAAAACGAAAAGAAAAACAGAGCTTCCTCTCAGAATCAGATTCCTCTGCTGTGATAGAGCAGGTTTTTAGAAAACTGAATAACCAAGTAAAAGAGAAATGTCACTGCTGCAGAGTTATGCCATCAGTTATGCTTAAGTAAGGGCTGCAGTGTACACAAGCATAATACTGAGAAGTATACATGAACAACTTTTGTTTTGTAACTTACCTGTTATGCTTGTATCTCAGTGCTTAAAATATTAAATAAATACATTGCAAGCCCACAGTGTTAATCATCTTTCTTGAACAAACCAATCAAGCAAGTACCGCAGTGTAGAATGGCAAGTTGTGCTTAGGACCACAAACCATGAACTTTCTGCCCAAGTCCACCTTAGCTGCAGGAGATGCAGCAAAATATGTTTGTTTAATTATTGAACTGCAGTCCTAATTTTGCAGTACTTTAATTTCACGGCACTACTGCTTTGATACTGATAACATTAATTCACAAAGGAATAAGAAGACTATTATAAACACAGGGATGAGATCGACAGACACAGACATAAGAACAATCTAATCTAGTGGAAGGCATCCCTGCCCTTGTCACGGCATTGGAATTAGATGATCTTCAGGGTCCATTCCCACCCAAACCATTCCATGATTCTGTGAGAGTAAAGGAAATTGGATATTAAATAGTACAGATAACAATACACTGACTAGGGGATAGGCATAATGTTACTTATGACCATATGCATCTAGCAGTTTTAAGACTGTCAAGAAGATAAATATTAAGATAAAAAGCTTTTCTGAGACAGATGACCTATGTAATCACTCTTCTGTTTTGGAATCTTTGTCATTAGTTGGAAAGTGGAAAGGATTGGAGACCCTTTTCCCAACCGACTTCAAAACGTACTTCGAATTGATATTCTCCCGACGATGCTCTGAGATAGAATTAATTTGAACTACCTAGTTTTTTTTGGCAAAATGCTTCCTCAAACTCTACGCTCCTTACATCCCCAGAATCTCTTTTCTTTTGTTATTGTTATTTCTTATATTTCATCTATTACAAAGACATAATTTATGTCAGTGTAATGGACATGTTCAAACTGCAGTTGTAAAATAATATCCCAATATGATTCAGTTCTAGAGTACTATCCACTGAGATGTTGATACAATCACCCAGAATCTAGTAGTAGACAAGGTTAGGTTTAGAGTTTCACATGATTTAGTGCAAGAGAATAGTCTTGAGGCATCAAGAATGGTATTTTAAAAAAATTAAAAGTTACATGAATCATGACTGCAGTGAAATTATTTTAATGTGCACCGACTTTTTAAGAATGCTATGTGTAAACTGTGTAAGGCAATGGTTGAATATATTGGAGATCATCTTTCAAAGAGTGCCTCTTTTTACATTATATGAATAATAGTTTAATTTGGTATCATATCACAAACATGTGGGTTTGCATTTAGAAAAATGTGCTATGCATCACTAACCATTTAGTCTACACGCTAAATTAGTTGAAGTTATTTTATTAAAATCATCAGTATGTAATACTTACATGTTATCACCAGGAGGTAATCCCTCCATTGGTTCAACCATTCATTAAACTAAAATCTATCTTCCTTCTGAGCTTCCAGGCTACTCTCTTTCCTGGGTTAAATCCACAAAATGGATTAAGTTTGGACAATATCTTCTAGGATCCAAAGACCTGGCAGCTTTCTGCTTTCCTTTTCCACCATATATGTAATGTTTGAGCTATTAAGCTTGCTATTTCAGTACCCTCCCGCTGATACCCAGTCATCTCCCATGTCAGGAAGAGAGATGTATGAGTGATCTTCCTAGTGGTTAAACAAATGTTGGTGACTATGTAGCGGCCATTTTCCAAATTTCAGGACCGTGATGTAGCAGACAGTTATGAGCAAGAAAGAACTTCGGAACAATTCAGGTAAAACCCCTCCTGAGATATCCCATAACAGTACAACTTGCCTGAAGGTCCTCCAGAAAACAAGTTCAGCCAAGGAAGGCCTCATACTGAGGATTACCTTTCCAAATGTTTGCTAAGCAGTTCTATAAAATGCACATGTAAAAAATATTCAGAAATTACAATGTAGAGAATAACTGCTTGAGGTTTTTGAAATGTGTTGGTCATTAGTTAACATTATTTCACAGTAATCAGTGAATTTGGTGGACAGCTGACAGGAGATCTATCTTGACATTAATCCAGCAAAAAAGTATGGGTTTTGTTTTTGTTTAATCCATCCACTGACCTCTTCTTTGAAAGAATTCAATGCATCCCCCACCCCCCCAAAAAAGGACTTTAAAATCATATAGAAATGTTTGGTACCTACACAGAAAAGCATTGCTTAGGATGAAGTAGTTGATACTTTATTTGGAGGAGGATCATGTATTCTTTTAAACTTTCAAAGAACTTTTAAAGAAAACTGACTCAACCAGGAGGAAAATAAAAGAAGCTATCTTGAAATATTTCATGAATTAATTCAAATGACACAAGTACACTTGAAATTTCTGTGAAATGCAGGGTGGGGGAGGAGGGTAGTTTCTTCACAATTCTACACAAGCTTAGTAATCTTGCTAGCAAGCTAAGATTGTTTCTAAATTATACTTTCAACCTCTTACTCCATTTCTTCTGCCACCTATAATTTTTTCCTTTTAAAATACCTTGCTCTTTCTGTTTTCTTTCCTTCTGCCTGTTTTAACTTGCCTTGCATTTGTTTCTCATGTCTTATTAAGAATGAAATCTCTACAGGGCTGGGAACTTGTCTTATTCATTTTTATAGAATTCTGCCAAAATATATGGCATTATGTAAATTATTTTAATTTAAAAATAATAATACTTTCCAAACAAGACTGATTTTGAGGTTTGTACTCAATTTTTATTTATTATGCTCCTTATGTCATTGCCAAGTTGAGTATTTTTTCATGCATATTCAAATACTTACCTTTCATTACCGAGTGACTAAATTACTTTAGTTTACTTAAGTAGCTGGTTTTCCTATGAGAAGTCCCAGTTTCAGGGCGCAAAATCATAGGCCCACTGGAGGCAATTAGAGCTTTACCTTTTTCTTCACCAGGAACTAGATTTCACCCACAGCCTCAGGAGGGAGGGTCCTCTGGGTCATGAACTGCTATTAAGCTGATTGCAAAGAAATCCAATACTTGTTGCCATCAAATGTGGAAGAATCTGTGAGCAACTGTTGTCCTTCTTCGTTCGATTGTGTCAAACCTGTTCTGTTCTACTCAGTATCACTTTCTTCAACTTCTTTAATTTGCCTGACATTCACCTTTTTTTGGTAAATGTACCTCCCCTGTTGCTGTGAACTATGTTCTTCCTATGTTTTCTTCACCCTCTGTTTTTTTTGGGTTTCTCCCCACCTCCTTCCCTCCCCCACCTTCTAGTGATCTCAGTCTTCTCATTAAATTTTTTACTTCTTTTTTTTTTTTTTTAATCTTAGTTTTTCCAAGTATACTATCCTCACCCCCACATTGTCTATTTATGGCATTGTATTGTTTTAGATTCATTACTTTAAAAGACTCCGTCTCCTGAAGAAACAAAATAATGTTATTCCCCCTACTTTCCAGACAAGAAAGCAAAACTGAAAGGCACTCTCTTTATCAGACAAAACAGAAAGAGGAATCTGGTATTTGCACACAGAAAACAATCTGCAACTTGTCTCGTAGCTGAGATTTTCTTGTCCTATTGGGTTGCCCCTCCCATGTCTGTGCGATTATATTGCCTGCTTGGCTGAAGCAGACAACAGCCACATTGTCATTTTGCAGCATCTTGGGCTGTTTCCACTATTAGCAGCTCACAGAAGGGCCCCTATGAAATCAAGGATCAAGTATAAATTACATTGAATAGACTGAAATTTGTTTTATGAGCTACAGCATCCAGAAACTCAAGAGGGCCCGAGCTTCACAGACATCTGAGTATGTCTCTGACATACAGACCTACTGCTCAGCATGCACATCAATCTCTGTGTGGACTATGTTGTATCTCAGTTTGAGGGAGGGGGAACCAAACAAAAAATAAAAAACCAAAATATGAAGCTGTCCTCCTAAGTAATTACTAAAGAAATGTGATTTCTCATAAAAATATTTTCACCACATTTTGTTAATAATTGAAAGAAAATTTAAGACTTAGTTTTTGATTTTTTTAGTGCGTTTTTATTACAATGGTTTTGCTTTATACTACCACAAATACAAAAGCTTTTTCACTGGAAAAAAAAGGTGAATTTCAATAAAACTGAAGAATAACCATCAAGGGTGTTTGTTTCTTTTAAACATTATACACAGTTGTTGTAATGTTGGTAAAGATATGTGCCAGGAAGCTACATATCTGCTACTACAAACTGTTTGTTTTGCCCTTTATTTGGGAACAGCTGGTAAAATGGTATTTAAGAACGGTTTTGATTTAATCTAATGAGAAACTATGTTGCAATGTACTGTACTGCCTGCAGAAAATAATTGGACAAACATTGATTTTTATGTTGCTATAATAGTTTCATTTCTGATAAACAGGAATTTATATGCATGGTTATTTGTTACCATCCCTCTTTCCATATACAGGCTAGAGATTTGCTTGCAAACAAAATGAAACAAACAAAATAAACGAGTCTTGAAATGAAACTTAGCTGTTCAGGAGCTGTCATAACTGGAAAAGGTCTCCTTTAACTATTTAGTTTTCTGTTCAACTGACATTATACCAAGCTAGTATCAAAGGTAGCCAGACAGTGGGATCTGCAGAGAGGCAGAAGGAAATTAGAGCACACTGATACCAGCAAAAAAGGCGGATAAGCAAAAGACAGAGCATTAAGAGTAGCATAAACTGAATTTAGCTGTTCAGTTTCATGTATACACTACCTATCTCTTTAATTAGTAAATATATGCTTTATTTATTTAATGAATCAAGTATTTCTTAAATACCCCAAGACAGGTCATTGCATTAAGTCAGCCCTTAAAACTGAAAACACAGTCCCAAATAGAAATGCAGTATGAGAGCCATATGCAGTCTTTCCAGGAAAAAAAAGTGTAGCAAACAGGGCTGGCTGTCAGGCATCAGCCCCTAGAAGTAACAGAGCAGATGTAGGTATGGGTGCCACCACGTAGGGCAAGTTTTTTTTTGAGATCTAAATCGAAGTCCAGCTGCACAATGAAGCAGTCGTGAGAAGAACCAGTGTAATCCACCTTGTCTTTAAATAAAAATTTAATCCAAATTAAACATACTTAGTCTAAAATGGTTTTAATTCTCCTCAATCTCATTATTTCTACATCTCTTGCAATCTGTGTACCAGTTTCTGCTTGCCATCTGTACAGCAGTGTATATAGAAGAAGAATCATAATTAGCTGCCAATGAAAGCTTAAAAATTATAATGCTCATAGTGTTGCTTGTGGTTATGCAGTCTTGAAATATTCATACATTGGCAGCTCTCTGATAGATCTTTCTATTTAATGTCTCTCAAAATATAAATTACTTTCAATTTTAAATCTCAACATTAATGCTAAAGTCCCATTTAGGCTAACTTTACACCTCAACAGCAACATCTGGATCTCAAAGCCTAGAGAAACAAGTGATGTACATAGCATTCAAGTATTTCATTATAGCTTGTTCATCTCTAAATCTCCCTATTTATTCTTCCTTTTCCTTAAGAATTGATCTTTCCTCTTCTTCTAATTTCAATCATGACTTTCTACTTTGCTCCTCTTTGAACTGGAATTTTATCTTCTCTCTTTCATGTGTTTCTGAAGAACCTTGTTTTTTCTGGTACTACTTCTGTCTTCTGTGAACACTTAATTATGATTTTCTGCTGTGTAAATGAGTGTGGCTTCTATTTCTGTACTTTCTTTGTTGAACTTAGTTTTCTTCTGGTGAACTAAGGCACTGTGTTGTCATTTTATCTTGCCTCCGCTGTACAGAGCAAACTGACTTTCTAATGTGGGAGCATGTCATTTCATAAATGAAGCTCACTCATTTGAACTTGTTTTGGAATTACACAAATAACTTTGTGCCTTTTAATGCAGCCAAAAGAAAACATAAACTGGATCTGAATTCCTTCAGGCTTTTCTCTCTGCTCAGTTTGGTCAGGTCCTATGGCTTTCCTACCCTGCCCATTATCTAAGCTCAGATACGCGCAGCAGTTCAACATCCTGAGTATCTGGAACCAAGAGAAACAGAAGAAGCCCCTACATTTCTTTCACATATTCTTCTGGAGTAATTTACATCCATCCATACTTTAGGGTTTCTTGGAAGTTATTTTCCAGAGACTGGCTTAATAATGTACATCATCAGCTTTTTCTAAGCATTTTTATGTATTTCCAAACAGGCTTTTCCCCCACATATTAAGAATGGGTCCTGTCATGTAGTCATCCTTTGGATGATTACAACTTCAACTTAAATTTATTGGGACTTTTCAGTGTGACTTTAATGCAGGATGAAAAGCACTCATGACATCTGATACCTATTAATTTGGGAATTCACAATTTAAGACCTTCAGCGTTATGAGTGTCTTACTTATTTGCAAATACATTTCAAAGTGTGTTTACTTGTGCTTATAATGACATTATACTGAGAATATTTCTCCCTCAAAGGGATTTATCATATTTTGTTTTCTATTACCAACATGTTTTTTGAGCTGTTAGTCTGAAACAAATATTTAGACAAGTGAAGGAAGTAGTATTATTATTTCTCCCATTGCACATTAGTAAAATGTAAAGTACTGTGCACCTAGATTGTTATCTGTTTCTGATGAAGCTTGTGATTATATTTTCTGGGTTTAGTTTGAAAGCTAAGACATCTGTTTATCTGGTGCATACAGAATAACTCTCATGTCTCTTCATCTCTAAAATTTTCAAAGGCTTTCATTCTGTTTTAAATCCTTTGAAGAAGCAGTAATCAAAGACAAAAATTATCAGAGGTACATTTTTGTTTTCCAAACAATGAAAATAACAACGCTCATCCTACTTCGATTTCAGGCACTTGCAATGAAACTTCAAACCTGGAGATTTGCCACACAAATCAAAAGTAATATGGGTAGCAACGAACTCCAAAGTGCTGGCTGGATTACAGTTAATACGGGTGCACTCCCCACCTCCCTGACTTCAATTCATCATATAAATTTAAACCAGAGATTTAAATAATAAAGACCAATAAAGCAATGCAAAGACTTCAAAAAACATATCCCATCACAGCATGACATGCATCAAAGTTTTTTCCTTCTCCTTTTTTATTCAGATAAAGAAATCAGGGAGAATAATAGTGAAATGCCTTTGTAGCACAAAAGCATTCTGAAAAAAAGAACTTTGAACAAACAATATTTTTCCATGCAAAACTGATTTTCAATATCAAAACTTAGGTTGAAGTTATATTTTGCAAGAAGAAATCAATATAATCTTGAAAAGAAATTGGCACTGTAGTTGAGCTATTTTAAGTAAGACTTTTTTTCTGCAAAATCTATCCAAACTACAGTCTTAATTAGCACTTGAGGGGAAAATTAATGGAGCTCTTTCTTGAGGAATTGAAAACTTTTTCATTCATTTGTTACTTTCCATATATCTCTAGTATGAACACGTCATTTGGAATAGTCTTCAAGCAGAAGAGTACGAATATTTAGCTAAGTTAAAAAAGAGTGGGAATATGTGAAAAGTTTTTGCAAAAACTCTAATTAGTTTGTGGCAGATTTGGATACCTTGGGTAAAATCCCCTGGAAACCCAAGGTTCATATATGATCATTAAAGAATTATATATTATTTTTTGTTTTATTAGAGATTGCCAAGACAAAGACAATAATTAAGGGTTCTGTAGTCAGTGACAGGATTCCTACTGAGCAGCTTTCGATCTCTGCACTGTAGCCACCTACTTAGCTAATCATTCTTTACAGTGAATGCAGAGAAACTCATGTTTCTAGTCTACTATTTGCATGACCTATTGTAGACTTCTGGTTAAGATGACAATAATTATAGCACCTATAAAAGGAGCCTTGATGACTAGCTCATGGGTAGCTTATATCTGTTATAGGTATCTGCATCTGGTCAAAAGGATTTCAGTCTAGGTCTGTGTATTTCCTCCTGCTTTCTGTTTGTAGAAAGCAAGAAAGGAAAGCAAGGGAAAAGAAAACATAGGGCAAGGGAAAGTGAAGGGAAGGTGGAGTGAAAGTTGAGGGAAGGGAAAAGGGAAAAGAGGAGGAGAGGAGAGTTGAGGAGAGTTGAGGAGAGTTGAGGAGAGGAGAGGGAAAGGTTGGTGCTCTCCTTTGTTTTAGAATGCTCATTGTTATCACAATACATCTTTGATAGTGCAATACAATTTACATTAGTTTGATTAGTCTTGTAAGAATAGCAGCAAGTGCTGAAAGTGGCAGCTTTCCTGTGAATTATCCGTGGATCACGTCTTCCTTGCCAGTAAAGTGCAGTGCTGGCTCTCAGTCCTGTTGAGTCAGGGCTGCATTCAAAGCCGTGTGAGTGACTAGGACTGTGGTTTACCAATGTCATTGAAATAATCTGAGCCCAGGATACTACTGAAAGTGATAATTCCCTCAACCCTTCCTCTGCCTGTATATTCTGCTCCCTCAGTACCCATTAGCATTTACACAAAAGGAACTGATCCAAGTAAAAAGTTTTAATATCAGGGAGGCTGAGTGTTGGATCATTTCCAGACCCAGCTTACAAGGTAGCCATATGATCTCACTTGCTGGCACAAGGGAAAAGGTGAGAACAGACAGACAGGGTTCAAAGGAAGGAGGGACCATCTCCTTTAGCAGCATTTCATACTTAAGTCATATTAAAATGCTTATGAAAGCACAGCCTAATTTAATTCGTATTTCCAAGGTCCTCGGTGTTTCCAAGATAGATGAGTAACTGTCACACTCTCTGACTTTCACTTCTACCTCCCACCCCTCCATCTGGGAACAACCTCAAGATGCTATCATCACAGCAGCAAAAGAGCCCTCAAAAGCATATTTGCCTGTCAGCTGGATAGTTGACTTCAATTACAAGTGTGAGGAGTTTTGTCCTCTAGGTCACAGGTAGATTTTATAGTCAGATTGGGTTGACTAACAAATCTATTTGTATCCTGTGCCTTTACCTGCATGACTTGAGTTCTGGGGAAGGAAAATAACAGTAGAGTCAGCTATGCATATCTAATGACCTGGTTTTAAATGGAAAATATAGAATTACAGTAAACCCTAATGCAATTATTGTGAAGAAACTTGAGATCTTCAGGTTACAGTTACAAAACATGAGAAAGGGAAAATGTGAGGGAAATTAAAAGTAAAAAAAGAAAGAAAGAAGAGGAAACAAAATAAATTTTATTTTATAAATGTTAGCATAGTGAAAACGCTTTAATGAAACACCTGAAATAAATTGGTAGCC
This sequence comes from Coccyzus lansbergi, assembly GCA_033558105.1. NCBI lineage: Eukaryota > Metazoa > Chordata > Aves > Cuculiformes > Coccyzidae > Coccyzus > Coccyzus lansbergi. The sequence continues at coordinate 293,384 of JAUMJK010000504.1, read as the reverse complement.
CTTCTGCCTTAAGTGGATGTATATTCTTTTTAAACTCACAAATAATTATGTCTTAATAAAATTAATTTCAGTGTCTATCTAAAAAACACTAAAAGACAAACTTTTGTATGTACTTAAGTACTGAATACATAACAGCTATAAACCAATATGTTAGTAAGTATTCCAGAGAGAGAGAAAAACCCAACTTGTTGGTGGTTGAATATAAATCTAAAATGGTGGCTGCCTTAATGATTATTCCCACAGAAAATATTTTTTTGCTTTTTTGCTTTCAGCAAGTCTTACTTCCATTCACTGTCCTGGGGATTTGCTGCCCCTTCTACCTGGCCAAATATCCCACTACTCAGTTACAATATGTGTGCAAATCATTGACCCAAATACCAATTCAGATGTATTTGGCTGCTCTGTAATGAATAGAATGCCTGGGACTGTAAGCTCAGGAAAGACAGTTATTTTTTAATTTTAAATAGATTTAAGGTATTGCAAGTATAATCTGTCCCATCTCTGATTCTCTTTGGCATTCCTAGATGAGCGCTCTCAGAATAAGAGAAAGTTTGATTCATTTAACTGGTCCCCAGTGTCAATCATTCAGTGTTAATAAAATGCTCCATTATGGACAACGGGGGTCAACAGCAGAATTTCTTCAAATCCTGCTGTGCCATGCTGAACTGCATGCGAAGATGGCAAAAAGATGCTTTGAGCAACAGAATTGCACAGACATACCGTTAAGTCTATTTTGAAACAGGTACATGAAATTACAAGAAGGGATTCAAGTGCCTGATGGTTCTGGTGTAATTTTAAATGCCTTTGTCTATGTCTGCATCATGAGGCAGTGAAAACCAAGAGGACTCTCGTGGTGCTCATGTCCACACCACATGAATCTCACATTTTTTCACTGTGGGCTATCTCTAGCCTGGTACCAGAGGATGAGTGTTCAATTTGCACCCTCATATTTACTTTTATCCCTCAAAAGTACATGCTCTGGAACCACTTGGTGTTGGGAACCACAGCGTATAAAGAGGGTGCAGGAGGAAATTTGTTTCAGAAATGTGCTCCTGATGCAAACAGCCATGGGTTATCAGAGGTATTTAGGGAGGCAGATGGATGAAAGTCAATGGAAGACCTGAGCCTTTCTGAAGAAATATTTGGAGGTTAGATGAGACACTCTAGTATGTCCACAATAGCCATAAACCCTGCTGCCACTCCCTAAAGTCAAAGGGAATTGAGCAGGTATATCTAATAGCAAAATTAAAGCAAATCTGAACTCTGTGAGTATACTGCCCAAAACAAACAATCCCCTTAATGTTCCTGTCTGTGAAAGCAGAACACCGTGACAGTAAATGAGGTATTTATATATATTTACACAGAATCTTTTTCTTTTATCTCCTCTGTTTGTATAGGCCTATGAACCTGAGAATTATCTTTATTTATCTGCCAGAGACCTCCCATTTGGTTTTGTATCTCTTCAGTTCTATCTTTTCTTTCTTTCCAGAAGTCCACATGGCAGCTTTCCAATTGTATTTATCCACTCCAACTAATTGAGTCACATAAATGCAAGTAATTTGAAGCATTATTGTGAGAGATTTCTGTTTGCCTCTTTAATTAAGCAGTTGTTCACAGGTGCATACAGTTACAACAAAATTAATTGATAGCTTTATATTGCAGTTCTTGAGTCTGCTGCTATTTGGTGTTTGCAAACAGTCCCATTAGATACAGTATATCTTATCTTGTTCGGAGGGAACATTTCTCATTTTCTTTTAGAAAAGGTTAGGACAGATTGACCTGTGTATTGGAAAATCTATCCAAGCAGTAAAGGTAATTTTCCTAAGAAGGAAACAGAGCAAATGTTTATTTATGGAATAGTTTATTACCAAGGGGAAGAGCTGCAACCCAGCTTTATTTTTCTGCATCCATAGCAAGTATCTTAAATGTCAAAAATCGTTGCTAGGGGAAGTGAATAGCTTCTTGTGGAAACTGGGGGCACTTCATTTATTGTTCTTAGGGAGTTCATTGCCCTAACCATACAGGATTGTTACATGTTTATTAATAAAGTTTCTTTTATATAATCCAGGTCTTTTCATTAAATTGGAACAATAAAAATAGTACATACAAATGTATTTTAGCAACAAGCTGGCAAAATTTTAAAAGTGTAAGCTTGTGAGTCTGGTTTCATCCTATATGACTGACTGTGGGTATCTAACTTCAGGCTACTGGTGGTCTAGCTGGAAAAAGCTTGCTGATCTGTAGTTGGAATTTCCACCTGGAAATGACTACTGCTTTCTTTTTATCTCTGTACTAGGTATTAAGTTATGTGGAATGAATTTAGGCTACAGGAATATTTTTTTATTACTTGTAATTTTTGTGAAATATCTTTGTTTTCTACTTTCTGTCAAGGTCTAAATTTAAGACCAAAATATGTGTTTAAGTTGCTAGGCAAATATCTTGATCAGTGAATAAATAAGTAGGTCTGTGGCTCTCTGATTTTTAAAAATTCTTTCTGGCAGAGCTCTTATTCCTTGCAGAAAAGAGGAAGTAATAAAATAGTAATAAATAATATAGATAATAATTTATCATTAACTGAGATTGGAACAATAAAAAGTGCATGTTTTCTTCCACGTTTACACAATTCCAAGCTTCTGCTATATGGTTCTTCTATACACTTACTAGTAATAGCTACAATATAAGCACTGTCTTTAAAATGAGTTATATTAATGGTTTCCTACAGAGCAAATTCTGCCTGATAGAACCAAATCCAAACTTCTGCAGTCTAGAAACAGAGTAGAAATGAAAAAAATCTGTGTCCTGAGACTGAAAAAAGTATTTAGGGATTAAAGAGTAAACCAAACCAATTGCTGCCTTCCAGTGTAATGGTTTATCTTAAATAAATATCTTTTATTTTTCCATTATCACTCTAGTTCTCTCTACTAGTTTTGGGCTATGAAAATCTATTTTGCAGTTCACTGATAAATTATGAAATTAGCCTCTGAATGGCTGACTAAAAATCTGTATTTGTATTATTTTGAATACTAGACAGTTAAAGCACTTAAGTTATGGAAGTATTACAAGTGAACTGATAGGTGACTGACTGAATAGCATATAAAACGGGCAATGTCAAGACTTTTTCCCCCTTACAAACACAAATAGAGTTCAAATATAATTGTAATACTGATCACACCACTCTTGACTCACCATAAGAAGAACTTGAATGCTGGTTCACACCGTTTAGTTGGGGCATCCTTTAGAGGTTATCAAGCTTATAAAAACTTTCTTTCTTAAAATCACTATAAGTGTCTACCCATTTCCTGGGACTTATGCAGAAGTTCATATGTACATGAAATTGTGTTCAACGTGATCTGAACTGTTAAGCAGAAAAATCCCATGGAGAAGTTGGAGCTGTTGGTGCTCTCTCTCGTTAACGTTTACACAGCATCCATTGCTGCAGTATGTATGGACATCAGATACAGCTGGACCATGAAACTTTATTCAAGAGAAAATATGCTCTGATTTGTTACTGTAATAGTCTCGTGGAATAGAAAATTATGCATTATGTATGTTTTCACATGTGTTATTACACACAGATTTGTTCAATGCTCCATGTTGCATGAGACTTTGAGCAACCTGATGCAGTGGAAGGTGTCCATACCCATGGTAGTTGGGGTTGGAACCGGATGATCTTAAAGGTCCCTTCCAACCCAAATCATTCTATGGTTCCATGATTTAGTTCCATGGTTCTATGAAAGATAATTTCCCGGGTGCAAATATAGCAGCACATTGCATAATTTTCTTCAGACTCTTTCTAGAAAGTTTACTTTAATGCATTACAAATCACAGAGATTTACAAATCTCCATGTGGCAAATGACCATGCTATGCTGATTTATAGAGCTGCTTTTGCTGAACTTAAGCTGTAGTTCTGAAATGAAGGATTGCAAAAGTGAATGGGGAGTTCTGTATTTGCTCTGTCTCCATGAATTTGTATCAGAGTTACTCCGATTAGACATAAAAATATTTTTCTTTTTAACTACCAGTAGTGAAAAACTTATACTGAGATCTGAAAGTCACTGCCAACAGTAAGATTTTTCTCAAGCCAAATTATTACAATTGAATAGACACCTTGTCTCCAGTGGGGTTGTGCAGGTGCAAATAAGGGCAGATAGAATAGCTTTTCTGATGACATATGAACCTGACTAGAATCCAGCTTACCCCTCTAGAGCCGTTTGGTGTGCTAGTAAGCAAAAAAAAAAAAATCAAAGTCAAAGCACCCAATTGTTTCCGTAGCAGACATGCAGACATGTATGACTCATAGGGAGCCTATCAGTTGAGAAGGAAGCTGCCTTTCCTTTGAGTCACCTTAAACATGTGTCCATTTGACGTGGTCTGGCATTTATAACCAAACCAAACAAAAATAAAGTACATGAAGCCAGGTACAACAAAACATTTGGAAATTTGCAATGCTGGCGATTCACAATTAGGAGCTTGCTAGCAAAGGAATGACTATTTCCTAAACCATTTAGATACTTCTGTGGATTTTGAGTCAAGATACACAGAGCTGGCTGATAATGCTGGCTCTTGTGAATATCAGTTTAGGTGCTTAGCTCCTCTGGATGCCTAAATCAGCCTCATAAACTTTACCCTTTGGCTCTTCAGTCTCTGCCTTTTGGTCTTTACTATTCCAAACCTGTCCCATTACCTGGGACTGGATGACAGTCTTCCAGCAACATTTTTCCATTTAAGCTTTGCTTATTCCATGTTCTGAGAGAAAAATAACAGCTGCAGCATGTCATGGGCCACAACATTGGGAAGTGCATGATGGCTGGTGGGTTTTAGCGGCAAAAACTAAGTAACAGGAACTTGTTCCCAGATGAAGCTGAGATAAAAAAACCTGATTGAATTGCTCTCCTGTTTAGAGGCTAGTGGTACATCCAGTATTGGCCATGCAAAATGGGCTCATCAATGTAGAACGAGGTACAGCAAGAAAGAAATTATGGTCAGCTTCCCCAGGGAGGTACAGAATCAAGTGCAGGGGTGAAAAGATTTATTTTTAATCAAGTGGATAATCCTCTTCACTGTGCAGTGGGAATTACCTCAGGTATAAACATTAACCATTGTAACTGTTAAATATGATGGGATATTAGATTAATTATTGTATAGATGTGAAATAAACTGCTGCAGCTTTTGCAGTATGTAAAAAGGACAACGAATAGAGAGTCTAAATTGGGTATTTAACTCAATACACAGAAATATACTTTGATTTAGTGATCATGTGATTTAGCGATGATAGTTACGGATTCAAGGTTTATGGCATTGAATCATATTGAATAATAATCGCTTGTTCCATTTAACAATATTTAATGCAGTTATTGGAAATTCCACAACAGGCAAAGGGAGCTGGGCTGACACCTCACACTGATTTTCATCAAGGTTTGCCTATCTAAGTCCTCTGGATTAATTTGTGAATAAAAATACCATTGTTGGTTTATATTAGTGACAGTTGCATAAAACTGCTGTTAAACATTTTAATTCCTGTGAAGCTTATAATTTTTTTCAATCTAAATCAGTGAATACATGTACTTGCCAGGAAAAAATTATTCATTCTATGAAAACCTCTCATATGTTAACATGGAGATAAATAGACAGTTATGAAATAATCCTTTGTTAGATGCAGTGCATTTCTTCTAATTTTTCTCTGTTTTTTCTTACTTTGAAAAATAATCATTCTTTGTCTTATAATTTCTGTTTCCCTTACAGGTATACTTAAGTGTCTCATTGATTTAATTTAAAATACAGTCAGTAGCCCAAGACTCTTCAAGATGATATTTATATAACTATTGTAATAATATATTAATTTTAATGGCTTTTAAAAGAACTTCCTGTTCTAGTGACAGAGTACTTTCATAAACATTTTTGAACCTAAATGCAGAAAGTCTGTGAAACTTTTAGGCTGCATTAAATTAAAATTTCTAATGTAATAATGTAATTTATCTTTGAATAGCAGCATGTCACATGGGAAATAGTTTAACACACACACACACACACACACTCATGCACACATGTGCACACACACATCCCTACATTAACATTACCAATTCTCTACTGTACATACTGCAGTGATATCTGTGTTAGAAGTTAACAAGATTATACTGATTTTTTTTTGACTGAAGTTTTTTGCAATGTGCTGGAACAAGATCCTGTTTTCACACCGTGGGTATATCAACTGTTTTTTATGGAAGTCCGACAAAATGAAAAGAGATCAGGAAAATGCATTTTGTACAGAGTTTAAGCATTTTGTAGGGATGTATAAATATTACTTTGTGTCTCTAGATAGCATTAGATTAAAGTTAATATTGTGGAAATATCTACGTCTGCTTTTCTTCTCACCGTGATGTTTATCACCTAATAAAAATGCTGAAGTTACCAAGGAAAGATGTTTAATTTGTTCTTACTGCTCAGTTGCATGTTGCATCCTATTTTGTAGTAAATGGCACAATGTCCCAAGTGGGCTGCCATACTGTCAGATACATTATTTATACATAACATTACTGGTTAATCAATGAATGAAAATGCAGGAGCCTTTCCCCCCCCCCCCCTTTCCTGTGACATTTTTAAAGCTACAGTAGCAAAGAACAATTTTTCAATGTATTATACTCTTACTCACTTTTGAAAATAGCTTCAGGAGTTTCCTGGCACAGTTTGCTTAATGCATCTGATTAAATTGAATGTGATTGTTAGACAAATGCAGTAACGATTTGTGCAGTGCAGAAGAGTAATTCAGTTAACTACGTAAGCTAGTCTTACTTTCCAGTTAAAAGTGAGCAAAATGTATTCCAGCAAATGTTTCTCACAGATTTTCTTTTAAATCTGACATGAAAACTGAACAGCCCACCATGATTTTTATAGACTGTTTACAAGAGAGCCAGAATTTAAAAAGTCACTTGAATGCTCAGCAATTTCTCTTCGCCTTGCACCAAAAGGTAAATGAAGTTTTTAAGCTAAGAACTGAAATATAAAAATATGTGAGCAAACAAGAGAAATGCAGCTGTATTGTGTCACAGAACTACAAGAGATTTATACTTCAGCTTATTGTGTTGTATTTTGTTCATAGACATTTCAGATCAATACAAAATATTCAGCTCTGTTCCAGTGATTGAATATGAATACATTATGTGCATACAAAAATAGTGATAATCTATGTTGATACAATAGTTCATTTTGCATTAGTGTCCTAGATGGGACAATGTTAAGAAGCAATTTAAATGAAATTCATTTAAATGTCAGCTCTCATGCTTGCGATTTTTCTATAATTGGTTATTTAATTAAAATAATTCTCATAGTCATTAATTTAGACTAAAACTTGCTGTGCACTGACATGTTTTAATTACATGGTATTAACAAAATTGATATGCTTTAAAAAAGCATGGTTAAATTTTAAACAAGAATAAATTAGAACTCTCATAGATCATCCTACTTAGAGTATTTATGAGAAAAAATCAGTCATTTAAAATGTTTATTATAAACAAAGTCCCAACATTATTGTGCATGCATCATATTTAGTTTCTGCTTCAGTGTAAGGAGACTTTTATGTTAACACAGCACCTCCATCTTCAAATTCCTTTAACCAACACACAATAAATAAGGTAATGAACCAAATTAAATATTAATAGAAATCCACATAAACCACAGAAGACAGACATAGAACTGACGTTTGAATTATACTGTACCTTTGATATCATTAGGACAACATATTAATGAAGTTTTAAAGGGTTGAATCTTTATCTACTGTTCATGAAGATAAAAAAAGGATTATATGAGCCTCCTTGTAAGGAATGAAAAAATATTTAATATTCTAGTAAAACTACCTGAACAGGACAGAAGAACTAAAGTCCTAGGCACCGATGCTGCAAGGTAGTCTATAGGCAAGGATCTCCATGCCCTTAGAAGTATCCTGAAGTCAAGGGAATTACATTCATAAATATAGTAGGTAATTTGTTTCCAGGACTGGACTTATATTCGAAAGTGTGAGAATCAGAATTTTATTTCATTGTCTATTAATTAGACTAGCTCTATATTACTTTGACCTTTTTAATATTCTATGATTTAATTGGATGATCAGTCTACCTCAGCCTATGATTGCCAATCATTCTACATAATATACTTCTACTCTATTTTACTTTGATGTGTGCAGGATCAGACCTTTATTAACATGGAATAATGATTTTGTTTTGTATGACAAGGGCCAAAAAGGTTGTATACAGGCATCTAGAACTTTATTAATTCCATAACAACGTATCAGTGTTGCTTTTTCTGACTACCAGCATGTGAAGGATATGATACCTCTCCCAAACTCTTCTCTTTTGATCCTCCTATTCAAGACTGCACATCCCAGAGTTTAAAATGTTGCTGAAGACTGAGGGTTTATCAGGTCTCACAGTACTCGCCAATATAACTCATAATATAATATAACGTAACGTAACGTAACGTAACATAATCTCATTCCAAAGGAGTCACTGTATTTCATTAGATGAACTCTGCTCCAAAAGCAAGCAAAGGTCTCCATTTACTATAAAGAAAGCCTAGCATTTTGTCAGAATTTAAGGTTCATCTAGCTAATTTCCATCCATTCTTTCTGAATAGATTCGTGCACTTTATCTCCAATGTTTTGTTTGGTTCTGACTTATGCATTGTATATGATGCCTTGGTTTTGTTTTCTGTTCTATGAATATTCATGGTCTGCAGTATTATAACTTCTGCATGTCTCTCACTTTTTAAAATCTTCATTCTCCATACCTGTGTGAAGAAGGGAAGACCAGCTATTTCTGTTGGATTACAGGAAAACTACTAATTAAGTAAGATAGCAGAGAATGTCTGTAGGAAAGCCAGGAACAAAACCTAGTACAGTTAACCTCCATTTAAGATTCCAGTGCTAGCTAGGTGACCCAGACTTCACAATTTTTCCAATATGACCTACTTTCTGCTTTGATGCTGTACTGACACGGTTTTTCAAGCAGTAGTAACACCATTGTCTTTTACTTTGTGAGCTGCTTGAGGATTCTGACTTCTCAGTTTCAACCTACTGTACTACAGCTCTTGCAACGAGGATCTATAGAATACCTCTCTATAGCAAATTAAAGTGTGATTGTAACATGTATTAACTAAACATGGCTAGCACAAATAACATAATGTGCAAAAAATGAGAGACTAATTTATGGTATGCCAGCAATGTAAATATTGGTGTATATCATGATGATCCTTAGTCAGTTCTATTCCAACTTCCAACATGTGACAATGCTACCTTGATTTCACTGCTGTTCTCTGCACGAAGCAAATCAGCTAGCAAGATTATACTAGTATCTCCAAAAATCATATTTTCATTTAATACTGTCAGCATACTCTGAACTGTAAATTACCTGGGTTTACATTGTAGAAAATGTAGAAGCAAAAATCTTTAACTAGAATAGATTCGGTAACATATTATCATCCCTCTTTAACAACGAAGTTCACGGGTTATGGAATCCAGATGTGTACTTATTAATTCATTTCCATAGTAAATGAAGCTTGTGACAGAAAATTCTACTGGTGCTGAGGCTGGACCTCATTTACCCTAAGATTTTTTTCCAGGACTCCTCCAACACACAAGTATCTTCAAGTGTATGTAAATATTATCAATCGATAGACTCCCTGGAAAGTTTTCATTGGAGAAATCTTCAAGACTGACAACAGTACACTTCTAGTTTAAAGTCTATATGCTACTTCAGCAGTGAAGCTTGCAATTCAAGCTTAATAACAGCTCCTCTGTTATTCTTCTTGCTTCCTGTACTGCTTAATACATTGTTTCAATTTGGAATATTCAGAAATCACTTTGAAAAGTACAGGATGATCGTTTGCCATAGCAACTCTGTTTTTTGAAATAAAGCATCTCTTTCTAGGTCCCCTAAATACTTATCTTTTCCTTGTTGTCCCAGTCTCAGTTTGGACCAATCAAGAGGAATCACATCAGCTGGTACCATCATCCCAGCAGAGACTGTTTTTCAGGATTTCTGAACCTTGGTGTTAATAGTGATTGATCTTCAGCCCACAAGCCAAATGTTCAATGTTGAGTCCTAGAAATCTGACTAGAATTTTAAAAGACAAGAAAAAAAAAAGAACTAGAATGAACAGAATGTTAGAATCCGAAGTCTTTCACCTGAGATAGGAAATAGTTTCTGACTTTGCAGTAGGACACAACAAAATGTGCAGTGCTTCTTTAGAGAAGACTAAGGATGGGAACTAGCTTCAGATTAAGCATCTTGATGAAAGGTCAGTGGGTTTAAGCTCTCCTAATGGTCAGGCAATCTCACCAATGCAGTCCAGTAAGACTGAACTGCTATTCAGTTCTCCTTGAAGCAAATGCCTACATTTGGTAGCTGAATAACTTTCTAAACTCTGGCATCAAATACATGTCAGTGATTGAAACAAGAATTCAGATACAAAGGTTGGGATTCTGCTGCTGTGACATAAGAGCCTAGTGTCATTGCAGATGTTCTATGGTACATATCCTACCTCACCATTCCAGTAGGTGTGAATTCCTTACGGGTCTTGTGTCACAGTTGCCAGGCTTGTATGGAGTCTCAGATGGTACTAGATGCCTATGTTTAGCCTACTGAGTCTTCTATGTATGTGTCATACATGAAGGTTAACCTATATGAGCTTAACAGTTCTCTGTGACTAGAATCAGATTCCAACTCAAACCCACATATTTTTATTTAGTTTAAGCAAAGGTGAAAATTTTTAAACAAAGGGTGAAGGGAATTTGGTATGCTCCAAACAGTAGAGCAACAGTCCTGTCCCCACCTTCCACCCCCCCCAATAATTAAATCAAAGCTACAAAAACTTTAGGTTTTTTTTTTTCTTATTTTTTCTTTCTCTTTTATCACCCTGTCTATATCAATATCCAAGTCCTAAATAAGATTCCTCATTTTCCAGACTGTAGCCTATGGAGATGTTAAACTCACTAGTGTATTTAAGGAAAAGAATAATTGTAAAGATAAGATATGTGATATCACATATCTTACAATTCCATCACAATTTGTTGATGTGTTGCCAACAAATCTGTTTCAATTTCAGGCTCAGAACTGATGTTTTCTCTTGGAATCTGGTCACCACTATACAAATGTGTTAGCCCTACTTCAAGCTTCATGCTGAAAAGAGCTCAGAAATATCCCTGGGAACATTTAGTATTTCCTTGAAAAAGCTGTGGATTGTCATTAACTGACAAACAGTCTGCTGCCAAGTTCTTGCAAGAATTGTATTTGCTGTGTGATGCCAAACAGCCTCTTTAAATGCTAATGAACAAAGTATGGCATGCATTCTGTTCTTGATGGATTATGCCTATACCTTCTGTGGTCAACAGAAGGGGAATTCCCGGCCCATATGATTTCCATTCTGGCATGCTACTCTTTTTCTCTGCTTACAAGGCAGTAAGCACTCAAATAGATTAGTCAATCTTATTTTTAAATTAAGTATAGCCTCTGCACCTTAACTCACATGTATAAAATCTGAAGGAACTATGCCAGCCTGCCTACGCACTGTATGCATTTTGTTTTCTTTAGAGGATTAAGCTCCTGACTTCAATGCCAGTGATGCTCACTGTATACGGATATGCCTTTTAAATTCAAACACGAGTATTTCATAATCAGCTGATTTACATGTTTGTCTTTACCTCTTTGGAGGCAGATTTAAGGAGTTACATTTTTAAATTGTCTTCTTTAGTGGTTTTCATAATTTCCTGCTTCTGAAAGGACATGTTTGATACAGAAATTAAAAGAATCCTATCTTGCTATTATGTGTACATGTAGTTTTATTCACATTCCTGAATGATTTGATTACACCTTCAGGTCCAGCTTTCCAAGATGCATAAATTATGCAGCAAATGTCAAGCTTGTGAGTCACACATGGAAAAATTTTTGCATGATGTGTTATTTTAATTTGTTTTAATTGTCACTCAATAGCTGCTCTTAGTCAGATGATCCTCTCCTACAAGTTTAGGACCTGCTGAAAAGAAGGGACAATTGTTTTAGGGCAATAGCAAGCTGCAAGCTACGGAGATATTACAATCTACCTTTACTTAAGATGCATGACTATTAGATATAAAATATGCTATTAATAGAAGTAAAAGGTCACAAAAGATAGTAGGGAAAAAAGAATAATTCTATCAAGTCACAGGGAGGGACTTTTCCATTCTAGGTGAGCCACAGTTCATTTCTCTGAAGTCTACACTTGAGACTGAGCCTGCTGTGAATCTGCACACAGATCCCACCAACTTAACTTGTGAAGAGGCGCTCCTGTTTCTGGTCTTCATGCAATTTCACAAATAACTCTACTAGTTAATATGAAATAAAAATTTGATTAGTTCGTTCAGGGAGGCAGACCTTTCAATAAAACATGAGACTGTGGGGGTGAAAAAAGCACCTTGCCCTCTACATACCTGTACACGCTGAAGGACTGTTTTGCTCTTTTACACTAACCCATCTCTGGAGAATGTGCCTCTGAATTTAGAGAACATGTTTGTACAGTTAGAAGTTTAGTCAAACCTTGTCCCTCTCTGTGGAGAAAAAAAGAAATTCTCAATCTTTTGAATGAAATTCCTATATGGAAAAGGAGAAAAAAAAAGAAGACGAATAGAAGATACAGAATAGTATGTCAGCTTTGCTGGAAGTGCTGGACATACTCATCTAAATATCCTGGATAAATCAAGATATCTGTCATATTCCATTCAGCAGTAGCAAATAAGTGGATGCCATACTTATAAGTATTAATATTACAAGACAACAAATTTATTTGATAGCCTCATTCTCATTTGAAATGAGCAATTTCTTCTAGTTCTCTAGCTATTCATAGTGAGACCTTCATAATCTCAAAGTAATTAATAAATGAGATCAATTTCAAGAATTCTTTTCTTGTTCAAAATCACTTAATCATTTATTTTAGTAACGTTTTAAAGGCCATGTCTAAAATAGATTTGCATCCATGTTCCCAATGTGGATTTTTCACTTTTTGGCAGCATGCAAGATGTAATGTATAATGACCTTTTCTCTGTTTGGAACAGGGATTAGAATAATACATTTGACCCTTTTTACTCACCTGGGAGTGATGCTAGTCTCTATGTTCAATAACGTAAAAGATGTCTCTAGTGACCCAAGGTTAAGGCCATGACTTTAAACAGTTTAACACACACTATCAGACTATCAGACTGATTCACCTCTGTAATAGTCTACAGAAGGGCTGTTTTATTTTTCTTCTTCTTTTTTTTTTTATTCAGCTGATTTATATATACTTCTCCACAACAATTTCTAATCCACAGTACAATTAAGGGAAATATTTTGCATTACAAACAAAGCAAGTTAACCTGGTCATATTGTGCATTATAACAAAATTTATGGCTGCATAAATAGTAATGTAAACTTACAGAAAGACTGGTAATTATAGTGCCATTGATGGTCTTTGTTGCTTTAATTCTGAAGCAGCCAGAATGATTAAACTGAATCTTAATCGACTTCTCCATTAAAAATTCTGGCAGAGAAGCTCCCTTAACCTTTCTCATTGATTGAACACAACAATCACCATTCAATTATAATGCAAACGGACATTTGTTATAACGTAGGAAAGATGCATGAGCCATTTCCTTTTACTCAAGGCAATCAATGAGATGACTCCTACCTCAAAGAAGGTAAGGTGAAACTAGTGTACCTGGAAGAGCATTAAAGTCAAAGCTGAACTCAGGTAACTGCCAACACAACAGTTTTTAGGGGATGGAAGATTATCTCAGTAAAAAAAAAAAAAATAAATCAAGTGGTTTTTGAGTTAATCAGGAATAAATATCTTTGAAAGATGGATAGGAATACAGAACTGGAGGCAAATTCACCAAATTTAACTGCAAATTCCTATTTTATTAAACTAAGTCAAAGGTTAAGTTTCAAGCTCTGTCATACAAAGAGTCTAGGTACATCGTAACTACAATTAAAAATCAGGTCTAGATTTTTAATTTTAATAATTTTTTCAATATCTGCATTTTGTGCCTATGAGGAATTTTTTTATATTTTTCAATGATCGCATTTCAGAATGAATAGGGCGTGGTAATGTCACATACTGAATATGAACTCTACAATCACTACCAAATGGTACCACTTCAAACTAATAGGAAATACATCAGAACCAGTGAAAACACAGGATTTTCACAACAGCAACTGCATTAATCATACCTTTTCTCCCTAAAGTAAACTGCAGGAAAATACCACAAGGTAGTTAATGTATCACACATATTTGGAAAGATTGCTCTTAAAGAGCTAACTTTCACCGACTTTCTAGTAAGTTCTATCTGTTAAAGTTGGCATAACCTCTCCTGAAAAACTCTTTCATTGCAGTTCAAAAAGTATAGCTCTAGAGTCAGTGTGGAAACATCTATACCACTCTTACTCTTTGTTGCTTGAATCAAGGAACTGGAAAGTTATTGGCAGAGAGAAGAAGGAGCAGACAGGTCACTTCTACTGTTTATGTCACTTGTAGATGTGGAGCTTGCCTCTGCATTGGTTTCCACAAAGTCAAATCAGCCACCAATCTGCTGTAAATTGGCAGAGTGAGCTCTGCCCCAAAAGCAAAGTAGAACCTCTGTTGTACAGTTTTCAGCTCCAGTCCCGAGGTTGTTTGTGCCAAGTTTCCATCACCAGAGTCGAAGTAGCACAAATCCATTCAAATTTTCTCTTTTAATCTCTTGACCATTTTGAAGCAGTTCTTTGATATCTCCACTAAATCTTTGGGTTCAGCATATATGATGGACAGGATAGGTACTAATTCAAAGTTATCAATATACTGATCATTGTTTTCAATTTAGCTATTCTATCCCTTTTAAAGCATGTAGATACAGTTCAACAACCACTCTCTGAGTGCTGCCATCAGATTTTAAAAGCACCACACTACAGTACTTGTTTTCTGAATCCTTGCTTGCATTTCCCAATAGAAATCACCATCTGCTGCTGATATCTGTCTGGGTAATTGCTTCTTCTCTTGCTTACCCTCTTTCTCATATTACTTCGACTTCTTCTTTCACATAAAACACATACTTTTTATGCTGCTAATTCAGTCAATAAATATCTACAATATTTAGCAGAATCAAGAATAGCAAAAAATGATTGGAGGGCTGGGATAACTATCTTATCTAAACTAAAATCCTGAAGACAGTCTGAAGCATCTGGCAGTCACTCTTCTAATCTAAAACCACTAACAAACAAACCAAAAATACAACAGGAAATGAAGGCAGAAGAAATATACTGCAATGGTTATCTGCTACTGGATTACCTAGGGAATGATGTTTTCCCTGTGTTTTTTTCACTCTGTAAACCTTCTAGGACAGATCTCATATCCTACTATTTCTTATAGTTTGATAAGCAGTTCTATGACAGCACTTCAATAAATTATTAACAACAAGAAGACCAGTGTTTTCTGTTTGAGTATAATCTTTCTGCTTATGAGAAATGCACACTTCCAAATTTTCTGGGGTGTGATTACCACAGTTATTGTATAACTAGCTATGTAATATATGAGGATAATTCAAATAGCAAGAAACTTTAACACTGAAATTTCCTAAATGTCTTTCACCTTCTTTAAAATAAGAACATTTTCTTGATCCTGTTGATTATGTTGGTCAATCCAATATATAATTAAAAATACGCTTGAATCTATTTTTCTTAATGATGTGAAGTCCAGACACTGGTTCCCAGATGGAAATATTGTAAAATAATGCAGCATATTGTAATTACAGTGCAATTTACAATACAAAGTACTGTTGAACATTGGATTCATGAGTCAAATGCCTGAATGGTACTGAAAGCCGAGCCCCAGACTTTGGTCTTTACTGCTATCCAGTTAGTTTCCTCAATCATATTCCATTTCTCCCCATGCCATGAGCCTTATACACCCTTGCATAGGGAGTGATAAAGCAAGATCTGAACTCCACTTCTGCATTATGAAATATTTAATCTTTTTGAAAAAGGGAGCAGTAGGTTCAAATACTATTGTTCACACTGAGAAAGATTAGAACTGTTTCATTTAGGGCTTCAGGAGTTGTCACTGGTTTCTGTTTTGCCATTTTCACAAACGGCCGGATGATCTTTCCCAATTCCAGTCTCTCTCTGTTCCTTTTCTTTCTGACTTCTTATTTTCTGTCTTTTAATTTGGTCATAGTCGAATAGGGAATTGATTCACCATTTCTCATGTTTGATAATCCACGCAAAGGTGAGGGATCAAGCGGAGTGACAGAAGTACAAACACATCCAAACACACTGTGCCCCTTGCACAATAACCCTGTGTTTTGACAGAGTCCCATCTAGAGTCTAGAGTACTCCTGCTGACAACTGCTTTTTTCTCTGCCTGCTTTTTTTACCCACTCACTCACACAGAACAAGATGTTCATGTGGCATGCTTCGTTGGGAAAGAAATCTCCAGCTTTAGGACAGAAGTGGGATTCTTCCTGACTTTTCAAATATTGATTCCTGATATTATTTGCAGGATATTAGCTGACAAGCCAGCTGCTAGCTGACAGGAGGTAGGCTGCCACCCTGGTGGTCCATCTTCACAAGCTGCAATAGAACCCTGAGCTGCCATCACTTCCTCTACCCCTTCAGCAGCAGAGGGATGATGAAGGACTATCCACAGGGAGCCTGGATTCGTAGGCATCAGTACAGGCAGGGCTTGGAAATAAGGCTGCTGGTACAAGACCACTTTGTCGTCTAAAGGCAATGATCTTGCTTCTTGTGCCACACTCAACAGCCTACTTGACCTATATTGAATAGCAGTGCTTTTCTTATGGAATTAGCCTTCTCAAAGAAAATGTAACTCTGGGGGGGAAACAAATATATTATTTTAGGGATCAGCTGACAAATCAGAATAAATACATAGCATTTTATGCTGGTCAAAATTTATCACATTCCTGCATGAACTCTGTAGAATTTTAGTTTATTTCTGATGTCCAGAATGAACATCTGCTAGTTTGATCGATCCTGTCCTGTGACTGACAACGACATGCATGGCTTTATTAATTTTTAAGCGGAGTCAGATGCACTAAAGAGAACTTGGCTGCTGCGTCACACATAGGTACAATTCCTTGACACTTCAAAGGGAAAAGAAAAAAGTGAAAATTTGTTTTCATAAGCTGGATATAAAAAGTAATCTAAAATGCACAACAAAAGAGGTATCTCATTAGAACTATTTCCAGGTTTAAGGTTAGGTGCTAGGCAAATATAACCCTTCCTAAATTCTAAAAACTGTCACTTAGAAAGTAAATTATTCTTAGTAGATATGTCATGTTTTATATGCAACCAATGGCTTCATTTCATCCTCAATGTTTCAGACGAACTTTTTTTGAACAAGTACGTGTCTTTTCTCCACTACAAAAGAAGATAAATTTACTGAAAAGTGCTGCCACACTGAAATAGCATTAATATAGTGGTGTGTAAATCTAGTAGTCAGGTAGTTCAACAGTTTTCGCAGACAAACATATTTTAGGATATCCATGTCAATACATTGAGACCAAAAATACTGACCTGAAAGTCTTGCTAGAATAGACTCTTCTAAGCTACCTCAAGGGCCTGCATTCTATTTAAACCAAAAATTGTGAAGATAGATGCACTTATGGTGTGTTGGCATGCCTCTTTTCTTTCCTGGCGGGCTGTGAATATTCATGTGGAAGTGAAAAAAAAAAAAAGCTGAGCTACTGTGAAACTCACATATGTTTCAACAACTGAAGATAAGTTTTGGAAAATTTTATTGCTTCCATTTCTCTTCTTCCCAGCAGAATTTTGGACCTAGCAATAAAGCAAAACTAAAAAGTAACCCTTAATATAATGATTGTGTATTTAATGTCTATAATTCACTATTAAAATGTTCCTGAGATCTTCCAGTTTGTTACATTTGGTACTAGGTTATGATTACCAGTAAAATGCTGCCTGAATGAGAGCCAAAGGTGTGACCAGAAGGGAAATTGTATGACATACAATTTTTTAAAGTTGAAGAAAATTGACATATTCCATACAAAATAATATTTATTTGAATTACTATAAGTCAAACCATAAATATTTGGTTCTTGCTTACATTTCACAAGAGACAAGGAAGAGTATAATTCCTGAATTTTCCTGTTATATATCTGGGCACAGAATTGTTTCTTCTGAGCTTCCTGACTGTCACTAACACCCAGAAGCAGATCAGCTATTGACCAGTGGAAAAAAAAAAAAAGAAGTATCTAAGTACTTTACAGAGTTTAAGTTTAATAAAAATAATTATGAACAATGTAAAACTAAAACAAGCTAACATTGTCTGCACTTAGAATATTTTCTAACTCTGTCATGAGTGATTGAATTATAGTGTAGAAATATTTTGGTTAGCTTTAACCAAGTTTACTGGATAACAGTGACAGCACGGGATTTAACAAAGACTAAAAAGAAAGGTAAATTCAACTTCAAGATTTATAATTTACTGTGGCTCACTGCTTTTAGTACTCAGGGTAGGTAACATGAGGCAGCCGGAACATCTGTACTCTGCTAGTCTCACCTTTGTTAGCTGATGTGAAACTACAAGGAGAGACCACTGGTACTATGCCATTTAATCTGTTTAAGTGTGTATCTGGTCAATGTCAGAGGGACTAGGGCTTCCAAAGAAGAATAGAAAGCAGTGATCCATAGTGACTCAAAAGGGAAAGATGAGAAATAAAAGGAGATGAGATCTTCAGTTATGACCACGTTGATTGACTTTAAACTGCAAAGAACACTGGTGAGGAATACATCATTGTCAGTTTTGCTGAAGGAGACAATGTCCAGTATAAGAAATTCCTCTATGGGAAGGCCACATGGAGGAGGAACCTGCAATTGTCACCTGCAGGTAGGAATAACTGCAATAAGAATGTGAGAGACTCTGAAAGTCATTTAGACCTTCCAAAAAAATTTAGTTGGGAAATGTAGAGCTGGGGTGGTGGAAGTGAATGCTGATGGAAGTGACATTTCAGAGAGGGAATGAGAGAGAAAAAAGTTTGGAGAACTGTTTGAGACAAAGTTGTTACCCTATAGTGGGGCAGCCATTCTATACGGAGCTGACAATGCAATCTAGTTATACAGTCTCAGTGCACTCTAATCTGACCAGTGAGAGATCGTTATTTGTTTATTGACTAGAAACAAAGAAACTATATATATTCTTAGAACTCCTTAACTATCACTTTGAAACATTGAAATGATTTTATAGTGGTTACAGACAGAAAATATTTCGTCATTTGACATAACATAGGATGAAAATTGGTTGAGATAGAGTGCAATAAAATAAAATACATTAAATCCATGTACAAGATCCTTTATTATAGTTTGTGTTAAATCATTATTGAAGAGCTGTTGGGGAGAAGTGCATTGGAAACACCTTCACTGCACTTATTAAAATGTACTTTTACCTGTAACTGACAAAATTATACAATACAACCAACCTGAGACTTTGTGGTTGTCTTAATAGCCTTTCAAGCTCTGCTGCAGCCTCCAAACCCCTTTTATAGAAGTTTCTTCCTCTTTAATAGGCTACTTGATTTCACTAACCATCAACTATTCTTCATACGTGCAGGGGTATGGATGTTAAAGTGTGTGAAATTCTGTGGAGGAAATGTCTTGGTGGTAGCTGAGAAATATTATACCAGACAAGAATCATGTCAGATCAGTTCAGGTAATTTGGAAAATTAAAAGGCACCTATGTTGCAGTATCATATTTGCATCTCATTGCTAGGAAAAATCCAATTAGATTGTTTATAAATAAATAATCAAATATTTGATAATATATATGCTGATAAAACATATCCTAATTTAATTTGTTCCTGCATGAGACTACTAGTACAGGTGCTGGATACAGAATGCCCCCAAAAGTTAGCTTATAACACAAAGTCATCTTTTTTGGTACTGTTTATGGGCTGTGCTCATGCTGTATTAAAGTTCTTTTGGAAACTGTATTGTCATAAGCATCAAGGAATAGTTCTTTTGCAGAAATATTGTGCACTAGAAGATAGATTAGATATTTCCCCGTAGTGGTGATATAGGAAGAGTGTCAATTTATGAGTGATGCCAACCTTCATTCAGATCCAAAAAAGTGTCTTTCCTAAGTTATACTGCAATAGAAAGTTACTGTTACATTTTTTATTAAGTGTATATCAACATGATATATAGTCTATTACAAGTCACATAGAAAGGAAGTTTATGGAAGTGTGTAAACCTTGGTAATTGCATGTGGCTTAATCAGATACCCATCAGAGTCAGTTTGATATTGTTGAAGCACTAAGTAGAAAAGGTGTTGCATTTCTGTCATATCAGATCATACTTTAAAAGTATCAAACCAGAAAAGTCTCCAGTTTTCCCTTCGTACCTACTTCCTCAAATAAGTAGCTCAAACAATGTAATAAATTATAAATTGTATAGTCAATTTTACTTATGCCTTTGTATTCTGAATAATACTATATGTCCATTTCCTCCCAAGGGTCTCCAGCTCCTGGTACTCTACAACCAGTCACTCTGTGGCTAATGGCCTCTGGTTAGTGCATGTCCTTATTTCTTAATTTATGGGAAAAATATAAGTGTTTGAAATACCACAAATGAAGTTTTTCTCTAAATTTGCATTTTTCTTCTTGTCCTCAAAAGGATAAGTTTCTGGAACTTTAGGTTATATGAGTGAAAATAAGATATTTAACTTCTTGAACTGTCCCAGAGATAAGAAAGGTTAATTACAGAGTAACTAACTTATCAACCAAAGGATAACATAAACCTAAGAAAAATATAAAGAGGCCTTTGACATTGCATGGTTAATACTTAAGCAGTAAAGTGCTGAAGATCAAACTACACCCTCAGTACCAACTTGTCCCTGTATATGTCCATCACAGTACAGTTTCTAGTTGTATTACAATTGAAATTCAGATAATTCTTGTTGTTACTTGTTTAATTTCTTCTTTCTCCTATTTTAACTAACTTCTAAGTATGGAGAAAATGCTTCACTGCAAACCTCTGCTTTAACCGAACATGTTACAGTGTATATGTGCATACCATTACTCTTAGAAACTTACTGGTTAAACTCTGAAGAGTCTCTATATTATCTGTGGACTCCTTCCGCTTAACACTAAGCATTTTCATTAAAAAAAATGGTCAAGTATTTTATTAGCTTCTACCTTTGAACCAAATTTTAACCCAAATCAAATTCCAACATATTTTTCCCATCATTAAAATCTGACACTTAAAAGATTCCACTTGTTTTCCTATCAGTATCATTCCTCTAATTTTCTGTCCTGAGATCTCACCTAGTTGTCTGTTTTCTCTAGAAACACTTCAAGAAAGTTAAATGAAGGCTTCAAACTGGCATTTTTAAAAATATGATCCAGAAACTGTAGACTTGATACAGACTATTTCATACTGTAAAGCCGTACTTTAAAAACATCACTACCTTATACAAAAAATACACCAAGCTTCAGCATTCTGCCATCATTCCAT
This sequence comes from Coccyzus lansbergi, assembly GCA_033558105.1. Classification (NCBI taxonomy): domain Eukaryota; kingdom Metazoa; phylum Chordata; class Aves; order Cuculiformes; family Coccyzidae; genus Coccyzus; species Coccyzus lansbergi. The sequence continues at coordinate 271,868 of JAUMJK010000504.1, read as the reverse complement.
TAAATCCAGCTAATGCTAACATTTAGATTCATATGCATTTTGATAAACATATCTTGCATATTAACCCTTTATTATGTTTGGTTGGACTTCAGTTTTTTGGACTTCAGTTTTCCTGATTTCCTCCTTGTTTTCCCAAGACATATTTTCATTACTGCTGCCATCTGACACAACTTCCTTTTCTGTAAATGTACATACTCTCTGTGAAGAAATTGGTATTAACCAAGGATCTTATCTGTACTTTTTAAATAAACACCCACTTTACTCAAGGAAGTCCAAAATACCAACAAGTGACTTTGGCAGGAAAAAAACCTCAACAAACAGTTTTTCTAAATGGTTGGAAAAAGAAAACAATCACTGGGAATAAGTAGCAGATATTATGCTGTGCCACTTCTAGAATGGAAAGCACATTCAGAGCATAAGCGTTAATGTATAGAACTAGATAACTTTTTGATCAGTTGAATTGAATGTAGATAAGATTAAACTTTTGGATATATCCAGAGGAGGTTAAATTAGGACATATTGTGTTAAATGAAGTTATGTGTTATCAAGCATTCATGATTAATCATAATTTAAATAGATTTTTTTAACATTGGTCTTCAATTATACTAAGACCAATTCACAGTGGATCATAAAAAAAAATGGAGAAAATGTGCAAAATTATTAATATGTAACAGGACAGTAAGAAGAACTGATATTTATTCAGGGAGTCACCATACACGTTTAAGATATTTTGGCAAAAATATCTAGTTATTTAATTTTTGCAGAAATACTTTTCAGTTAATACTTAACCATTAAAACGTCCCATATTTGACCAATTCTAAAAGAAGATTTTCCAGATCTTAGAAAACCTCAGTCTATGGTCAAATACACGCAGACTTGCCAGTTTTAGGAGCTCTTCGCAAAAGTCCATCAGGTTACATAACACAGTGTTTTCTCTAGAGCCTTTGACAAGATTTCACCCAAAGCAGAACTAAGACACTGGTTTGCAGGGACCAGGAGATCAGCACAAAATCAGACACCTAGACATTAGGAACACTAAAAGATAACTACTCTGCAATACCAATAAAGGCAATTGCACTTAAGACAGAATACTAGAACAGGCATGAATTTAAAGACAAGGATTCCACATATATCAGCATATAATGACACCTTTCACCCACCCCTACAAAACTATGGTGCAAATTTTCAATTTACTAACCCAACTGATAATTTCTTTCATTTACAGTTCAACAACACTCAGTAACACCCTCAGCAGATGTCAACCTCTTTCCAAATTTTTCTTTCTGCTTCCAGAAGGAGCCTGAAGGGTAGTAGCTAGGCTACTGGAGTATAAGCTATCATTAGTCTCCTAAGCTAGGGATGATGAATCTCTGAAATTTTGCTGCAGCTAGAGTTGGGAAGCATATCAATTATTGTATTTAGATCCTTGCTAGGAAGGAAAACACAACTGATTGCTTCTGCAACTTTAAATAGCAAATAACTGACAAATCCAATAAAACTTAACATTTCCCGCTGAATTGCTATTAATCATTATTGACATAACAAAATTGAAAACACAAGCAAATTTTCCTGAACGTTTTCTTTTTCTGTGTAATACCAGTCCCCAAATATTCTCCAGCCAAGTTGGCTGAATTTTTCCATATCATCTCACTAAAATAATATGGAATCTTTCTTAGATATGTAATTACTCTACATGAGTACATTTAACAAAATTAAGCCCATATTACTTATCTTCAAAAAAACCCAGAAGATAACCTCTGAACTCTATGTGAAAACTCATTTGTCTCATTCTCCTTTAAAACTTTGCAGTAGTTCATCACTTTTCTCGTGATCTTTATTCATTAGTTAAAGGAATTGGAGGTGCTGTTAGCTGACATCACACCACGAGTTCAATAACTGAAAGAGAAAATATTTGCTCTGCAAGTAAAACATTGGGAAGGACTCACTAAATTCGATATAATTAACATGAAAGACAAGACACTTAAAGGTTACTTTTCTTTCCTATTTCAGCTACCCAATCCTTGGCCTGCCCCCTGATGCACTCTGCACAGTGTTTTAACAACTAGCTTCATATTTATATGGAGTTTGTTGGAGGGAGATGATTTTCACTCTTTCATTTCTGAACGTCTCATCACTCATTGTGAATACAGAGGAATAATCAGTGTTTCAGCATTTTAACAGAGCCAACTTGGTTATAGCTAGGCTATAGCCCACCTCTACCCTAAGCTGCATCCTTAATGTCTGAACCATCCCAAATGCAATGAAACACATTCAGTCTTGGATTTCTAGAACATCTTGTTTTAACAGTAAAGGGTTTTTTTAATGTGAGGGAAGATTTCAAGTGTCCCTCTTGAAATATCTAATCTGATACAGTAAGACTGATCTGTTGATAGGCCCTGGTCTATAATCCAAGCTGGTTAAGTCTTAATATATATTTTTAATAATCTTAGATGCTATAATTAGAAGTAAAATTTTTCTCCTTTTTTTTCAATCCAAATATATGATTATTTTTATATCTTAAAGCTTATGAGTACCCAACAGTAGCAGCAGTATTTATCTTCTTCCTGAGTATGATGGTTATTCTATGCTTCCACATATATTTTGCTAGAGATTTTCTTTCTTTTCAAAAATGCCTAGAAATTAGACGGTAGTTTTAATTAAAATGATTACTGTTGTGGTTATGTTATTGAGCAATATTTTGGGATAAATATGTTCACTGTTGGAAGCATAATTCTACTTTTCATCTTCATGCTAAATAATATTTATATAGTTCATCCTTAAATTGTGTAAAATTGGATTTGATCCCAGCTGTTACAACGTGGTGTTTTTGAAACAAGGCTAAGCAAGCACAAAAGTTTATATGAAGATACAGATTTGATTAGCATTCAGACAAAACAAGTTCAGCGAGGCTGGCTTGTGCAGTTATTCCAGTTTGACTCCAGTGACTTTTCACTGCATTGACCTTTTAAAGAGGGACGATATTTTATTACAACTCATAGCGCTTTTGAAAGGAAGAAATACATAGGGTGATATGACACAGTGCAGGTCACAATGGTTGATAACACGTATTCTTGTAGAAATTTGTCTTGTAGAAATCTGCATTAGAGCCAATTCATTAACCGTCACAACAAGAGTTTAACAGGGATAAAGAAAACTATTAACAAAACCCCACTGTGAGATTCTCTCTTCTGCAGCACCATTTCTCAGAAATCTTCAGAAAAATTTGATTTAGTAGCTCCCTTATTGAAAGGCAGTATGCTGAAATATTGATATAGGAATTCATATATAAATCTCCACTGGATCAAAGATAATTCAGTGAGTCTTATTTATAGTATTATTCTGGCATTTTCATAATAGTCTGAGATTTCTGTTTAAACTGTGAGAAAGTAGACTTCATACAGAATAGTACAGATTCTACTATTAATGTGTCAACATTTAGGGAAATTATGCAAACACAGGCAGCTGTGTGAAAAAATACAGGCAACTCAGCAGATACTGAAAAAAAAAATCAACAATTTGCTATTTAAAAATAATGAAGATAATCCCAAACTGTACCACTGGAAACCACCCCCACAATTAAAACCCAAGAACCTTAAGTTGCCTGTCAGCGATGCAAAAAGCTACCTGCGCCAGCTTCTGTTTGACATTAATCACTATGAATGTCAGACTCTAATCCCATCAGATACTGCAATGGAGCATCAGACAGGACATGTTATCTCAGTGTGGTTCAAAAGGACTTTGGTGCCAGGAAAAAGCCAATCTAATGTAAAACACTGACTACTGTTTTTGTCGGAGCCCAAGTGAAAACTATGGAGAATTATGCCATTGTACTCTTTGATAAGTTCAAACTGGCAGAATGAAAGATAAATTTCTGTCATGATTACCATAAGAGTCTCACCCAGAGGTAAAAAGACATAGAAAAAAATGAACCCTTGCTTTTTCTTTTCCTGTCTCAACCACTGCCTTTTTCTCCTACCCAGCCTTTCAGAACTGTGTGGCAAGCAATGCTTTCCTAGCTCATTACTTTGATGACAGCATTTATTTTGTTTGTCTGCTGAATTCTGTTCATTTATATGTATTGCAGGAGGCCTAGAAGCCCTAAGAAAACATTAGAATTGTATTTTTAGTATAAAAAAACCCTACAGACCAGGGACTTCAGTGAGTTTTATCTTTCTAATTTAGGCATTAAAGATCTAAACATGTTATGTCTGACTTTGTCACGTGTTGTGCATAATCTGAGGAAAGAAACTATGCCGAGATGTGATTCTTGTGGTACATCTTACCTATTTTAGATGTTACCTTAGAACAAGATATTCTATTCTATAAGTTTGCTTATTTCTCATTACTGAGAGTAAACCAGAGTACATGTCTGTATTGTAATGTTTATACTTATTTCTCCTTGTCTCAAAGAGTTCATAACACATGCACTACCCCCCAAAATCCAAATCTACTCTATTGCACTTTTGCTGCTCATGAAATCTGTGATTTTTTTCTGCTGGTAGTAGCTTCGGAGGTGGTGGGTTGTGCAGGAAACTATAGAACAACATTTCTTTTCAATGACTAACTGGGCAGGTGGGGTGATGGTTTTATAAGTTATTCTTTCTGGAATTTGGGTTCATAACAAATTACTGTCCATATGCCTTTGTGAATAGCTGTTATTGCATAATTTACTAAATATGTGTACAGTAGATGATATCTACCTTGTTTATTTCTGATTCTACAAGCTTGTTACTTTCAAAGCGTTCTAACTATTTTTACACTTTTTTTCCTTACCAAAGGCTTCTCCACCCTGCTCACTAGTATTCTAATATTTAGTATTTGATGTTTAGAATACACTGCTTCTGCCTCTGGCCTACAACTTTCACTATCAAGAGGGGCACAACTTTTTACCTAGAGTTGGTGTTAAGTTTTGTTCAGGTAGATTGTATGGTCCAACAGTTTATATGAAACAGTCTTTCTGGCTTTAAGTTGCCACTTTAAAACCTTTTTTCCCCCCTTCTTTATGGTTATCATTACTTGATTATGTTTTTTTTCTATGCCAGTTTCTGAGAAATAACCCAGATGTCATGTCATAAGCTCAAATGGGGCCTCTTGAGCTGTTGCAGACACTTCTGACATTTTCTATGTGTATTTGCTTTTACCTGCACATTTAGAGCCAGGTATTGCATCACATTGACTTTGGTTGCTCCTGGTTGAAGGTGGTACACTCTGTTGTAGGATCTATCAACTCTCACTGCTGTGATTTACTGTGGGTGTACAACCTTTGTACATCTAGCAGTAAAGAGCAACTAAAACTTCATACCCTTACAGATCACTTTAATAAAATCCTCATGTTTCTCCTAAGTTTTTTGTAAGGTGCCATTTTCCCATAAAATAAATGGAAAAAAAAAATCTGAGTTGATTCTTGAAAGCAAATCATGAACAACAATAAAAAAAATCTGTGGTAAACTCTAGATGGTTGAATCTATTGTTCAGCAAAAATAATTTATTCTCGCCAAGAACAGTACAACACAAGATAGCACTAGTAGCAACAAACTGTATATTGCCTCTTTGTCTTGGTACAAGCAAGAAACAAATTTATATTAGTACCTACAATTTAGCATCAATATCCCAATTTCTGTCAGGACATCAGCAGTAAGAATCTTATTGTGCAGAGCATTGAAAATTTGCTCTCCAAATGCACTGTTGACAAAAAAAGGACGCAATAAGAAGTCAAATGAGGCTGAATAGATACTTGTATTGAACCTTAGAAATAAGGAATGCATTAGTTGAAAACTGTGTCATAGAGTTGTAGAATGATTTGAATTGGAAGGGATCTTAAAGGTCGTTTAGTTCCAAACTCCTTGCCATGAGCAGCGACATCTTCCACTAGACCAGACCAGCCTCATCCAGTGTGGTTTTGGATGCTTTCAGAATTGGGACTTCCACAACTTCTCTGGGCAAACTTTTCCTTTTATGTCATCACCATACAGGCAAAGAATTGCTTCCTTATAGCTAAATCTCCCCTCTTTCAGTTTAAAGCTGTTTCACCTTGTCTTGTCACTGCATACCCTTGGAAAAAAGTCCCTCCCCAGCTTTATTTTAGTCCCCATTTATGTACTAGATGTCTTCTATAAGGTCTTCCCAGAGCATTCTCAACTCCAGTCTGAACAACCCCAACTCTCTCAGCCTGTGTTCATAGCAGAGACATTCCAGCCTTCTGACCATCTTCATGGACGCTCCTCTTGACTTGGTACAACAGGGGCATGTCCTTCTTATGCTGAGGGTCCCAGAGCTGAACATAGTACTCCAGTTGGGGTTTCAGGAGAGCAATGGGGAGGAGGAGACTCACCTCCCTTGACCTGCTGGTCATATTTCCTCTAATGCAGTCCAGGATATGGTTGGTTTTCTGGGCTGCAAGTCCACATTGCTGGCTTATGTTTAACTACTCATCCACCAACACCATGAGTCTTTCTTAGGGCTACTCTCAATCCATTCTTCACCCTGCCTGTATTTGTGCTTTAGATTTGCACTGACAGAGGTGTAGGACCTTGCACTTGGCCTTGCTGAACTTTATGAGGTTCACAGAGGCCCACGTCTCAAGCCTGTCAAGGTCAATCTTGATGGCATCCCTTCCCTCCAGTGAGTCAACTGTGTCACAGAACTTGTTGTCATCCACAGACTTGATCACCACTGAACTTGAATCACCATTAAATTGTCTATTTTTTACATGGATATTTTGTTTGTTTAGAAAAATAGCAAGTTAATCTTGCCTGTTATGACTGGAATTTTCTAAATTTTGTGTGTTCCAGTTCTAGCTGTTTTTTGAAATGAAATCATTGCAGACTCCAGAGGTGACAAGATCAGGCACTTTTGAGCATCCAGAGAAAGAGCTTAGCTGACATAAGAACAAAGTAACATCAGACAATATTTCCCCTGGAACATTATCTGGACTTCACTTACTGTTTGAGTTGCATAGTTATCCAGCAGAATACGCTGAGGATGCCAGTTACTTTGAGCATGCAGATGAACAAAATTTTTAAATAATTTCCAAAGATACTTGTGCTGAGACAAATACCTTTTGTTACTGTAGAAATGCAAATTAAAATGAAGAAATAGAATTCTATAAAGGCTTGAGCAAATGCAAATTGCAATCATTAATTGAACTCATTTCTTTTGTGTTTCCTTGTTCTAAGCTTTCTTATTTTCATCACTATTTAAATTTTGTGTTGTGCAGTGCCAAAGGGCATCACTTTGCAGCACTTGTAACTGTAAATATCAGCTGTTCTGTGTTTTGAGATGCCTTTGAACCTGAAATTTTTCCCACATCACAGCACAGAGGTACAGGTGTGCAAAACGTTAGAATAAAGGGGTAAAAAAGGAGAGTTGTAGCAGAGGTGGGTGTATCACCATATCACTGTTCTGAGGTTATCATATATTCATCTTAATGTCCACTTCTGAAGTTAGGATTTCTTAACCTTGATTTCGTCTATATGGTAGCGTTCTCTGTTTAAAAACCAAAGGTGAGATATCAACAGTTTACAGTCAGATGGTAAAGAGCTGAAGCCTGCATATTACAGACCTGATTCATTTGTGCTATTCCAACCCATGCTCCAGGGTCTCAACAAGAGAAGTAACCACAACAGACTTTGTGAGAGTAAAAGCATTTGAATTACAATCCTTTGGCAGGCAGGTATGCATCTGTGGGGTAGCTATACAAACAATGACTCAGATTTCCAAGTCTGGTGGTTGTATTAGGATCATGTAGTAAGATTGCTTCAGCTCCTGGTGTCTCCTTTTACATCTGGATCTTTGGGGCAAAAGTAGATTTCTTTTTCATGGCAGTGCCCCTGCATTAGTGCATTACATTACTCTATCCACAATATGCTCCAGTTACCTAATAATTTTCTCTGTCAGTCAGAAAAAGGAAGCACAGTGACCAACAGAGCACTTTCCCTAGTCTATGCATGCATGAGCTGGACCAGCACAGTGGATTTGGAAACATTTATTTAAAATGTGATATTTGTAGAAAGATGACTTTAAGAAGGTGGAGGAAGACGCTGGAGAACAGAAATAAATAAACTGCTAAATTAAATAAAGCTTCTGGATTTAGAGAATGAAAAGTAACCTCTTGTTGCAAGAACATGACCCGAAACAGCAGTTCTGTGCTTGTCTGCATCTCCTCTTCCCCACCTTTTTCTTCTAAGCCATTTAAAAATTTTTACTAATTATGTAATTATTCTAATCCTAAATACATTCTAAAATTTCCTAAATTAAGTGCATACTCATTGAGGTGCATACTCCTTGTATTGTCACAATTTACACTGACTACAGGAGTCATCTTAACCATCTTCGGCATTTACAGGTTAATTGCTTGTGTCTAAACTGATCAGCTTAGAGTCCATTTAGAATAAGTGAAACCAGAGTCACTGACTTAGACCATTGCTATATGTATTCCTAACGACATCCATGTCCAGTCCTGAGGATTGTTTTAGTAAACATTTTCACTCAGGTAAAGTGGTACAAGAGGTTCACTTACTATAACACTGGGTTCACTTTCATTCTACTCATAGGTAGACTCAATTTGATTCCATCTACCATGAGCTTGGTAGTAGGTGATCTCTTGCGAACCTAAAACATTGTGGTTTTGGTTTTTTTTTTTGCTTGTTTCGCCTATCAAAGAGTTTGAAATGATGTGAAACCTGTGTTTCTGGTTACCATGGTGGTGTGTTTATAACATGAAACTGAGGGTACAGTTCGCACCCTGAAGCCTGGTTGAGGCATGCAAGGCAGTATTAGAGGTAGAGTTTTGGAACTGTATGTGACACAGAAAGCCAAGACTGACTCAGCCTTGCATAGTCTGCCTTTTGGGAATGACTACTAGTAAAAACTATCACCAAAACCAAGCTTAGGGAACTAAATAATTAAAAAACCCCAAAAGTGTATAAAATAAGGAACTGAGACACAGGAATGAACTATGAAGCTACGTTATTTGACTGTGTATATATATTCACTTTGAGAGAATAATTTTAAAATATCTAAAGTAGAGTAGGAAGCATCCTCAGGAAAACTTAAATAAGTTGAGGTAGCATTTCAGGGTTTGTGGAGACCAAACTGGTCACCTATGTCTGAAAAACTTGCTGTCTTAAATCATTCTTTAAAAAATACACCAGCATTGTTAAGATTAATTTTTTGTTTGTTTCTCTATAATCTTTTCTGTGTCTTGTATAGGCATGAAGAAAGATATATCCCCTGTGCACAAAGGAAAAATTCAGACTGGATCTTAATATCCTGAGTTGGTATCTTGTTTCACCACTATATGAATAACCATTATTTATTTTCTGGTGCCCTACTTCTGACAAATTTCTACTCGATGAGAGCCTCTGGAGTGTAGATCTATAGTTCTCAGTCATTTGATGAAAATAATTTTCTTTTACTGAATGTGATTGTGATTCCTTTATTTTTCTAAATATTTCCTCTGAAAAAGAGGTATCTTGAATATCTTGACACGTGACTGTTAGCCATATATTTATTGTTATTTCTATGTACTCATTTTTCTTAGGTTGAAAGCTCCTTGAGACAAGATTCTGCAATCTCATTCATAAGTTAGCAGTGAAGGTGATTGTAGTTTGTCCTCTTAGCCATGGATGTATTATGTGTATATTGTATAGCTATAATAGTAGATGTTGAAAACCAGATGGTATACCCAGTGTTTTGAAGAAAAACAAACTTTATAAAGACCTGAGTTTGACCCAGTCTTACCTCATCATAACTGGCCTTATTTTGAGCAGAAGATTAAACTAAATAACCTCCTGAGTTATGTCCCCTTCGACATGAATTATCCTATAATCTTATGAATCTCAGGTGTTGGATTTCATTATTGTTTTGCTGCTTCTGAAAATAAAACACCTGAAAAGTATAATTTCTGCTTTTAATTTTTTGATACATAGATGTGTAAGAGACATGTATGTACATGAATATAGAAATAATGGTCTCTTTCGATTCTTGAGAGTTTCTAAAATGAAATCTTACCTTTGATTCACCTTCCCTGGAAGTGTTTAAGGCATGGGTAGATGAGGTCCTGAGGGACATGGCTTAGTGTTTGATAGGAATGGTTGGACTCAATGATCCAATGGGTCCCTTCCAACCTGTTCTATGATTCTATGATTCTTTTTACAGATTTATTCAGTATTTCTCATCCTATGGAAACTAGTTTACACTGTTCTAGTAAGGGAAACCAAAACGAAAATTACTGAAAAGATTACTTTAAGAAGTCAGTCAACGCATTAATTGGAAAATGTTATATATCCCTCACCAGAATATTCTTAGCCTATGACAGCAGCTGACAATATTTAGGGTGCTTCAGTTCTTTTAGGTCATATATTTTTCAGACGGAACAAAAACTGCAAGTTGAACATACAGTTTAGAGCAACAGTCTTATTGCGGCATGAATGAAAAATTAATTTTCCCATTCCCTCTTTCCTAGATCATATTTTGGGCACATTTTCTGATAAGGCTGAAGAGAACTTTCTTGTGTTTGAAATATAAAATCAATCTTAATGTTAAAATTGAGCTATATGGGCTTTTTAAACATTTGAGAACAGTCACATTCTCTGAGGAACCTGTGTACAAACTCAGATCTGAAAGAAAATGGTGGTGTTTTTACAGTATGTGAACACAACCATCTGATTTATAGTTCAATCTGTTAATGCACTCTGTTATTAGGCCACCTGGCAGTTTTATGCATTGTGAATTTAAAGAGGAGCTCAATGTAACATAAGCTTTACAAGCTGGGGAAATATTATTGAAATGAAACATGAATGAGAACCATTTAAACAATAAAATAATGTGTGTAGACTATATATTTTTCATTTTAGTAAATGCACAGCCTAAGTTTTATTTGCTGAAGTTAGATGAGGTTCTGAGAGACTCCGACTTTGAACGTTTAAACACGCTTCCTTTTATAATACTGTCAATCCTATAGTTTTTTGATGTTCGCATCAGTAAAATCAAACCCTTACCTTTCTATTGCATTTGGAAAACTGCAGTTTTGAGAGTAATTTTCATAGTTTTGTTGACGTAATATTTAATTATTGTTGAACTTAATTCATCAACAGGAGGTATATACTTATACAAGTCTACCAAAATGCAATAGAAACAGGTTAACCTGCCCACACTGTTAAGAGGTTGTGAGCCTGAAAGAAAACAAAGACTATCTTAGTAGCTGGAATTAGTTATAACTATAGAAATATATGTAAAAGAAATGTACATAGAAATATAATTTTATCTAGTATGTCAAAAGAACAGCAACAAAGCTGGTGAAGTGTCTGGAACTGAAGTCTTACAAGGAGCAGCTGAAGCTACTGTGGTTGTTTAGCCTAGAGAAAAGGGTGATGAGAGAAGGCCTTATTTTCTCTACAACCTCCTGAGTGGGGGTTGTAGCAAGATAGGTATTGGTCTCTTCTCCTGAGTAACAGGAGACAGGATAAGAGGAAATAGTCTCAAATTGCACCAGGGGAAGTTTAGAATAGATATTATGCAACATCTGAATTCACTGAAAGGACTGTCAAGCATTGGAACTGGCTAGTTGAGTTCATCATCCCTGGAAGCATTTAAAAGATGTGCAGATGTTAGGCTTAGGGACATGTTTTGGTGGTGGACTTGGCAACGTTGTGTTAGTGATTAGACTTGATGATCTTAAAGGTCTTCTCCAATCTTCTACATGATTCTATGATTATTTCTCTCTCTTTTTTTGGTTTTAAATCTTTGACATTACTTTTTCCCAAGCTTTTAATTAAACTATGATGCTAGAAACTTCCTTTTTCTATTTAAAATTAAATCTGAGAACATTCCCATGACCTAAGGGCTGGGGTTTTAAGTACAAGAAGAGTTGGCAGTGCTGCAGATATAAAATAAGAGTTCTATTATTCTATACAACAATAGGATAACCCCTCCTCATCTGGCACAGAACCCTGAACACACCTAAATTTTCCTGGGTGTTTATAGGCACGTCTGCATTCTTGACTGTCTTTCAATTAGATGTTTGCTAATTTGTCCAATATCCACAGGAGACCATTTTCATTGTTGTTAAGAGTAAAAATGAACCCTTATCTATCATTTGTTCCTTTTTAACAACATTCAAACAGAGTTTTTCTGTGCAGCAGAAAGAGCGAATAAAATGAGTAGAGCACTTTTTTTATCTTTCCTGGGCGGTTATTTCAGGCTCTTCAGAGCTCCTGCTTTTTCCTTTGGCCATAACTACAAGGACAGTTGGATGAATTAGGAAGTTGTAGAGAAGTTGTTGTGTCTTCTCAGGATTTTACTGACCTAAGCTGCGAAGGATAATTTGCACCGTAAAAAAATGTAACAAAAGAGAGCTCTAAGGGAATAATTACAAACTTCTGAGTCACAGTTCTTTCCCCATGGCAGTGCAGATAAGCACCTCCCTTTATTGAATGCAAGCAGTGAAGTTAAGCACTTTATACAGGAAATCTTGCAAGTATGTATATTAATGTATATTTCTTAGCACATACAAGCATGCTCCAAAAGGCACAGAGTAAAGAGGAATGATTCAACAAGGAATTAATGCACTGCTGAAAGACCCATGTTTACCTCTTTGCAATCTTGTCCATAGTATTTAAAGCACATACAAGGTTCAGTAACTAACACTGAAGTGCAGACCCTCAAAGTCTTGCCTAGATAGCAGTTTACTCTCATCTAGAAGATCCAGGTTACACATTTGAAATCAGACAGAAGAAGGTTTGAATACAAGTCATTCACATCTTTGATGAATGCTCTAATCACAGAATCACAGAACAGATGAAGCTGAAAGGGACCTCTGGAAGTCATCCAGTCTAACTGTCCCACTGATGCAGGCCCACCTAAAGCCAGTTGCCCAGGACTGTGTTCAGATAGCTTCTGATTATTGCTAAAGATGAAACTCCACTACCTGTGCCAGGGCTAAGTCACCATTAAAAAACTGTTCTCTGATGTTCAGCTGGAGCCTCCTGTATTTCAGTTTGTGTCACATTGCTTCTTGTCACGTCAGTGGGCACCACTGAAAAGAGCCTGGCTCTGCTTTCCAGTCTCCTCTGTTTTTACATGCATGTATATCAATGTGTGTGTGTGTATATATATGTACACACACACACATATATATGCATTGATAAGATTTCCCCCCAACCCAAACTCAAGCCTTCTCTTCTCCAGGCTATACAATCTCAGCCTTCTTAGTCTTTCCTCATGGTGAGATGCACTGTGTTCATGTCTCTTCTACTGAGAAGCCCAGAACTGGACATAGTGCTCCAGATGTGGCCTCACCAGTACTGAGCAGAGGGGAAGGATCACATCCCTTAATTTGATGGTAATACTAATGCAGCTCAGGATACCACTCACCTTCTTTGTCTCAATTGCACACTGGTATTTTGTGTTGAAATTGATGCCTACCAGGACCTCCAGGTCCTTTTCTGCCAAGATGCTTTCCAGTTGGGTTGCCGTCTGACACATAAGGTTATTTATTCCTAGGTGCAGGACTTTGCAGTTCTCCCTGTTGAGCTTCATAAAGTTCCTGTCAGCCCATTTAGTGACCCTGTTGAGGTCCCTCTGGATGGTAGCACTGTCCTCTTATGTAATAGCCACTCCTCTCAGTTTTGTGTCATCTGCAAACTTGCTGAGGGTACACTCTGCCCTGTCATGCTGATCATTAATGATCATTAATGACAGTGGTGGACTCAGTATTGAAGCAAAAGGGTAAAAGTTGCAGTTTTGTGAGTGGAAATCTCACTTTATGCCATGGTCAGAGAACTAAGGCGAGAAAGTGTCTTTCTCCTCTCACATTTCATTTTATCTAATGCAAGGAAGAGTATTTGCTAACTGGGCTCAAGTATCACTCTAAACTGCTTGTAGGTCCTCGAGTATACGAGAATTAGACATTTCTATCCAAACTTTAGACATCCAATATGGACTTCAGTTTCATGTGGTGGACATACGAATTTATCTAAATGTAGGTGTCATTATTGGAGGGATTTGTCTGGATTCATCTTGTATGCAACAGAGGGCTACTCAAAAATATCTAGAGCTCTCCTGAAAATGGCTCCTATCTGACACTCAGGTAGGTGTATGTTTTCCATAGGTTCCGTGCCTTGTATAACAGATTCTGTGACTGTCTCAGGTACTCTGAGGCACTTTTGCTTTCGATCACTTTTTAGATTCCATCAATTGCTTTGACAGACATAACTTACACCTAAACATCTCTTTTCACACCTAAATGCAGGTGTACAATCTGTAGCTAAATCCAATTTCCAATGAAAGAGTTGTACATCAGTAAATGTTCGTAAAATGTATACTTCAGGAAGAAATACAAAGAGTATGTCACCAAAACTCACAAAATGTCTAGTGCTCTTTGAAGGGTAATACTACACTACATAGTTGAAAATAGCCAATGGTGTAAAAGCAAATTCTAAATTCTTATGTTTCACAAGTATTTAGAGTGCCAGATAGATGTCACGGTGTGGAATCCATCATAGTTTGACTGTACTGTAGAAGAAGTACTCTGAGGTTGTCACATTTTCATAGACAGTGACTCCAAAGTTAGTCAGAGGTTAAAGCAACCATTGAAATGTCAAGGTTTAATTCTATTTCTCCAATGTATTCTGACTGGTGAAAATAATAAACACCTTTATTTTTTATATTCTTTGTGCATGTTAGGTAGCAACAAAGTACACATAAATCACTCCTAAATATCGGTCTGGTTTCAGCAAACTAGGAATAACTAGGAATAATAAGATGCCGTATGGTGGTAAACTGCTGGCTTGCAAGGATTTATGAGTGTATACAGAAATCAGTTAATGAACATTCTCCTGAAAGTCCTAATAACAGCTGAAGTACAACTAAAATATATTGTTAATGTTTTTTTGGCATTAGAGAAACCATTCCTGTTTCAGTCTCTTTCTTACTTAATAAACAGAATTTCATACTATGTGAATTCAAAGAGCTTTCCTGGATTGTAGGGCAATATGAGAATCATTTGTTAGAATGTTAATTCTGAGAATTGTTTACACAGATGGAAGGCTTGACTGCATCATTTCTGTCCTATTTCTGTTTCTATTCTGCTTCTGTTCTGTTAAGCATGATGCTTACAACAAGAAACCTATATTCTTATTTCTTGGAAATCAACAGTATTGAAAAATCCGTTAACAATCTTGGCAAATGTCATTAACTGGGACCTTCTTGCAAGACTCCAGAAGTACTTAAGATTTTAAAACTTTCAGCCTAGGAATGACCCCAAAAGATCAAGGTTGAGTTACATACACAAACTTGAGGAAATGGACACTGAACTGTCAGTGTAATACGGAAAGGAGAAATGCAAATGTACAGCATCTCCTCTGTGAAAAAGCAGCATTTCAGTCTCTGTCGTCGTCAGCCAGCCACCTTCCACAAACAGAAAATTCACTCAGCAAGGTTTTTTAAAAACTTCTTTCCTTATAACAAAGCTGAGCTTAGAAGTTTGAAATCAATGCCTTGTAAAAAGAAACCATGTGGGTGGCATTTTCCAACCATGAGATATGTCATTACCATTGACCTCACTACTCTTCTTAAACAGTCAGAGAAGGGCAACAAAATTGTCAATTAGATCTGCAGTGAGCAGGAGTCAGCCTTATTTAACTTGTGCTTGCCTGCATAATCATGCATATCTCTCCTCTATATCAGGAGTTGTTCAAGCCTATAATAACTAGGGTTCAACAAGTCTGAACTACCTTCCTTTGCTGATGATATGGAAGTTGTTGATTTGCTACAGATTATTCAGGGTTTCTGTAGCTTTTATAGTGCGTCATATTTTAAATTCCACCTCTATGAGTTTGTGCTGTGGCTATCACATAGGAAATAACAGAAGGATGTGCAGTATTAAGCAAAGATTGTGTTTTTACTTTTTTAAAGACCATGGCAAGCTTATTTGTTATGCTGTGTGTTGTAAAGCAACCACACTGAATGTGGTGTAACGTGCAGTCTCATCATAAGACAGGCTAAGGAATGGACAGAGTTTTGAATAACTGAACATCATTTGAAGAGCTATATGCAGATAGTGTAGTGCAATGTACAAGCATTAACACTTCCATACCGCATAGCCTATTGTAATACAAGCACTATATTTACTCAAAGGTTTTTAAAGGGTTTAAGTAGATTGGATTTAAACCCCATGAATATGCTTATCAACTCTCAGAGCTGTACAATATTTTTTCAGTTTGCGGAGTCAACTCTAGATAAAGTTCTTTTTCAAAATTAGTAGTTCCCAAAATTAGTAATTCCTCCTGCAATGTTGGAGTCTAGTTGATCCCCAGAAGAAAAGCCCTCTTTCAACATTACGTCCTTCTAAGCCTGCCTTTGCCTATTGGAATCATAGAATCATAGAATTAATATCCCATCTCTTCATCTAATCATGGCACCAGACTTCCTTATTTTACAAATGCATCCCACAGCTGAGCTGCTCTAATAAAACCCCACTGACTCACTTTTGAGACTAAGGTTCCACATCCGAAGTCTCACTCTGGATACAAAGGCTAGAAAGCTTTTGTGTGCTGAATGGAGTTGCACGGTAGTCCCATTAAGGATTAACAGTTATGCCCCTTAACTATTTGTATGATGATAATAATCTCACTTACCTTTTCAATGTGCATATACTTTGTAGTGTAGAAGATGGGGCCTTTCATGCAGATCAAATATGCAATGCATTAACAATTCCATACAGCTACTAGATTAGGTACCCATGAGGGACTCATTACACTCCACCTTATTTCCTCAATGTGGTTAAAGATGTGAGTAGTCTTGAGTAGGATTTGAACTCTCTTCTCACCTACTTTTTCTGTCATTAACATCTGTCCTGGAGGTTTTCTGTTCTACCCGTTATTCAGGTTGATCCTCTTTCTTTTTCACACTGGTCTTAATTGAATAGCTACTGGTTGAAAATGCTGCTTCTTGCTTTCTTTTGTGATGAACCTTATATGTGAGAGGATTTTGTCATGAACACCCGCAAAGACACCCTGGAGTCCTCCCCTTCTGCCCTGCACAATGTGTGTATTGTGGATGTGCCATATATGATGTTTTTTATGCTGATTCATGTGGCCTTCTTTCCAGGTTGCACTAGTCACTTGTTTGCTACTCCACATTTTGACAACCAAAGATTCAAAAGGCACTGATCTAGATTCAGAACAAAATTCTAGAGCTCTATTCTGCTAAAACTACTTATTTTAGAGATTTCATGCACAGAAACCACTACAGGACAAATTTTTCATTTCCTCTAATGCTACTGTTTTCAATGACAACATTCCTAGCTTATGTCCTTCTGCTTTGCATCCGATAGATTTTTTTAATGCTATGATTCCTTATTTGCTAGAGACTAACATTTTTGAAGTGTTATTCCATGAAATTCATCACATTTGCTTAAAGTAGATTTAGTAAAATGTAAAAGATAACATGTAACAAAATTATTCTCAGTTATTTAAAAGTATACAACTATAAACCACTACATCACTGGAAGAAATCTCAATTAAGCAGAATTGCCATCCCCATTAAGAAGTAGTCATTGCCATTAAGTATCATTGGACTTAAATCGTTCCCAGGGAGACGTCCTGATTAAGCGGACTTCCTAGTTTAACTGTATCTCAATTAAATAGAATGTGCTGCATCAGCATTTCATTTTATGAATGCACTGAGAAGGCATTTGGTCCATTTTTTAAATGGTTTGTGTGATTGCTATCATTATTGAAAATTTAGATGGGAATGTGAAAAGGACTTTTTGGAGTTAGTATTTATGCCAATTAGGCACCTACCTCTTGGACCCTTTTAACAATGACTGCTTAAATGTTTTTGGGGTGGTTCTAATTTTGTTCTTTGTGGGCATGATTAGTGGTACTTTAAAAAATTCTTTAAAAATATATGCCTAGTCTTGAAATCAATTAAGGCTTACAAAAATTGATTCACCTTTTTAAAATTTCCACATGGCTTCAAAGAACTGGGTTTCTACACATAAAGTTTAATGTTTTAGTGCTTTTTAAGGTCTTTGTATCTGATCTCACTCCTTTTTCTACATGAGATGGAAACATTGTCTATTTTAAACATGAACTGATAATCAAGTTCAGCCATAAAACATCAAGTTTCATTGTGGGACTCCATTTGCTTCCAGTCAATCCACATTTTCCAGGACAGGATTAGAATTTTTTTGTGCTTTTTTTACACATATTTCTGAAAAATATCTAGGTTCTTATTGAAATAATTCTCATGCATATGGAATCCAGCATAAGACAAAGAGCAAACGAGGGCAACAGAACTTCTGGAAAGAAAAATGATGATGTGGATATTTGGATATTTCAGTGGTATAAATAACTCATTCTGTAACTTCTGTTTCATGAGACTTTATTCTGACGTACTTATTTTTTGACAGTAGAAGCAAAAAGAAATCCATTTTTTAATCATAGAATCATAGAACAACCAGGTTGGAAGAGACCCATTGGATCATCAAGTCCAACCATTCCTATCAAACACTAAACCATGTCCCTCAGGACCTCATCCACCCCTACCTTAAACACCTCCAGGGAAGGTGAGCATAATGTAATATATAATAATAATAATAATATGAATAATAAAGTTGTTAATATGAGAAAAAAAAGAGACTGTATTGTCATGAGTATCTCATCATATATCATCAAATCAAGAGTGGAAGAAGATCATGCAACTTATATTTCTCCATGAGTTTTTATAAAACTAACCATCCTTTGAAAACTATTGGCAGTTTCTTCTGATGAGATAATAAAAGAATAAATAATAATAAATAAATAAATACATTGCAGATGTTTTGTTTTCCCCCTCTATCTAGGCGCTGCTCTGATCTTGTCATGTACATCCATATTCTGGTTGCACAGATGTGTGCACAGATCTGTGTCACCTTAGAAAAGGGGAGTCTACTTATCCACTAATGAAAGGAGGTGTTTATCTGCTTAATTCCCATCAGCATTAGTGGAAGATACATGCCTAATTCTGATCAACATTGGTTAGAAATGCACCTTAAATTTTCAGCTGCTTGAAAGAGCAACCTCTGCAACCACACATAAGAGATTATAAATAAAGAAACAATAGAAACAAAGCAGGCTCCTAAGAGGTACCAGCAGTGTATAGACAGAAGCAGACAATTTTCCCCTCAGCAAGCTTTTCTGCTTAAATCATTTTAGTAAATAAATATTTAACAAGTGACAGAACTTAATTGATGTTTATATTTACACGGCAGTTAATTTATATTCCGCTAAAGCTGAATCCTCCATCCACAATAATTCTTTATATTTCTCTGTGGTGGCAGACACCCAAACAGCACAGTTGTGTTTTTGAAGAAAACCATAACAACAAAAAAATGTACTGCTCCAAATACTATATAAGTCATTACATTTTTCCTCTCTTCAGCTGTCAGATGCATTGCATTATATTATCAGATTGATAGATCTAGTGTTATTTCAACATTTACCATTTTACAACAACAAATAGAAAACATATAAAGAAGCTTTGGTAACAAATCTTTCTTAATATGTATGTGAAGTAGACAGTTAGTCTAAGGGAAAATATAACTGATGACAGATTTCATTTCAATCTGCTGGTGTTTATTAAGAAGTCTATGAAGAAAAAAGCTGTATCTGAATACATCTCTTTCTGCAAACAAAGGAAAGTTTTAATTGCTTTAATCAGCACTTGCTTTGTCTTTGGAGTGACATAGAAAAACAAGTCAGGTATAATCAGCAAATGTCTTCTGAAAGAAATTTGTAAGCAGAGAGTTTAGATGATTTTTGTCATTTGTGTCTAGAACATAGTTAAAATTTACATCATGGGTGCAACATAATTCAAGAATTCTTAAATCCTCTTGGTAAAACAGATTTGTGCTTGATTTTATTTTATGTCATTTTAGCATATTAAGAAAGGAGTTGGCATAAATCTGACCAATCGCCTCTCCCACAAAACCTTAAAAGTTGAAGTGATATCAGATTTTGGAAAGCAGAGCACAGCCCAAGGAAACAAACTGCATGTTGAGGAAGATGTACAGCTAAAAGGATAATAATTCAACAGAAAGGGCCCAAACCCCCCTTCTGCTATGAAAAAATGGCATAACCCCCACTCCCTACAACAACTAAATGTCTCTTAAACAGGCAATGGAAGTTACATTCCAGAGAGAATTAGCACCTTCTAGATCAAGGCCCATAAGGGAATATGTTTTTCAAATTTCTCAGCTTGGTAGGTACAAAGTTGGTCCTGCTGAGGAGATGGACCAATCATCTATTCAGAGCAAGCATGATTTCACTCAATGTCTCTGCATTTATTTGGTCATGTAAATACATAGCTCTTGTCCAGTGTAGAGGAGCACAGGAGAAAGATGAGAGTTATGTCTTTCTGGAACTAGAACAGGACTGCTCAGTTTTAATCCCCACATGAATGGTTCTTAACTGTGACCCTGTGGAGTACTGTCAGTATCTGAAAACCTCTGTCAGGAACTTAGGCCTCCTGCTGCAAATGAATTGTACGTGTTTTAAATGAATACTGATTTTACATGCCTGTGGGCACTTAATTTAGTATATACAGTGACTGTTACACTGTCATTTTATACTGTGGTTATATCAGAAGCAGTCTAGGTGAACATTTGGTTTCTGTGTAACTGGTATGACCATCTTTCTTTAAAGTAAAAACATAGACCAAAATGTGTTTATTGGAATGTCTTCAATGTACAGTAAGACTAGGGGCCTCACCATCCTCACCAGCTCTTAGTACCAGTTTATCGATTAATGTCTTGATTTCCCTCAGACTGACAACTAAAGAAATGGGATTGAGAAGAGGACACTGACCTTAATGTAGCCCTTCTGGGTCTTTCTCTCTCTGAATGCCATGAATTTCTCATCCTTAGCTGAGAAAACTAACTTTGTTTTGAAGCTGCACCAAGGGTCATGAAATACCTCCTCATCTCTTCACAGACACTGAGGATGGCTCTTTACCTACCATGTGACATCCCCAAGTATGCAACCAAGGTGCTCTGACTGAGTATACTGTTTCTAAAATCTAACCTCAGCATCTCACTGAAGTCTGTGATCTTCCCAGGCTCGCTGTATGTTCAACAAACATGAAGAGGAATACACGTATTCAGAGGAGACTTTGAAGAAAAAGGTTAGTGTAGGTGCTCTGAATCACCCTCTCAAGAGGACTGTGGATCTCATCTCTCTCTCCATGACCTACACAGAATTTTAGAAGCCCAGCCCAGGCATGTGTCTTTGGTGTTTAAAGTGCATTGCTCCCTCAGGGAACAGCTTGGTCCCCCGAAAAGGCACCTGACTATTATATTACAGGTCATCAGTAGATACAGCTAATCAAGAGAAATAATTTAGGTTGAGAATCAATGACAAAACTTGCACTGATTTCAGTGGGGCCAGTACTTCATCCTATGTGATTTTAAACTAGCCACAAAATGGACAGTACTGTGCTACTGTTATTGGAGCTATCATTTTATCCTTAATTCAGACAATAAACCTTTCACATGCTAGGTATGAGATGGACAGATTCATATAGAAATAACCCTTCAAGGATAAACACCCTTTTAAAATCACTGAAGACTCTGACTGGGACTTTAATCACTAGCACAGACTGGCAGGTCATTTTTTTGACACTTGCACACAATTTTGAAAATCAGCCAGAATTGACAGGTGCAAAGTTTCTGCACTCCTGTTATACACAATAATCCAGTAGTGAATGGTTATATGTAGCCTTATTATATGTATATCTATCTATATATGTATCTCTCTATATCTGTCTCCAGAGACATTTTGGCAGTAAGTGGTGCCCAGTAATGGAGGAAGATAGTACACAACTGAGTTCAAATAAAATAGTAAGAGAAAATATAATGCATCTAGGTTTTTATTAAGAGTAGTATGCTTTCTTAGTAAGATTTCCTGTAATACTACATGTTTTAGCACTGTTGATAGATCCAAAAAAATGAAAAGAAAAAAAGAGGTGATGAAGGTTTCACTATTTCCATGCTAAAGCAGTGCCTCAGAAGGCTTGATCCTGAAAACCCTAGCAAGCAGGCTAAATTTATAAAATTTAGTGAGTTTTCTCCAATAAATGAAGGGAAATGTGAATATTTGTTGGATCACCATGTAAATCAGAACTGCATACTGGAGAGTTCATCCAGGAAGAAGTAGTTCTGAGCAAAGGTCTTCCAGGCAAAATCTCTGGTTCTCCAGCCTTCACCTCCTCTTCAAACTTATTCTTGTCCCCTGCAGAGTTATGAAGAGATCATGAATTACACCTCATTCCCTATTTACTAAAGAACTGAAACAATGTATTTTAGTTATTGACATGCTAACTTATACATAACAGCATAACTGCATGATTAACATCTTGCATGATTAATGAAAGAAACAAAAAAGATCGGTGAATGTTTGATTTCTTAGTACAAGCTACTGACCAAATTCCCTACACATATCCAAACATACTTGTTAAATAACAGAATTAATAATCAGCAAAATAATTCAATAGAAAAATCTCCTCTCATATCAATATTTCACATGAACACTGAGTTTAGTGACTGCAACCGAAAAAAAAAAGCATAGGCAAAAGCTATTGCAAAAGTCTGACAAAGGGATCATGGGATAAAGAAGGGAATTGGAAGAGGCTACAGAACTCAGTGTAGAACTACTGAATGCAAGTTGCTGAAAACGTCATGGTATCAAAAGGAGATCCTCACTACCTTTGGACATTTCTCTTGGCATGAGAGCTGACACATTTATGCTCTAATATTCTATCTCAGATTTTCAACTATTAAAACAGATGAAATGAAAATGCTTTATGATGGTATTCAAAGCACTTTTTAAAGGAAAATCAAGTTCATTAATTCCAAGTACGTAGTGGTTTCTGTTTCATACAGGGTGGATTCTATCAGAACATGGGGCCAGAATTTCAAGATATTCATTGTCATTCCTAGATATGGCAATGAAAGTATGTTTATATGATTTAATAAACCACAATTTTTTATTGTATGGGTGCCCTGTAGCACGTGCAGTGTGAATAGTAAATCATAAAAACTACTACCTTAATCTATTAGTGTGTGGGCAAAAATCAGAAAATAATAGAAAAATCTTTCACAATTGTCATAAATGGGACATTGACTCTGTTTTAATTAACCAAAATATATATTCTCTTCAGCTGGATCAGAAATATTTAATACATCCCCAATCATAAGATTTGAATCTCTTTTTTTTTTGTTCTAATCTAATAACTAAAGTAATGTAATGTATCCAAGCAACTATTGCAGTTCCTCTGAGAGAATAAGTCTTGCAAAAGGTGGACAGGTTCTATTAAGCTTCATGCATCATTCCCCTGAATATTTTATCTTTTTTTTTTTTATCAGACTATTAAAGACACTTGCATATTTGCGCATGAGGCCCAGAAATGCTATTGTTAAATTGTCGTTAAATGTCTAAAATTCCATAAAAGATGATGAAATATTTTTGTTAAAAAAGACTTCAGCAATAAATATTGGTAAGAAAAGGGAAAACAATTTTTAATTCCATATTTTTAAGAAAAAAATGAAGGACTAAAATAAGATCAATAAGCATGTTATCTTCCTATTTTTATGAAGTGTATCTCAGTTACACTGAACTATAACAAATAAATGACAGGAAAAATAATCAACTTTGATGGAATAAGTGTCATACAATACTTTATATAAAAATAAAAAAATATTCAGGATAGAAATACGGAAGTTCTTATTATGCTTAATATCTAACAAACATCAGTTGAAAAATGCAAGCTATTCATTAAATAAACCAAAATATACAAAGAAAACCAAAGAAGGATTACATTTCATAACACAGTTAATTTTATTTATTTAATCTCGTCTCAGATGTCTGTAATTTTTAAGTGTTACATCATTACAACAGTACAAAGCACTAAAAACACTGGAACAAAGTTCAAAAAACTTAGGTATATAGCCAAGACAACATCAATCAACCTCCTATCAAAAGGAATCAATTGCTCTCAGATACAAAAAAAAAAAAAAAAATGAAAGAGGGTAAAAGCATGAGTAAGCAACACTCTTGGGCAGGGCAAATCGTGATCAAGAATAAGCCATCCCAAATCATGATGACTGATTTTATGGTGTTGTAGATGTTCACAGTACTTTAGATACAAACCCCCATTTAACTATAGCAAGAGATTTCAAGCATATATACTGTCAACTCCCCAAAAACAGTGAGATGGGAGGGGACAGGATAAGCAAATAAAGTTAAGCATAGATGAAAAAAAAAAAATGCTAGCACATTCTTTTTGGTATATTTATTTTTTAAGAATAAGACTATAAGCATAGAATGAGGTCAGAAAAGGATTTCCTTTTTTTTTTTCTTTTTTTAAACATGACACATCAATCCATAATCCAGATAATCTCCTCACAGACATTTGAGAAGTGACCATAAAGTGAATAAACCTTGAAGCATTCTAGAAGTCAGTCACTTGTACTTCTCTAGATGTACAAAGGACAGGCCGGTTTCGTACGAGCTACATCTCCCTGGTCAAACCATCCTTCTCAGGGTTGAACTATGACTATTTAAAGTTTGGGGAAGGACAGAGACAGATATCATAGTTCCTAACTTTTAGCAGTGTCTCCAGAACAGAATCCATGACGTTGTGTTAAGTACATGAGATATTGTATAACGGAAGAAAAGGGAGCGGAGTAACTGAATGACATGCAGAACAGCTAAAGATAGTTAAGTGAGAAACACAAGTGACAGAAGTCAGCTGAAACCCATGCCTTCCTTAAATTGAGATATCTCGCTGGGGACTTTGGAAAGACATTTTGTCACCTGAGAATCCACAGTACCAAACTGATTTTGGAAGAAAAGCTCCTCCATCTTTTTTTTTTTACCCCCCCCAAAGGATTTAATAACATCTTTCCTTCCTATCAAAAGGGAAAGATACCTCTGTGTAATTATCAACATAGCACACTTGTCAAACTTATTTCTCATAGCAGAGCACCACAGACAGTTTTGGTGCATCCATATCAGTAAACAAAAAAAGGGTCAAAGGCCAATTTCTGGTTGTGAGACCACAAGGCAGCCTGGGCAGCAAGGACTCAGTGCTGAAGTCTGCTTTTCTAGTATCTTTTATTTAGGGAAACAGATCTATCCTGGGGAAGGAGCATTGTTCAACCTCCTTAAGAAATTATGCAAGAAAAAAATCAAGGTTTGTAAAATGTATTTGATCAGCTGACTAAAAATGGGAAAAAATTATAAGCTTTAGGGACACACACCTTTCTGCTGTAGAAACTTTAGTCTTGAAGCTAAATAAATGTTGGAAGAAATTGCCCTTCTTATAACCTGGTTATAAAATATGCCCTACTATACCAAGGTGGATTTGAGGTTCATTGGACCAGAAAGGAAAAGCCTGCTGGGAATATGACTTTCTAACCTGGTGAGTAGGGCTGTTTCGTGGTTCTAGGATCTGTTCCTCAAAATACCTGGCATTTTGGCATATCAATCAGTGATCTTTGAATGCAAAACTCAGTGCTGGGACTACAAGAAGGAACAAGAAACACAGGGCTCTCACAGTGAAATAAGTGTCCTAAACATCCAAATCCTGTGGTGGTGTTAGCAAATGTGGCAGTCCGAGTGACTAGAACCTTCTCCCATGTGGATGTGAAGGAGCAGAGACTGCCTGTATGGATGCTTTAGCCAGTAGACATCAGGGGTGGGCAGAAAAGAACACCATTCTTTTTCAGGAAGAGATTCACCTTATATTTTGTGAGGAATTTGGCAATTCTGGGACAAAACCAATACGAAAACCCACTGAGAGGAACCCCAAGGGAGGTTAAATAGAGAAAGACTTGATTTCTGAAATGAAAAGGAATATTAGGCAGGAAATAAGTCATTATGTTGTGCCTCCTGCTGTTCTTGAAAAGTGGTAAATCACAGTGCCAAGTGAGCAATAAGTATTTCCAGGAGTTCTTTCTTGACCCTATTTCCTCCCAAACCGCAATTTAGGTGTCTAAATCTATTCTTAGTATTAACATTGCTCCAAAATCATAGTCATCCAAGGTGAAATATGTTTATGCATCTGCAGTGGCACACAAGTATCTGTGTTCTACTGTAATCTCTGCTATCAGCTTAGACAAAATTATTGAACAAATTACATTAGTATTGTCTCCTATCATTACCTAGTTTAGGTGTTATGACTACTCATTGCCACTGAGAGGACAGAAAAAGTGAAGGTTTGGCAGCCTCACATGGCAGGCAAGCTTTCTTGAATTTAGGTGGTGTAGTCACAGTGATTCAGTAGCCAGAATAATATCTGTCTTTATTCGTCTTTTACAAAGTAAGTAATTGATATCAAGCTCTGCAGAGAGTTATATGATAAGGCAGACAAACAGAACTAAATCCATGACTAATAATATTATCATTTCATGAACAGCAGGTAGGCACTGACCATTATCAACTTGTTTCTCACAGCCTTTTCTTCACCACACCAAAGGAACCATAGTTTCTGAATGAGTTTTATCTAACTTTCACTCTGTTTTGGTTGAAGTTTCAGGCTCTGATTCAGAAACCTGACAATGATACCAGAACAAGTGTGCTGTCATTCCCCTAGCAGATGCAACAAATGAGACAATTTTCTCATCAAGAGAGCAATTAAAATTGTGCAATAAGAAAGTATTGTCCATTTCAGCAGTGAGCAATTAAGTTTAGTCATGAGGGTGCATAACAATTGCATCAGTATTAAACAGAGGAAAAAGTGGGAAAAAAATGTGTAATCTATGTGTACTCAAATAAATTCAACTCTAGACCCTGTATTCCAATTAATTCCTAAGAGTTTCCTGTCATTCTTACTTTGAATGCTTGTCTAAATGCACCATCACATAAGCAAACAAACAAATAGTGAAGAAATATAAATGACTCCACAGAAATGCAGTAAAAATTAAAAAAAAACAAAAAAACAAAAAAACAAACCAAAACCAATTACAGGAATCAAAACTTTGTTCTATCTCTTTCTCGGAACTAAACTGGAGAAGTATCATGTTGGAAACGGTATCAATAACAGTGGTATATATATGAAGACTGCTTAGGCTGAAATGTCCAAGCCAAGGCTACAGTTGTGGTAGAAATTATGTTCTATCCTTACAGGCGTTTCATGCACGAGATATGACAATAAACTTAGCAAGCTCCTGCACAAGGTTAGGACTGAGGTGAATACACAAGTTAGTTCCCTTAGCAAGTTTGCAGGTGACACAAAGCTGTGTGCAAGTGTTGATCTGCTGGAGGGTAGGGAGGCTCTGCAAAGGGACCTAAACAGGCTGGACCGCTGGACAGTGTCCAACGGCATGAGGTTTAACACGGCCAAATGCCGAGTCCTGCACTTGGGGCACAACAACCCCATGCAGAGCTACAGACTGGGAGAAGCCTGGCTGGAAAACTGCCAGGAGGAGAGGGACCTGGGGGTGTTGGTCGACAGCCGACTGAACATGAGCCAGCAGTGTGCCCAGGTGACCAGGAAGGCCAATGGCATCCTGGCTTGTATCAGAAATGGTGTGACCAGCAAGTCCAGGGAGGTGATTCTCCCTCTGTACTCAACACTGGTGAGGCCGCTCCTTGAATCCTGTGTTCAGTTCTGGGCCCCTCAGCACAACAAGGATGTTGAGGCTCTGGAGCAAGTCCAGAGAAGAGCGATGAGACTGGTGAAGGGGCTGGAGAACAGATCCTATGAGGAGCGGCTGAGAGAGCTGGGGTTGTTTAGCCTGGAGAAGAGGAGGTTGAGAGGAGACCTCATTACTCTCTACAAGTACCTGAAAGGAGGTTGTAGGGAGGAGGGAGCTGGCCTCTTCTCCCAAGTGACAGGGGACAGGACAAGAGGGAATGGCCTCAAGCTCCACCAGGGTAGATTTAGGCTGGAGATTAGGAGGAGTTTTTTCACACAGAGGGTCATTGGGCATTGGAACAGGCTGCCCAGGGAGGTGGTTGATTCACCTTCCCTGGAGGTGTTTAAGGCACGGGTGGATGAGGTCTTGAGGGACTTGGTTTAGTGTTAGATAGGAACGGTTGGACTAGAAGATCCGATGGGTCCCTTCCAACCTGGTTGTTCTGTGATTCTGTGATTCTGTGATTCTCACCAGATCCTTTATAAAAGTAATCTGTACTAAGTACTTCTCTTGATATAAACAATTCACATTATTTCTGTTTTTATAAACTCATGAGTAATGCAAGTGTTCTGTGAAAACACACAACCTTAAATACATATTTGTACGTTTGTTCTGTCAGAGGATTCTCATTTTGTTTAGTATAGAACACTATGTGTGTTGTTCAGCTGCACAACCCTTGACTTCTTTATCGCTGTAAAGGGCTTGTTCCATGATTCTACATTGTGCCACAAGATTATTCAGTTGTTAAATGGGGTAATATTATTTTGCCCATCTGGTAAATTGCTTTAGGGTGTTCATTAAAAACAAGCGCATTCACTTTAACCGTTGGATGTTAGACTCTGCATGAAGTCACAGTAATTATATCTCTCACTATGCTCCTATCCAAGCACACAATATATATATGTATAAATAAAATGGAATGTAAATTCAGCCTTTAAGTCTTGGCTCTGGTATGTTGTATTACTTACTTTATATCTGCCCTGTTTAACACAGTGCAGATCTGCATTCTGGTATCACTAGTTCAGTCAGACCTGGTGTTTGCTTTACCATCTTGCAAAAGCAATAACTCTTACAGCTGTCCGGATAGATACAAATCTCACTTGAAATATTCAGAATGAATCCTGAGATGGTTTGCTGGCACCCAGAGGGGAAACTGTAGTGCTCTTGCTCCATTCTTCTACCAAGGCCTGAATCCAGCAAAACATTTACAACTGAGTGAGTATCCAAACTGTCTAACTTTTCAGTTGTGCGTTTTTATATGTTAAACATGGTTTAGAAGATTAAAGTTGTCTTCTTTTTTTTTTAAGGCAAAGAAAGGAAATAATGTTTCCTGTCCCATTTGCCAAGCTAAGTGAACAACTGTTCCAGCACAATTAGAATTGTTAATTGATTTGAAAACATAGGGCTTTGAAGGTGGAAAACTGCTGACATTATTTCAATGGGGAAATGCACTCCTGAGAGAGAGCACTGCAGTACAATTTCTCTCCTTGTTTTGTTGAATATACATCTATAAAAACACTGTGAATCATGCAGTAAAAACTGCTGTGCTGATATCATAAATCTCTGATAATAAAAATTTCATTGTTGAAACAATAAAATAGACTTTTATTATAACACAGAGTATCCACCTAAACATTGTCCTTTTAGCTTCTTTGAGTTAAATGTATGCACAGTTTTACAGTCTATAAACAGATCTGGAATAAAAGTTAATAAATGTCAAAATTTGCATTTCAAAAAATTCTTGCTGCATTTTAGGGAAGATCAATCTATGAACCTTTCAACATTATGTCAAATGAAATGCTAATTGTACCTTTAGGAATTTCAGAGACAGTGACAAGAAACTAAATGCTCTGTTCCTTTGCATCAGCAAGTCGAGGATAATTGTATATCTACTCTTGTGAACTTCTAAGAAAAAAAGAAAAATGCTAAGAAAAAAGGGTTTTCTATTCTTTAACTCAGGAGAGTAAACTCCTTCAGCCACCCTTCATCAATCTACCTTCAAATAAAGTGTGTTAACATGTTGACAATGGACAAATCACACAGAGCTACATTTATTCATTTTATAATAGGTTTGTCAAATGATCTTCAGCTAGAGATTTAAGAGTGAGAAACATTTCCATCCAGGAACAACTGACTTGTTCTGTTTGAGTTACTGGAATGGTTTGCTGCGTAAATTTCTTTTTTTTTGGAGGAAGAGCGATCTTTTTCCTCTTTCCCCAAATATTAGTAAAGTACCACTTCTTTGAAGTATAAAAACACTAAAATATATAAAGAAGAGACATAAGAGGTTTTTTATATCCTCTGTAGACAACTCTGTGATGCATCCCTTGTTTTGTTTAGTAATCAATCTTAGCAGTTTATATCTAAGCAATACAAATTATATGCCATAGTGGTAAGTGCAAAAACACACTCTTACAATAAGAAAGCTAGCAGAAAAGTATCACCTAATTCAGGTTTGCAACATTTTCTCCAGTATTATCCTACATTCACTATATTGAATATATTTCCTACAGCTACATCGAGACTGTTAAAACATTCACTTACTCTGTGGAGACTGAGAGACAGAATAAAGCCAGGGAAATGTTTATGCTCATGTTAACCTGCTCAGTCAGCTTTATCCTGCTCAGGCCTGGACTAGGAATCTTCTAACTCTCTAAATGCTTTTATAGCAAACAATCTGTGGTTTCCAAAGCAAAGATGACTCTCAACCTGCCTTTCTGGCTTATGCTCTATGGGCCTGCATTTGTATATTTTAGATCTTTCAATATAAAACCACTTCAAATTGTATTTCATTTAGAAGTTTTATAATTCAGACATACTTTAGAGCTAGAATTCATATTGGAGAATCTACTTCTATTTGTGTTGTTGTTATATGTTTGAAAAAGAAGCTGTAAATCCTTAAGATCAGTGTAATATCTGAGCCCCATCCTGCTGTCATTGAAGTCAAAGGCAATTTTACCTTCAGTGTGAGCAGGAATTAGGCTAGGTCCTTCAATTCATAGGCCCATGAAAATGTATAACGACCACTGTAGCTTTAATTTACATGAAGTAAATGCAAAATGCCCTCAGAAGTTATGTATTTAATTAATTTCAGCCCTATATGTCCTCTTACTACTAGAATACAAGCTACTCCCTATAAATGTTCTGCAATATTTATATATATATATAAATACATACCTATAATTTTTTCTTTCAAAAATGCCAATCTCTATGACATCTCTGTGCTATATAATAGTTAGATGATCAGAAAATGTGGTAGGCATGGACCTTATCTACTTGGTACTTAAAGAAATAATTTTTGAATGTATGATTGTTCTGTTTTTCAGTAAAACCAATTCCTGACCCTGCATTCCAACAAAAATGGTTTTCAGCTTCATATTCACTATAGAGTGCAAAGGTATGTTAGAACAAGAAGAAATACATATTAGAAAGAAAAGAAGAAAAGAAAAACTCGCCGTAATCTGCACAATGCGTTACATACTCCAAGCAATGGATCATTTTCCCATGCAGTAACCAACACTATGCCACAACATTTTGGGATAAATGAATTTCAGCATGCCAGTCAAACATTTAACTGTAATTTCTGCATAAATTGAGCGGCTTCACTCAGTTCACTCAGGCACTTTCTCCATCGATGTATCTTTCACAACTATGAAGTCTGTAAGCAGCTGGCTTTTTATTTTCATTTCACTTCATACCTACATGAAAAGAACAAATATGAAACAGACAGGACTTTCTTAAGCACTTATACGTCTTTTCTTCTTCTGTTCTTTTTTAAGAGTCAAAACTGCAGGCTAATAAAGACCATTTAAAATAAAAGGGACCATTACTCCTCGGTTTTATATGAGCTTACATGCTTTCATTGTGCAAAGTGTGTTATTAATTTAACATGCCAGATTCATAGGTTTCTGCAATATCAGGTTTGATGTATTCATTATCGGCACTCAGTACATTAATTCACGCTGAAGTCCGGTAAATCAAAATTATACCATCTGGCTTCCTGTTCTTAATGATGAATTTGATGTAGGGGTGATTAAGATTGTTAGGCTTTTGAATTTTAATGTAAAAATTAGGGGATTAAAAAGGCATTTAGAAATGACCAATAGTTAGAATAAACTTACTGACAGGATCTAATTTGTGTACTTGCTAGTAAAGCTCCATTTTAATTAGCAGCCACAGTCTTTCAGCACAAGCTCAAAGAGACAGAAGTTTAGTGATTAAGAAGATGAAGCTGTTAAATTGATAAATTGACCTTGAAATACTTGTAACTGTGGGGGATGGCCTAGTAGCTGTATGGCTGGTATGTTGTGCTACCACATGGGGGAAAGAGTTTCGGCATTTACTCTAGTAATTCTGACTTTTTTAGATGATTGACCAGCTGGGAATGGGAAAAATCACAGAGGTGACCTGCTCAATGTCTCAATTCAATTGCTTAATTTGTAAGCAAACAAATTCCGTTATTATTTAGCGCTCGCTGGCAGATAGCCTGAAATACCATTTAAGTTCTTCAACATCTTACTCTCTCTGCCAAAGAGAGGCACTAAAACAAGGTAGAAAATAAAATGGAGTTGAATCAACATCATAAGGTGAATGATGACCTTTCAGTTTCCATTGAGAGCAGAACAATCTGGGACAAATTTGGTTCTCACACGACAAATGTTCTTGACAGTGATCAGGCAGTCAAATCCTTAACGGTTCCATTGTACCTATGATATTTTGTTTATCTAAAGCAAAGACATTGCACATTGTTGCATGAAAATTACTAGGAATTTTTAATGCAACAGATAATACATGTAATACCTATAGCATGTGAAGGGATGATAGCTCTGTTTAGGGTGTTAGAGCTTGTTAAATCTGTCTGACATTACGTGGAATCATAATAGGGCTAGAAAGCTAATTCATATACATAGTAAAACTTAAATAAATAAAAAAATCTATTGCTCCAAAGTTTTGGCAGTGTTCCAGTTACTTGTACCATCACAGAGAAATGTGATAATATGTTAGATCTCACCTCCCCTTTAAAATTCCTACAAATAGTCACTAATATTGGTACACTGCGGCAGGTATAACTTACAAGAGAAAACGAGTACATTTGTACATATCAACAGTTTGAAGGATTCTTATTCCTTGGCAAGTCAGGGAATATTTTAAGTCTTATATTTTAGAGGAAATCGAATCTTGACTAACCACTGCAATTTATGTCATTTTAAATAAGATATATTTGAATAAGTATATTTTTCATGCCCTAAAAAGACTGATGTCTTCTTTTATAAGCTCATCCTGTGACACACTTGAGTAGGTAGGTATATTGATTTTTTTCTTTTTCTGATGGCAATGAAGTGTAAATGGAAAATATCAGACTTGGCAATCACTTAAACCATGTGAAAATTTCAGAGTGAAGGCTATTAGAGTCACTTTGTGATCTCCCTAGATGACCAAGGGAAAAAACATTTCTACATTTCTTCAGATCCTTTGTGTGACAGCTAAGGAGAATAACATTTTTTCTAATATGCCAGTTTTAGTCTCTAGTTGAGAATAACCTCAGTGCTTTCTTATGTCACTAGCTGAGAGAAGATGAAAGACCCAGCCTTGTGTAAATGGCTTTGTCTAACCATCAGTCTTTAGCTCTGCATGGCAGCTGTACTATTGACATTAGCTTGTGCACTGGGTGAAATTGAAGTGAGTTAAATGTGACCTTGGCTTAGTTGTTGAAGTAGAAATGAACTCTACTGGGAGTGAAAAAAAATAAGACCAGTTTCTCTAACTTCATTTTTTCTTTAATGAGTTTAACTGCACTCTTAGGATTTGATACATTTTATAAAAAAGCTTTTATTTCCTTTTCTATTATACAGTGAATAATCACTATTAGTAAGGTTAGCTTGCCCTTTTAGTATAAAATCCTGATTTTAGGTGTTTATATCCCAATTACTATAAAAAGAGGATCTCTCTCAAAAGAAAAAAGCACTGTCTTTTCTCTATGATGTCCACGGTAACATTTCACAAAAACCTGCTAACCACACTTATTAATTATAGTTAAAGCAGTTCAGTGTGTAGAATGACTTTGCTTTGTCTGTTAGGTTACACAGAAGCCGGCGGTAAATCAAATGCTCATATGAGAGATATGCAGGTAAGTGAGGATGGTTTGGAGTCAACCCAGGATTTTTATCTTGTTTGTATTCTGCATTTTTCCCCTGTGTACATGACAACATGAGATATCTGAAGATGGGCAGACAGACCAGGAACAATTAGTCACATTCTCCACCAGGTCTTCAGTTCAGACTGGAGTGGTACTGGGTGTTCAGATTGGAGTTGTACTGGGCTGTGTAAACTGGATACTCCCACCAGTTTACGAGACAATCTCGGTGAGGTATAACAGAAGCGTAAACTTCACATTTTCCATTGATATAATAAGCTAGATATATTTTGTAGAAAGACTTCAGAGGAAGCTGCATGAATGAGTAGCCAACAGATAGATGAGCCATTCTGGGACTCTGTGACTCTGGGACCATTACAGGAGAAAGGAGACCAGAAGCTTTCAAAGGAAGGACCAGACATCTAGAAAGAAATCTTTCCCTACCTTCAGGGACACACATTTCCTGACAGCTGCCGAGACATCTTAGGTCTGCTGCTCAAACAAGAGGCAGAACTCTCAGATCTTAAATAACCTAGTCCTGAGTGCAGCAGTCCCAAATCTGAGCATACGTCTACAAAAAGGATGACTTGTTCTTGGGGGGAGGCCTGCATCAAAAGTACAATGATAATAGCTTGGGGGGATTAGGCATTCGTTTGGATGCAGTCATTTGTCAAAAACTACCCATTTCTTCTGGGCATTGGGGCAAGCATTTTTCCCAAAAGACCAGCTTCAGTAAACATACATTCACTGAGCTGAAAAGTTTAATATGATAAACTACCTGAAGTGTTGGTCAAAGTAATCAGGATGTTAGGTAAAAACAAGTGAAAATTACCTGTATTATATCAGCTTTATTTTTAATGGAGATGTATGCAGAGGCCTGTTAATTTCAATGAAATATCAGCTAAGTCCTTATCAGAATTTCCTCATTTTATATTTGTAACCCATTATTTGTAGGTTTCATGCTTAATAAAACACTATTTTTCCTGGTCATATTTCTGCAATCAAACAGTTCCAACTCAATTACATTTCCCAAGCCTTATGCGGCATTTGTTTCACTTTCTTGCAATTTACTACTTATAAGCAACGGGTCAAAGGTTTACATGATATATTACACTACCCTTAGATTTGCTGTATTGCTGTTTGAAAATTGAAAATCTTTCTTTTCATCTTCAGTGTCTTTCTCTTACATTTTTCTGTATTATTTCATAACCATATATCTGTCCTTGGTCTTAGCCTTTCCAACTGCTCTTTATTTTAGTGTCCATCTCATTCATTTTGACTTATTTTCCAGTTTTGTGCAGTCATCAAATTTCAGCCTGTTACTGCACATTCTGTGTTTCGGGTTACTTTTATATAAGGTGAATAAAATCTATCTTAATAGTGATACTTTGGCCTTATACTTGTTTGATACTTCCCTCATTCACAACTGTTATAACTACTCTTTATAATATACATGTCAAATGTTAGGACATTAATGTAACATACTGCCAGTACCATACATCACCAGGGCTGCAGCAAACTTCTCTTAGGTTCTCTCTGAAAAAAACTTACTAGAAACTCAGGAATGATTTTTTTTTCCTGTGGCTTTGGCCCATTTTAATCACTTTGAATTTCTTTATAAGCTTTTTTTTTTTTTTTTTTCCCCTTTTTTTTTCCTCTGAATCTCAATTCTGTAGGTGTCATAGTTTCTTTTTGTTGAATTTAATTAAGTTCACAAGACTTCTGGAATAGAGGTCTACATCACAGGAAATTCCTTTGATAAAATCAGGGATGAGTAAAAATTTCAGTGGTTTGGTATTTTCAGAGGTTTAACAAATCATATATAGGGACAGATTTATATTTTAAAATAAAAGCTGCCAAGTAACAGAAGTTGTGGCCTGGAAATCATAACAATTTCAAGCATCCTGCAGATGCATTGTGAAGGGGTAAGAGACTCTGGACAACAGAGAAAATGTCTGGCAAAGCCAGATTCTGCCCTAAAGCAGCAGATGGCCAGAAGCAGGGGGGATCCCTGTAGTACCAAAACCATCTCCAGCACATAAACCAGAGAATATAAGGCTATATGTATCGGTGGAGTTTTTTCTTACTATACATATTCTTAGCACACTGAAGGATATGGTGGATAAACCAAGTCATCATAGAACAGAATCTTAGAATAGCCCAGACCGGCAGGTTTATCTGGTGCAATGGTTCATGAAAAAGAAAGGATAGATTAGGTTATCTAGTACCCCGTCCAAATGCATCTTGAAAACCTCCAGGGATGGGGATTCTACCATGTTGCTGGGGAGATTTTCAAGTGATTGATTGTTCTCACTGTAAAACATTTCTTTCTTATAACATGATGAAACCTCTCCTGTTGCAACATATACCTCTTTCTCCTTGTCTTCTCCACGTAGCTCCTTGTGAAGAGTGAAACTCTATCCTCTATGTAGCTGCTCTTTATGTACTGGAATAGTGGTGAGGTTGCCCTGAGCCTTCTCTTAACTGGGGAGAAAAGACCTATCTCCTTCAGTCTTTCCTTATATGGCAGGTTCTCCAATGCTTTGATCTTCGTGGTCCTCCACTGGACCCTCTTCAGTCTCTCCACCTCTCTAAATCATACAGTGCTGTTAGAGTCACAATATCACAGATACACGATGGGACTTAAACTAGGGTAGTAAAGCTTACAATTTAGTCTCCTTTCTTTATTTTTTTTATTATTGTGTTCAATTTCATTGTTAATTCTGTTTGACATCTCAGAGATTTTTTTTCTCTCAGACAACATGACCCAGTGCTTTCAATGTCTTCCTATTGTTAGAACTGTATAGAAAATCTGCAGTGTTTACATATGTTAATAGTGATCAACTGTCATTTTATAGAGCTCTTTAACTAAGAAAGAACACAGAACTAAAGAAAAATAGAACATAAAATTGTTAATAGATAAATAGCCATTCATACATTTTGAAGACAGAAATGTATTTCTGAGTGTTTGTGAAATTCACACACTTGGTCTTGTTCAGCTTTAGAAAATCCATGTAATTTATTTATGTCTTTACCTTTTGAAGTATTTGGTTCACCTTTCATCTTACAAGTCAAGCTTTCTAGATTTTAGCTAGATCACCTCTTAAATATGTGCTACTTTGCCCTTTTCAATTCCAAAGAGAGTATAAATAAACTTGCTAAAGGTTTCCCTATCTCTTCTGGGACGTTTCATCAAATGTGTACCTTCTGGTCCTTTAGTTTTGTCAGTCTTTACATGTTCTAATTTCTAGGTCACCTCTTCTGGCACAATCTTGAGTTTCTTCAGTATGCCTTCCACCTCTGCTGTTAAATTTATGTCTGTTTCTGGCATCTGTTCCCAATCCTCCTTTGTGAACACTGAGGCTCAGAATTCATTAAAATTTTTAGCAATGCCTACCTAGGCTGACAATAAATTACTTTCACTATCTTTTTGAGGTCTTATTGTTTCTTTCACTGATGTCTTGTTCTTATTAGTCAGTTTATCCTAGCTTAATCCTGGTTTCTCCTTTCTTTTACAGCAATGTAACTCAGAACCGATTCTGTTAAAGACGCTTATAGGAACTGTACAAGAAAGTAAAGCTACCAACATTTTTGTTGAGTCTTGCCCCTCTTTTTCTTCCATGTTGTTGTCTACTTTGTGTTCATTTTGCAATTTTCCCTAACCTTCAACGTACTGTAAATAAGGGGATTTTCAGCTTCTTTAATGCTATGCAAGATTGTCATGCCTTCCAAACATACAGTGGGTTGGATACTAATATACTCAGTATTTTGTTAATTATTTTAATTCATGCAAATAAGATGTAAAGAACCATAGTAAAAGCTCCTGAAACATTTACCTTGCCTGAGTATCAACATTTATCTGGCACAGATCAAGTCTGTTGCATCAATGAAGCTGTTCTGGACTAGTACCCTTTTTTTCCTCCCAGTGCCTGTTGAAATTTTTGAGAGAAGATACCTATAGTCATGGTGGAAATTTACAGTCCACTGAAAGTGGAATACAGCTATGGTCAACTAGTAACAGCTGAAAATCAACTTATCTATGGTTTACCTATTTAATACTCTCTGATGATGGAGGTAAATTTTAATGATAACAGTGACATTTCTATAATATCAACAAAATTAGTGTGATTTTGTACATGGATGCTTTATGCCTTTTTAAACATGGTATAGATCACTTATGATTGAATCAATGCATTTTTATAACTTTAAAAAAATTATATACCTCAAGATTGAATTTGCAAGCATTTCCTAGATAGTTCTACATATTTGTACCTTTCATCTTGCAGCCATGCACAACTCTAGATACATTGATACACCCAAGTCATTAACCAGTTCAAGAACCTGACAAATTCAGAGCTATAACTGTTATTACTATTGATTTTGTCTTTGTTATGCAGCTTGAATTTGCATAAGCAGATCTTAGAGAAACCCATGAATGCCTCATTATTTTAAAATATTTTGATAGTCACCTATTTTTACCTCTTCAAGTGATGTGAGATTTTAATTTCCACCCCCCCTCAGGCATTTTGTTGTCTATTTTGTTGTTTGATATTGTCACCTTGTCCACTCATCTGCTTCTTCAGGCTATTTCTTTCCTTGTTTTTGACAGTGACTGTATAATGTTTCTCACACATCTGGTTTTTCTCCTATATACTGGCATAAGCCCTCCCTCATGTTTCTCTGTATCCTCTTAGCATCTGGTAGATCACTGCCTGTTTGAGGAGCTGCCTATTCAGAAATCAACTTGCTGCTGCAGTGTTGTGAAACTGCAGGTAGACTGGGGTGAAGCTACAGTAGACAATAATTACTATTCTGTGACTGATGCAAAAATCCTGTACATAATGAAAGAGTCGATTGTTATGCATGTACTCAGAGGGTTAGTGTGAGACTTTCTGAAGAAACCTTTGGTCCAAATCTTTCAGTTAAAGTCTCATCCTTAGTGTTACATCAGTATAATTTTTGCACTTAATAAAAAAATAGATTAAACTTTGAGTACAATTTTTACAATAATTATCCTGTTTATTCATTCACAGTGCACCTAAAATGTTTTTCTTTACATACTTTAAGAACCTCAGCCACCTAGAACTAGTTAATAAAGACATAAGACCATGCAGTCTTGTCCAGACCAACATGTCTAACCTGTAGTCTTTGTCCCTCAATGATTATTACTCTACAGCCATACCAGTTTCGTGAATCTAAAAATGCTCTTGCTCTTTCACCATAGTTGTCCCATATATAACCCTTCAGTTACACAGTGCTATCAGAATTACTTTAATGCAACTTGAATGCTAGTGTAATCCTACATTCATTCACATCTACTCCTAATATACATTACATTTCTGTCTTTGTGCTTGGCTTTGAGAGTTTACTTACATCTTAGAGGAAAATATTTGCCACGTATGGTATAGAAGTGAACCCTGCACAAATACCATGTGAAAGATCTTTGGAAGGTAGAATCTGAAGAAAGGGAGTAAGACAATCTTTCATCCACACCACAGACACTGTATTCCTTTGTTCTTTTCATCAGTAACCATGCAGAGTTTGCATTTCAACTTACTTGCAGACCCACTACTTGCCAAGTGGCTTTGGTGGCTCAGCTTTCCCTAGCCACAGACCAACTTCTTCTTCCTCATTCCTTGCCCCTGGGAGGAACGTTGATTCCTATCATTCCGTTGTGGTACACAAGAGGAGTTGGAAGCACCCTCTGTTAGTCATTGCTTGCCTGACATTAAAAACACTGACAGTTTAGAAGATTTTGTTTGTCTTTGTTTAAATAACTGTTTATCTATCATCATAAATGCTACCTTGGTCCAATAATGGCAGACAAAACAGCTCTAAATTCCGCCTGTGTGATCTCTCTTGGCAGGTCTATACACCTCCTACCCTGTGAGGAGTGGAGTAATTGCAAAATCTGATTAATTCAATGTTGGGTTTCTCCTTTCTAGTCATGCACTCCATTCAGTCTGGGAGATCTAGACGACTAGTCTTCAAACTTCTTCTTAGTTTATATATTTAATCCACTTCTTTCATCCTTAGTAGGATGAAATGGCCATCTTCAAGTATCGTTTGTGTATTCTACTGTTATATCAGTTGTTTGCCTATTGCCCTATTATTCTTGCTCTTCCAATATTTTACCTAAGAAATTTATCTCTACTACAGAAACTTAGCCACCTTTTAAAATGTAACAGTAGCATATGCACTGCATTTCTCCTATCTGTCACAGTAAAAATGTCTTAAAAAAATTCTGTAAGTTAGTTAAGTGACCTCTCTAGGCCAATTTCACAATGATTATGACTGTTTCAATGAATATCCTTTCATTAAACACCAAAAGGTAGCTTTGAATACTTTGATTAAAAAATTAGTTAAATTCTAATTTCTAAGATTGCCTCATGGTGCTTTAAAAATAATTAATAGTTTTATAGGTTTTGACTTCTCTACCTAAGAATTATTAGAAAACCTTTAGAAAACTTCTTTGGATAGGAAAAATATGTGATTTTTCTGAGATCACAGTGACAAATTTAGCTGGATAGAGCATATAAAAATATTTTACTAGTGTTATATAAATAACAAATGCTGTTTGAAATGATCTGATGCAAATCTAACAAGAATCCTCCTATCTGGCTCTTATTCCTGCTTAAGTTAATACCTCTATGTCATGAAAACTGTGAATTAGCACCAGGAATTTTCTTGCTCCCCTGTGCTTCTAAGGTACTCCCCTGGGAAGAAGCTACAGGAAATACGTTAAATTAGCAACACCCATGTTTGTTAAAATGGGCTTGATTGGCCAGTAAGTGGTGTTTTACAGTATTCCCCGAAATAGTTAAATTCTTCTTGCCCAATTAGGAAAATTAATACCTACATTGTAAGCTTTATCTTTGGTGCTTACATGCTTTATCTAGGCCCTTGGAGGCTGAAGAGTTCCACAGAGACCTCTCTGTTTTGGCTGGTTCCAATGAAAATGTGCAGCTCACCAACATGGTACATACTTGATCTGCTATGGATGCTTAAAAATGTCAGCTGTATTTATTCGGTTACTGCTCATTTAAAATCAACAGAATGCTTCTAGAGGCAGTGGAGTTACACGGGCGTTCGTCTGACATAAGGGAAAGAATAAGGCCCATCATCAGCTATTCTATGGAATAATCTATTGAACTATTGTGAATGACATCCAGAGCTGATCTGAAGATAACCACATTTTATAGTGATTTAATATTATTATGTTTCCGAGTGGGGCATGTTCCTTACTCCCAAATGCCAGAACTGTTACTGAGAAAGGCTTCTTGATGTGGAAGGAAAGATTAAGTGATAGGAGGAAAGAAGAAGAACAATATGACACAATTGTAAGGAGAGACAGAAGTGCACACTGTGGTAAAATTGGAGCCAAGAGGTGTCGTTATGAAGAGAAGAAATAATAATTTGCATTTTGTGCAACAACTTTTAGTTAAGCACATTAAAACACTTTGCAGTTTATCTATATCTGTTGCTATGTATAAATAGTAGTAACTCATCTTCTCAGTGGTATGTGGAAACCTGTTAGTGGCTCCCCTAAAGAGCAGGACCACAAGAAAGCTGGACACACTGTTCTGACTCCTAACACTTCACCAATAAAACATATTGCTCTGCAGGACATGGAAACGTAAAGTAACAAGAAATGGAAGAAACGCAATGATGTGATGAGGCAGGAATACAGCCTTTGCCCTAGACTTTCATGAAAGTTTGTGTTTATTCTGCTTCTGTTACTCTTACAGCACAGCCATAACTCCCAGCACTAATGGGATTTAACTTGTAATGCTCACTTTGATATTTCACTCTGGAAGTAGTGACTACAGGGAAAGACAAGGAAGACAATTATTCCTAACCTGAATTCTTACTTTTCTAGCACAGTGACTGTCCATGAGCAAGTCATTTAACAGTCTGATCCTTAAATTCTGACTAAAAATAATGGCTGCCAACATGACTATTGGAGAGTAGCTGCATCATAAAGACCTCCAGAAAGGCATTTATTTTCACTGGGAATCTGCATGTAGAACTTGCTTCAGAAAATCAGTGTCACTGTCGTTTCTTTCAGGAAAATAAGGACAGCTCACCATCTTCTTTCAGGAAACAACAGGTAGCAAGTACCATTGCATCTTACAGTGTAGTAGCTAGAGGATTCATTTGGGGAGGCAACTGACAACTCAATCACCACTTCAGTTTGAGAAGGTTTAGAATAATGATGCCAAAATGGCTATTTTGCCTTGTAAGCAAAACTGACAATCAATTTCAAAGAAATCAAGAAAAATACATTATTTTTCACCTTCCCCTCAAAGGATTTCTTTCTCGAAGAACTGCCACACAAACAATTTATCTGCTGGCCTAAGTAGTAGATTAAAGCCTGGCTGGACAAGGGAAGGATCAAGAAGCTGGAGGAGTGACAAAATGTCCTGAGGTGGGTCTGCTGCTTATGGAAACATTTATTTTATCATGAGCCAAAACACCTCAGGAGTCTTCCTCCTTCCTCTTCTACCTAATTTTTATCCCTGTCCCATGACTCCTCTGAGACTTTTTGCTGCCACAGTTACATGAAATGCTGAGTCTGCTGGCTTTGTTTGAGAGGAAAGAAGTCCTGAAGGGGAGTGGGAACAAGCATCTGTGAATTGATGTAGGGGAGTGGGCCTGCTACAGCTAAACAAAAGAGTAACTAGATTAACATTTAACAAACTTAGTTCAAAGTTGTATCACTCACTTTCCAGAAAGAGCCCTAACCAGGAGATCCCCCTGATATAGTGGGATGTCCCTGCTCATGGTGTCAAGGTGTCTTCCGCCCCTAACTATCCTATGATTCTATGAATCTGTGATTCTACCTGAGGTTGCTCTGGATGGGAATGTTCTATCCTTTCCAGTTTAAGCTTTTCTTTTGTGTTGCAAATGGTTCAGTAACTGCAATACAGAGAGATGTGCATAAAACCCCACCTTTGTGAATGCTTTCATTAAAGGCAGCATACCACTTAAACATAAGTTACTTGTGATTATAAATGTCTGCAGCACCAGTGTCAGAATAATGGCCTATTCAATGCACTTAAAGTACATGGAGGATTCTTCGACTCCTTGTAAACAAGCAAACCTCAGGACACTAGTGTTCTTGGATATAGGTTGTTCATGTCATCTTGTAAATTAACATTATTTTTCCGTGATGTAAGGGACATTCTGCACTACGGATTACAGGATATTTTGGATTCACATATCATTCCTGATGTCTTTTTCTGACTCTGTGCACAGCAAAGTATTCACTAAAATGTCTAAAACCAACCTTATATTCACATCAAATCACTCTGACATGAATCTGTTAGAATGAGTCCAGAGGAGGGCCATGAAGGTGATGAGAGGGTTGGAGCACTTCCCATGAGACGACAAGCTAAGAAAGTTGGGGTTTTTCAGCCTAGAGAACAGAAAGTCTCAGGGAGACCTTATAGCAGCCTTTCAGTACTTAAAGGGGGCTTACAGGGAAGATAGAAATGGTCTCTTTATCAGGGATTGAAGGGATTGGACAAGGGGTAATGGTTTTAGGCTGGAAGAGGCAGATTTAGATTAGTTATTGGTAAGAGCTTTTTTCCTGTGGGTGTGGTGAGGCATTGGAACAGGTTGCCAGAGAAGTTGTGGTAGACCCATCCCTCGAGATGTTCAAGGACAGGTTGGATGAGGCTTTGAAAAACCTGACCCAGTGGGAGGTGTCCTTGCCCAGGGCAAGGGGGTTGGAACAGGCTAATGTTTAAGGTCCCTTCCAACCCAAACCGTTCTATGATGCTATGATTCTATTATCTAAGTCAGTAGGCAAGAGTCGGGGAATGACTGCCAAATGCATTTTTGTATATTTGTGTGGGTGTATTTCTGTAGGTAGATCATTTTGGCCAAAAAAATGACTCAAAAAGTTGTTGCTGGTACTGGTAATGGGAGACAAAGCAAAGAAATGAAACATTCCCAAAGCAAGGAATGAAGCCTGAAGGCAGAACAAGAAAAATAAAAATGTCACTATCAACATCTGTATACTTTTAGATGCAGTTCAAGGCATTCATCTCTTTAATCTGATTTACCTCAAACTGGACCTATACCTGTTATCTATAAGTTTCTTTTTGTAAGAAGAACCAGGAGATTATGTAGGAAACAGACTAATATGGTATCTTGAAAAATATGCTGTTGTAACAACAGAGGGGAATAGAAAATAACACTTGCTTCAGCAGTGACATACAGATAAAAGAAAGGTTATTGGGTGTCAATGTGAACTGCTAGATTTCCCTTACAAAGATAAAAATGAACAGTAAGAGTCCAAATCGCGACTAATTTACAAAAAAGTAAATATATGGATTTTTGTCAATGGAATTGCTCTGAATGCAACTGAGACTAAAATCTAACTTAAGATTGTCTTCTTATGATCAGACCTAATTTAACTGCAGGAGCTACAGAAAACTTTAACAAGATCAGAAATTAAACAGTGCTGTAACCTTTAACAGGGAAAGAATAGAGTGACCTGACTAGCGTATCTGTCTCTGCTGCTCTACCTTTGATGAGTATTATAGAAACAGCAAGCTCGAAACTTAGTTCCAGTGAGGATAGTATGTATGAAATCTGACTTGCCACATCTTACAGGAAATTTTCTGCATGGTGACCTTTTGCCAAA
This sequence comes from Coccyzus lansbergi, assembly GCA_033558105.1. Taxonomy (NCBI): domain Eukaryota; kingdom Metazoa; phylum Chordata; class Aves; order Cuculiformes; family Coccyzidae; genus Coccyzus; species Coccyzus lansbergi. The sequence continues at coordinate 227,402 of JAUMJK010000504.1, read as the reverse complement.
ACAAATTGTATGAAGTTGCTAGCGTTTGCAGGTAGTTGGCAGTTTGCTGTCCAAAGCAAACACAAGAAATTCAATGCACAGTGGCAGCTTCGAAAACTGTTGTGTCTAAACAAACTAATCAGAACACAGTTCCTGAAACACAGTGCTTTATAATTTTTTTTTTTAAGGAGTGAGCTTATGGAAAAAAATGTTGCATAATTCAGTTACAGAAATAAAGAATTTGTGCTTAAATATGACAACACAGTTTTCTAAATACATCTTGAAAAAAAAGTATATTCGTATATATAAATACACATGCATCGGTAATGTCTTTTGAAACATTATCATTTCTTGTTGAGATGATATCATGGACAAAATCATGGCCTTGCTTCAGTCAAAGTAACATTTCATATTAACAAAGACAAGATCTTTTGAAATTTGTGATGGGTTTTAGTGCTTTTTGGTAGTACTAGTATTTTAATTAAAAAGAATGATGTATTGTACTGGCAGAAGTCCCAGTAAGACCTAGATGACTTATAGACCATTTAGTAGGATAACATGTGAAGATCTCCCCAATATCCCATTTATTTTCAGCAAAAAGCTTACAATGGATTCTCAATATTTTACTTTTCCCAAAAGTCCATCCTTACGTTTTCATAGAGAAACAACAATGTATAGCAATTTGGTATAAATCAGTATTTCCCATTATATTCACAACTTCAAATGCAGGCATTCAATCTTAGTGTGTCATTCAAACTCCATTTCCGATTTTAAACTTTCTTCAGCTTGTGGATCTCTTAGATTTTCCAAAAGCAGTATTAATCCTTGTGTCAGCAATTCTCCTAGCAATAGTCTTGGAGTTTTTATTTGCCTTTCCCAGATCAAAAGTTGAGAACCACTATATCTTTATTAGTTTATGAAGAGAATAATTCATGTAACCTGTCCTAGACACCTGTCTTGGGTTGGAATGAATCACTCCCCAGAGATACCTATCCTTTTCCTTTCACTGTAGCTATACTTGAGGCTACTAATATTAGTGGTTACCACCACCAGTAGCATCAAAATTATAAAAAGAAGTCAGCAGTTCTGAGGTTCCTCATCCCACCTGGAAGGCTGTCAGGTTACCCAGAAAATTTTTTCAAATAAAATTTAGAAATAGATTGACCAATAGAGAAACTACAAAACCAGAGGAGTTTCAGGTCTGTTTCTGTAAATCCCAGCTGTTAGAACTCTATGGAGTTAAGGAGTAGATTGCGGGATGAACAACTATTTTCCATTTTGGGGAAAAAAGAGAAAGTCATTCTCCTTATAATAGAGACAACTGTAAATTTCTTCTTACTTTGTTTGAGAAATAACTGCCAGAATGACTATATTCAAACATTGAGGCAACTTCTTAATTTGGAAACCAAAGTTGTTCATTTCATCTGCTTTTCCTTAAAATTGATAGTCACATCCACTCCATTGATAGAATCATAGAACCATTAAGTTGGAAAAGACCTTAGAGATCATCAACCATACCTGTCTACTACTAAGTCATGTCCCCAGATACCTCATCTACCTGCCTTTCAGACATCTCCAAGGATGGTGACTCAGCTGCCTCCTTGGGCAGCCTGTTCCAGTGCTTGATAACCCTTTCAAAGAAGAATTTTTATCTGATGTCCAGTCTAAACTTCCCCTGACACAGCTTGGTGCCATTTCCTCTTGTCCTATCACCTGCCACTTGCGAGAAGAGACTAGCACTCATCTCTCTGCAACCTCCTTTTATGTAGTTGTAGAGAGCAATAGTCTCCCCTTAGCATCCTCTTCTCCCTGTTCCTGCTGACCATGCTATTTCTGATGCATGCCAAGATGCTGTTGGCCTTCTTGGCTACCTGGGCACACTGCTGACTCACGTTCAGTCAGTTGTCAACCAACATCCCCAGATCTTTCTTTGTCAGGCAACTTCCAAGTCATTCTTCCCCAAGCCTATAGCACTTCATGGGGTTGTTGTTCCCAAGTGCAAGATCCAACGTCTGGCCTTGTTAAACCTCATCCCATTGGTCTGAGCCCAGTGGTCCAGACTGTTGAGATCCCTTAGTAGAACATCTATACACTCAAGCAGATCAACACTTCACCCCTGGCTTAGTGTCATCCGCAAACTTGTTAAGGGTGCATTCAATCCCCTCCTCTGGGTTGTTGATAGAGATATTGAACAGGACTGGACCTAGCACCGAGCCCTGGGGAACACTGCTTGTGTCTGGTTTACAGCTGGATTGCTCTCCATTTACCACACCTCTTTGGGCCCGGCTATCCAGCCAGCTTTTTACCCAGCAGAGAGTGTGCCTGTCCCGGCCAGTGGAAACTAGTTTCTCAAGTAGAAAATGATGTGAGACTGTGAGAAATGGTGTCAAAAGCTTTACTAAAGCCCAAGTACATGATATGCACAGTCATTTCCTCATCCCTCAAGCAGATCACTTAGTCATAGAAGGCAATTAAGTTAGTTTGGCAGGACCTGCCTTTCATAAACCCATGTAGAGTGGGCCTGATCACCCAGTTGTCCTGTGTGTGCTGTGAGATGGCACACAAAATGACGTACTCCATGACCTTTCCTGGCACTGAGGCCAAACTGACAGGTCTGTTGTTTCCTGGATCCTCTTTGCGGCCCTTCTTGTAAATTATACTATTTTATATCACATAGCAGAGAATTTGTCTTAACAAAAACATTGATGTTGTACTAAATAACTCAAATATTATGGGTAGGTACCTTTGCATTTTACTTACAGGTCAGGGAAAAATCAGCGCTTGTATTGGTACATCACATTTCTCTTTTCAGTCACATATTTATGCTGAAATCTGCTGTCAACTTAATCAGTAGATCTTCTATGTTGATGTCATCTTTAAAATCATAGAATCATAGAATCACAGAATTATGGAATCATAGCATAAGGGACCTTAAAGATCATCTAGTTCCAACCTCCCTGCCATGGGCAGGGACATCTCCCACTAGACCAGGCTTCTCAAATCACCATGCAGCCTGGCCTTGAACACCTCCAGAGATGGGGCATCCACAACTTCCCTGGGCAACATGTTCCTGTGTCTTACCACCTTCATTGTGAAGATTTATTTCCTAATTTCTAGTTTAAATTTGTCATGTGCGTGATGTAAACCTCTAGTCTATGTATAGAATACACTTTTCACAGCAGTTTCTATATGCCTCTTCCTTGATGTAGGTAAACTTTAAAGAGCCTGCCTAATTTTAAAACAAAAGAACCCCATTTTCCTACTGAACTTGAAACAGAACATCTCAGTAAGCAGATGACTCCTACCACACACACAAAGTCCAAGAATACTGAGGACTTATATAATGTAAGAGAAATAATGGATTTGAATCTAATGGAGAACTGAGGTACGCAATCCTAGTATTCTATGTGTCTTGTAACCATATCAAAACGAATCACTGAGCTTTAACTATTTAAGACAAAAATTCTGTAGGGAGTAAACAGTTTGACCAGTTCTTGCCTCTGTGAAACAGAAAAGAATCCAGATATGATACCCACATTACTCTAAAGTGGCACCCCAAGATTGTCTGGTGGAAAAGAATAGTCTGATTTCTTAATGTCAGAGAACAGCTATTTCAAATGTTTTTCTGTGTGAAAATAATGATACACAGTTATTTCCTATGGATATATCACGAGATATTGTACTGACCCTCTGATAGCACTTCTAATTTGAAGAAAATCTTTTGACTTTAGGGAAGCAGTACACATTTCTTGAACTCCACACTTTTTGGTGTGTGTGTCTCTTATTTATTTACGTTTAACACCAGCAACCTCCATTGATCAGCTGCAGAACACAAGCAGAATTCCAGTGGGCCTTGGGAAGAGAGACTCTGCTGGGAAGTAACCTTAGACAGCTTCACTGTGTCAATTAAGCACTCATTCATTAGTAGTGTGAAAATATAAAGGCTATCAGAGGAAAACAGACATGTCACATCAAAACTTTTGAAGGAAGGAATTTTGTTTTAATTTTGCAGATTCCTTTGCCCCAAAACAACCTATTTAAACCCTGCAAGAAAGTGGTTTGACCTGCAAATAGGGGTTTGTAAAATCTGGTTTCACTTTTCCTAATGAAATATTTCACCAAGTATCTCTCAGGAACAAATCAGACCCGCACTGCTATCTATATGCAGCCTTTCAGTTCACAATTGCCATTAATATTTTATGAAGTGTATTAACCCAGTATCACAGACACACTGGACCAGCTACTATTGCAAATGTTTTGTGCTGTGATTCAGAATTAAGCTACAACACAGAGAAATTCTATAATTTTTGGAGGCATTTGTGCGTACAGCTCAAATGCTTGGTCAAACCCTCTAACCCTAAGGAGGCAAGCATCATTTGCAGACAGAGGAATGAGGAATAGGATATGACCAAGGTCCTAGAGTGAGTCAGTGTCACTGAGTGCAGTTTTATTGTCAGCCATCCTTCAAGAAGGATGTGTCTGACCTTATTCGTATTGAGAACCTGGTTGTAACCAAATGTGTGCATTTGTAGTCATTTTTATGCTTTGACTCAGGAGATTATTAATCTTGTAGGATTTAGAGAGAAGTTAAAAGCAGCCTCTGCCAAATATTCAACCACTGGAGACATTCATGAATTTGGATATTTTCTGTCAGGGAAAGTACATCTATTCTCTCAGAAGAAAAGGAAGTGAAAGGAGTCATACCAAAGTTGAAGTATTTTTCATGGTTGAACTATTTTCCATTGTATCACCACCAACAGAGAATAGTGGAAGGGTAACAAGTCTGACCCTTTAATTCTGAAAATCATCTTGCAGTGCTCTGAAATACTTTAAAGTAAGCTGTGGTTACACTATTTGGCATGTAGAGCCAACAGTCCATTAGCCAGATGAAAATTGCTGCAATGTAACAGATGTTTGACTCCATTTCTGCCTGCAGGCTGGAGTAAGCCAGTAACATTAGTTCTTTGCCAGCTGGATAGTATTCCTACACTAGATATTATCTCTTACTCAGGTAATTCAGAGACTGTCCATTCCTTGTTAGCCACTGGAATGAAGGAAAGAATCAGTCTATGCAAAGGATAATTAATCTTTTTAAAACATAGCAAAATACAACAACTGGAAGTCATTACACCAAAAAAAAAAAAAAAAAAAAAAAAAAAAAGACAGAGCTTCTGGTCTCAGTTTAATTTCTTGAAAATAAGTGTCCAGAATTAAGCGTTTTTATCCCTGTGGCACACTTGTTAAAAGTCTTAAAAGAGAAACAGCGACTGAGAATCAGCAAAACGTCCAAACAACTAATTTGAACCATGCAGAAGTATTCTAGGTCAGCGCTAATGAATCTGACAAAGAAGGGTGGAGAAAATTGTGCTAAAGTGTACTTGTTCTGTAATAAGCAGACAAGCCCTTCAATAACAATATTTCCTAAGTCATATACACTTCACTCGAAATAATGAAATAAAACTAATAGCATAAAAATGTTTTGTTTTATAAATGTGGATTACCTGAGCAAAACCCTGTGTTTGTATCTTGCATCTCAGTACTTTGGTGATCATGTAAGCTTGTTAGTTATATTAAAAGGTAGAATTCTTATTATTCACTGTAGCCATCTGCTTCTTTCTGTAAAATCAGTAATTATTCTTTATGACAGTCTTCAAACTCTTCCTTTAGCATCTGGCTAGTATAAGAAAATCTAATGTGTATCAGAAACATATTTCAGCAACTCAGTTCAAACAAAATGTTGGAAACTTTTTTGATAGATCCTGCTGTAACCAACCAATAGAAAAAACTCCTATCCCTCCCACAACAGCAGTAGATTAAATACTTTATAAGCCTTATGCTAAGTAATATTCCTCTCAAGTTACCAAAAAACTTAACTACCCATTTGCAGTCAAAAGTAGCTCGTGTTCACTGATACAGAACCACAGTCATTTTCAGACTGCTGGGCACATGTGTAACTACATAAGCTATACAATTATAAGGCTATTCTTTGGAAAGTAATATTTGAAGAGTAACAAAACTCATAGTTTATTCGACCTGCATATAAAACCATTGAAGTATAATACATTTGTCATATTAAAAATGCATCATTAAAATTTAAAAGCAGGTGCAGTAACACAATAAGCAAATGGTATAGTCTGAAGACTCCACTCAAGACTGTATTGTTGAATTCCCACCGGGATAAAACAAAAAGAGAAAAACAGAGGGAGAGAATTGGAGTGACCTTGCACCAAGGTGCTAGTGCTTGAGCCTATGTTTCTGGTAGGCTGTGGTTGAGCTCCACTCTGAGGATCTTTAAAGCACTGCATTTTCAGTGCTGTGAACAGATGAATGCTACAAGTGAGCATGAAAAAAGGAACAGCCACTACAGAGAGGTACATGTGAGTGACTCTACATGTGCTGTAGGGCACAACTCTTTGACAGTAAGCCTAAGGCAGTCTGATGAATGAAAGAAATTAAAGCATGTTAATAAGGAAATATTAAGAAAGGGAGTAAATTTCCCCTATCACTTAGAAGGACTCATGTATATACATAAAATGAAGTTGTATGATTATTAAAGAAGGTGAGAAAGTGAAAGGATTTCCGATTTACATACTGTAGAAAACAGTGTCCTTCTCACAGAATCACACAGAATCACTAGGTTGGAAAACACCCATAGCATCATTGAGTCAAATCATTCCTATCTGCCACTAAACCATGCCCCTCAGCACCTCATCCACTAATCTTTTAAACACCTTCAGGGATGTTGACTCAACCACCTCCTTGGGTAGCCTGTTCCAGTGCCTAATGACATTTTCTGTGAAATTTTTTTCCCCTAATGTTCAACCTGAACCTCCCCTGGCAGAACTTGAGGCCATTCCCTCTTGTCCTGTCCCCTGTCACTTGGGAGAAGAGACCAGCTCCCTCTTCTCTACAACCTACTTTCAGGTAGTTGTAGAGAGCAATGAAGTCTCCCCTCAGCCTCCTCTTCTCCAGGCTGAACAACACCAGCTCTCTCAGCCGCTCCTCATAAGGCCTGTTCTCCAGCCCCTTCACCAGCTTTGTCTCTCTTCTCTGGAATTTCTCCAGAGCCTCAACATCCTTCTTGTGGTGAGGGGCCCAGAACTGAACACAGGATTCAAGGAGTAGTCTCAGTAGTGCCGAGTACAGAGGGAGAATCACCTTCCTGGACCTGCTGGTCACACCATTTCTGATACAAGCCAGGATGCCACTGGCCTTCTTGGCCACCTGGGCACACTGCTGGCAACTGTTCAGTCGGTTGTTGACCAACAACCCCAGATCCTTCTCCTCCAGGCAGCTTTCCAGCCAGGCTTCTTGCAGTCTGTAGCACTGCATGGGGCTGTTGTGCCCCAAGTGCAGGACCCAGCATTTGGCAGTGTTAAACCTCATTCCATTGGTCTCTGCCGAGCGGTCCTGCCTGTTTAGATCACTTTGCAGAGCCTCCCTAGCCTCCAGCAGATTGACACTTCCACACAGCTTAGTGTCGTCCACAAACTTGCTAAGGGTACCCTCAATGCCTTCATCCAGGTCATTGATGAAGACATTGAACAGGGCTGGACCCAGCACTGAGCCCTGGGGAACCCCACTTGTAACTGACCTCCAGATGGACTTAACACCATTTACCACCACTCTCTGGGTCTGGCCATCCAACCAGTTTTCTACCCAGGAGAGTGTGCGCCTGTCCAGGCCAGAGGCTGACAGTTTCCGTAGCAGAATGCTGTGAGAAACTGTGTCAAAGGCTTTACTGAAGTCCAGAAAGACCACATCCACAGCCTTTCCCTCATCCAGTATCCATGTTTTCAAGCAGTTTGATCTTTTTATAACAGCTCCAAACCAAATTTATTTCATTTAACTAATAATTTAACTTCTATTCTCACCTCTTAAAATGGCCATTCATTTGGTTTCACAGATACAAGGCAGATAACATTTCAAATTGCCCTTTGACTATGTCTGTTTTAGCCAGGAGTTTAGTATAGTGGGAGTGGATAAACAGATCTGTATTTGCTGGAAGCTTTACATTTCCTTTCTTTGAAGTTTCGGACTTTCTCCTTTGGGCTGAACTTAATCTGGAAAAGAATCTGTCTAGCTGAGATCACACCATGGTGCAAATAGACACAAGCACAGTAAGCAGGGACATTTAGGGGATCCACATCCAAACCAGACTAGAATGTAAATGTTACCAAGACTCTTAACAGCAGCAGGAACCACTGTTGAGTAAATTTCCTCTGCAGGATGAACTTGACTTGATGGAATTAGGAGATACTGCACATCCTTTGGTGGCTTGAACCATACCAATTTCAGGGAGTCTCTGTTAATCTCGTATTTTTGAAAGTAGGAAAACCAGGTCTGAGCTGGTGAGAGAGAAATGGCACAGGACTGATAGTGGTGGGACTGCTACCAGGCAGCTGGGTTCTTTTTAAAGGGAGAAGATGGAGACAAAAAACTGCATGGAGTTGAAAGCTGCAATTCAGTTCAGTCTGTACTCAAAACATGGGTATTTAAATGCCCATGGGATTTCAAGGTCTGCTTTATTTAAGAGAAAACTGCAAGGATGTAGGCCACTTAGTACCAGGTAACATTAATGGTGTTATTCACAGATAAAGTTTATAAATAATGAAGTGGCTGACTATAAAAAAAGCCCAGAGAAATGAATTTTTTTCCCTTTTTTTTTTGTTGGCATCTAATACTAACAAGGAAAATTACATTTTTGACAAAAAAAGGAAGGGGAGAGAAAATAGAGAAAGGAAACAAGTTTTAAAATATTGTTTCAATGCTTCTACTTAAGATTACTGGGCTGTTTGTCACTGAACAATGACATTTTAGCTTAACTCTTAATATTGGTTCAAAAAGCTTTGTAATGTGTGTAAGTTGTTATGAAATGGGTATGGTTTCTGAAACACTAAGCTCGCATGGCTTCCAGACATACACGGATATTGGGGCATTGTGGTGAAAGTCAGAAGCCTCAGTGGGAAATGTAAAAGGACCCTTTGACAAATAAATGACACTGGACTTACACCAGGTGATGAAAAAATTTACACGCCTCTCCTTTGTCTTTTGTGAGAGATGGAGTTTTTAGGGGGGATATATTCCTTCAAACACATGTAAACGGGAATGTGCAGAAGTAGTAAATTAAGTGCAGAAATGCATTATTCATGTATATGTATGTATGTGTTATCGAAAATGCCTCCTTCACTAAAAAAAGCGTTGTCTTGGAATGGATATGGATATACGCTTTCTGAATGTAGGCCAGCTATCATCAGCTTATATTGCTTACAGCACCATCACGCTGTATAAAGAGACAAAACTTGAGTCAGGCTTCACAGACTAAATTCATACTGCTGAGAAGCAACATTTTCATTTCTATTTAAAACATAACCTACAGACCTGCAGAGAAATATATTTCAAAGGTGTAAATTCCTTGTAGTTGGCACAGGTGCCTAAAACATGAAAACACCTAAGTACACACACCTGAAGTGTGCGCAGTCTTATGGCATATTGACACATATGCATCTTCATAGTGATACATTCCCTTAGTTTCTGTAGCTCTTTCTTCATATAAAAGTATCCTTCAAGCTTCAAACTAAGTGATGCAATGCATATTTGAATTTCCCAATATACTTATAACTTTAAAAGAATAGAGCTAACGTCTCTAGTAGCAGATAGACTCCCAGTACAATTAGAAGTTCAGAAAAATCACTCGAATATTCAACACTATTTTCCTGAATTTCACTGGAAAAGTTCACTGCAAATTAACCCAAAACTCATTATTATTTTGGAGGCTTTAACCGTCATTCTTTTTCTGTCATTCAACCAGAGATACTTACTTTCATATGCTTCTAAGTTTTCTATCAACATAAAATGAAATGGTTGATTTTTCAGCATTTGTTGTTCATTATTCACCAAGGAAAATTATCTGTTTTATAATTTATCATTGATGTTCTATTTATGTATTGTGAGTGGTTGTCATGGTTCGTTTTTCATCTTTCAAAAATTAAAGATGAACTAGTTCTTTTGTTGTTATGCACAAATGAAAAAACTGAAAACTTGTTCTTCAGGTTATAAATCCACATGTTTACACTGGTAATATATTTCTCTCTCATCAGAGGTCACCTTCATTCTGAACTTTGCCTAGTTCCTGGTTTATTGGGTAGTACATTAGGTAGTACATTTGAGTGAATACTACATAACTTGCCATTTGATCCAGAAAATGTGCATTATGTTCTTAATATGTCTTCAATAAAGTTACATATTCAACAGTTTTAAAATACTTTCCTCATGATTTCCAAAGTATAAACAAAGATTTATAGACAGACGCCTGCCTTCACAACTCAGTTTTTGTAGTTGCTACTCCTTCTGAGTTTTGTCCTTACAATAGCTTGTTGGGGAAAAAAATAACCTGCCATGTGTTGTAATTTGTAAACACAGATAAGTTTTGCAGTGTATATGGAAAAAATTGATGAATAGTCTTACCACAAGTTGACACTCATATGCTTAGACACTACCCATTTAGTACTTCATGTACAGAAAGCTCAAGTTTGAGAATAGTCTCTCCTATGGCTGACATTGTGGTGCCTATTCAGGTGGCTAAAAATACATGGCCAGAGAAATCCTAGATGTCTCAAATTAAACAGATTGTCCACAGAAAGCTGGCAGACGTGGCACAGAAAGAGCAGAAGGCCACATCCTTTCTGAGCAGTAGCCAAAGGGAGGGATTCCTGAGGAATCAAAAGGCATCAGTTGCAGCTGTCTTTAGGAAATGAAATCTTTCCTCTCATATTTGTCACTGATCATACAGTTTTCTGTCTAACAAGTCAACTTCTGCTTTCTCAGACTGTACTAAAAAGCAATTTTGAAAAGATGTGTGAAGTTTTTACATACTTAAATATAAATAAAGCTGAGTTCAGGTGAGAACATAAGATGCCAAGATCAGTTCTGAATATGCCTTCCAATCATCTACAGCATGCAAGTTTTAAATTACGTCATGCTTGTCTTCCATGTGGACATTTAGAAGCACTAAATCCCAAAGGTAAGGTCAATGCATACCATGCCTACCATAGAATCATAAGGTTGGAAGAGACCCACTGGACCATGATCATGTCTCCTATAGTCTACCTGTCTGATCACCTGTGATGTAACAGAAGAGAGCAATGAAAGTGATGAACAGTCTGGAGCACAGGTCTTATGAGGAACAGCTGAGAGAACTGGGACTTTTTAGCCTGGAAAAGAGGAGGTTGACAGGAGACCTCATTGCTCTCTACAACTACCCGAAAGGAACTTCTAGTGAGATGGGTGCTAGTTGCTTCTTCCAAGTAAAAAGTAATAGGATGAGAGGAAATGGCCTCAGGTTGCACTAGGGAAGGTTTACATTGGGTATTAGAAAAAAAAGTCCTTACTGAAAGAGTGGTGAAGCCTTGGAAGAGGCTGCCCAGGGAAGTGGTGAGGTTGCCTTCCCTGGACATGTTCTAAAAGTGTATCGATGTGGCACTTTGGGACATGATTTAACAGGTATGTTGAAGTTGGGCTTACAGTTGGACTGGATAATCTTAGAGGTATTTTCCAGTCTTAAAGGTTCTATGATACTAAGCGACTGGTCAGAGAGGAGGGCCTGGAACGATCCATGTCTGAATTCCTTATGAAATGTTATTCCAAAATAAGGGGCTAGCCCATTAGTTTTTATGGCTTACTGGTGCTTCAGATCTCTTTGTTCACTGATGAGGTGTGAGACTGGGCAGTGATTGACAAGCAATTGCAGGAACAAGTTGGTATTTTGAGACAAGCACTTAGAGGATGATTTAATTGTGTTTGATATTGTATTTTAGTATGGTTGATAATTGGTGATAACTATTGGTGATAACACTACCAACATGCTTCTTTTCTTCAAACACTCAAGATGCATAGGAGCTAGGCATGTAAGTGACTGGTCTCAAGCAGAAAGGGTTTTATTCTTCCTACTGAGAAAAACAATCTGTTAAGAACCCAAAACTCTTGGCAGGCAGCCCAGACCCATATCTTTTCTTAGATAGAATTCTTCACAATGAGCAACTGAAGGGAATGTTAATGGAAATGAAAAAAATCTGGATTGTGATACTAAAGCTTTTTATTTGAAATTCCAAATAATTGCTTACAGATATCTTACTAACAAGTTGGGGCATTTACCTGTGCTTCAGTAAACAGTAAAACAACCACAAGAACAGTATATTCATTAGTCCCTGGGGTAGTAAAATATTATCATCTTCAATTTCAGTGTATACTTACAGTATCATTTGGAAAACAATTGTGTAGCATACACACAAGGCTCATTTTGGAAAGCACAGAATTCCTTCTTGAAAATCACAGTACTTACTCCCCCACCCTTAAGGAACTAGTTTAACTGGGTGTGCAGAAAAGATTTCACAATGTGGGTATTATAAAAATTAAATTTAAAAGCTCAAGGACATCAAATTCCATACCACCTAAGGTTTAGAATGTCACAACACAAATTCCAGAGTGAGTTCAGCACAAATTCTCTGCAATAGACCAATATCATAAAGATCTTTCCCACAAAAATAATTGGCAACAACTGCATCCTAGCAGGTCTCATAATCCCCACGCAACACAGTACATTATTTGGATTGCAAGCATTGTGTAGGAACTATGTCACACCCTGTGTATTTATCTGAGATTTCTACATTTACTCACACAATAGATTTTTCTCTTTGTATTTATACAGTATTATTTACTTCAAGGGTGGATTTTCTCTCCATTTCAGACAGTTTTAGTGAGCTACATATTAGCACAGAGTAGTGTTTTGCAATGTAATAACTCCTCCAAAGTGATGTAACACAGTCACAGAATGTATGTAGTCCAAAATGGGCTGAACATGGATTCTCCTGTCCTGTTTTACATCCAAATAACTATTGAACTCATTGCTAATGAAGTTTTGGAACTCTTACTTTTGTGCCTCTGTATAGTTTACATTCTATAGATTTGTAGTTTTGATTATTACTATAGGATTTTTTTTGCCCCATCCCTGTAGGTGTTCAAAGCCAGGTTGGATGGAGCCTTGGGTAATCTGATATAGTGGGATGTCCCTGCCCATGGCAGGGGATTTGGAACTAGGTGATTTTTAAGGTCCCTCCCAACACTAACTCTTCTATGATTCTATGATTTTTTTAATGGAAAATATAAAGTTTGTTAATTTATCAGTCCTGGCAAACTCTTCTGCAGTTCAGCTTTGATAAATAGTATCTACAGTGGCTTTTAAACAATAAACAAAGAAGAAAATATCTTCATTCATATAAACTGATTAAAACCTGCATAATATGTGGTTATCTGTGATAAAATTACTGTTAACATCTAATTCTACAGCTGAGAGGAACAGTTGTACTTAATAACTCTCCTGTCTCTAAAACTTTGGAGATGATAAGGAAAGGAGGAAAGAGTATACTCGGAATTTAAGTTGCTCTTTTGCAAACATTTGCTTACTATCTATTCAAATACTCTTTTTCGTTTCATCTGAGCTTTATTATGTTTTTGTACTTATCATCACAGTGGTAAGTAAAGACAAATCATTGCCTCTGTTACATAAATGGGCAATTAAGGCAAAGAGAGGGGTAGAGGGATTTGTTCAAGGTCACCTGAACAGTGTAAAATAATGCTGGAAAATGAATTTTTGTCGTCCCAAGTTACAAGTTATTAAATCCGATTTCCTTTCAGTGTGGTATTATACTCCAGTTTGAATGTGGGGGATCTATAGACTATTTTTGCGTTTCGTATGAAGAAGGCAAGCAGAAGGATGGAAGAGAATGAAAGAAAAAAGTTAACAAGGAAAAAAAGTCTTCTGTTAGTGCTAAGGTGAAAAAATATGACATGAACATGTTTCATATAGCAGAAAAGTCAGCACTCCCTTGTAAGACCTCATGGTACAAGGTTTGTCTGTGCAACAGAAAAACATCAATGCCCATTCCCTCAAGGATGCGACCAGTGTATATCAGTTTATTATCACGTATAAGGCACAAGTTCCCTTTCAATCTGATGTTTGGTTATTAGTGTTACTCTAAGCATGTCAGTGATCCATGTTCAAAATAAGGAAGTAAATCATGGTAAACAGATAGATTATTTCTTCCTGATAATGCATCCTTGTTGTGTGTGTGTGTATGTGTGAATTCCCCTCTGAGAAGAGGGGCAGATCAGGTCTTGTTCCTCACCTCTTCTGTCCCCTCACAGGAATGAGAATTAACCACCAGACTCACAGTCTATGAATACAGTCATCCCAAAACCTATATCTTTTTGCTCTTCAGAGCACCCAGAGGCTAAGTAAACCAAACATGAACTTTTCTTGTGATGCTTAATGATACATTTGTACCAACTATCCAGAATGCTTTGAGAGGAGAAATGATGAGCAGCCTTGTACATTAAACATTAAATATTTGAACGTGATTGCCTTTCCTTTGTCCTCTTACCTTTCCTATGTCATTTGTTTTCTGACAATGTAAACTCTACTTGAGGTCTTGTCGAGACCTGGGGTTTTTTTTTGAGAAACTGTGTGACCATGAATGGGGTCTGTGGATGCTCCTCAAGGATCCTCCTCCTACTCTGGGAGGTAGATTGTTTTTGGTGTTTTTCATAGAGAAGGTACTATATCCATATCATCTTATACACTTCAGGTTAGCTTTTGTAATTTAGAGCTAACTTCTATTTTTGAAGAAACGAAAAAAAAAGGAAAGAAAAATAATTTAGTTCAGTTCTATGAATAACTGGGCACTTATAATTTAATAGCCCCGGTTCTGATCCCAGTAAAAGAGTAATTCCCTTGAAGTCAGTTAAATGGTGCTGGATTTACCTCAGGGCAGAATTTGGCCCCCCACTAGTGATCCAGCTATTAATAGTTTTGCATTGAGAAAAATCATTGAATAAAATAATTACCTGTCTTGACAGTGGAACTGCTTTTTCTTTCTTTCCTTTTTTTTTTAATGTCCTACATAAAATCCTTAGACCAAAATTCAAAGCTATGTAGAATAAATTAATTAATTGGGGAATTAATTGGGCCATGTTACCTTTTTTAAAACTAAGCTGTGTTTTAGTTATATTTTGTTATGTGCCCAGAGGCTCTTGGGCATGAATGGCCTATAAATACAAATGGGTAACATATTATTATTAATAATGAAGTTACCAAAAAATAGTTTTGCTGCTTCTTTCCATACAGCTCTTACAGCAATCACAGTAGAGTGGTAGTGAAGAAACTACTGGGGCTGTGAGAAGATGCTATAGAGAAGACTGTTTAGCTAACAGAGAGGACTACATATCAACTCATTGTTTTTCCCTCCTCCTCCTTCAGCCTCCTCCCCAGTCCTTCATAGACTTTTCATCTTTATTTGTGTTTGGCAGCGTATGGTAGCTCCTGTTTCCATGCTGCATGCATCCTTTCTGATATGATTCCTGCAGGAGCTGACCTTAGGCAGCTCCTTCTTCCAGTTTCTTCTCTTTTCTCAGGTCTGAAATTCCTGTCTACTTTGCTTAACCCCAGCCCCACACACACTCATATGCGTGGAGTGAAATCCCAGAGCTGCAAGCCTGACCTTATATTTCATGTTTCCTTTTCTTTTCTTTTTAAAACTATATGTTTTATTGCTTTTCCAGTCTATAAGAAAACACATCTTACATATAATTTTTAAATACTTAAAAAGAATCTTCTGACTTTACCAATTCTCGATGCAAAAACCTGGTTGGCGTTTTGACAGAGAATGATTAAAAGCCTTTCTCAGTATTTTACAAGCAAATATGAATTTTAACAAGATAAGTAAACTTGCAGAAATGAAATATTCTGTTGTTGTCTAATGCTAAACTAGCTGTCAAGTTTGAGAGCCTGCAGTTAGTGTAAGGAATTATTAGAAATAAGGTATGTTAAAAAGAAATACAGTCGAGGTTTTACTTATGCCTTGCAGATAAAAAAAATCAGATTTATAGATTCTTGGGATGATACCAGCAATAAAGTGATGGTATTTGTTCTGGAGTTTTACATTTTGCTACATGGATTAGTATGTATCATGGGCCTATATTTTTATATCAAACATACCACTTCTCGAGGTACTTCCGAGCTAAAGTAAGGGAGGAATATTGTTAGAAAGAGTTGTCTTATATGCTGAAGTAAATAACTGAGAAAATTTTTTTTTTTACAATCTTAAAGAGGAGAGAGTGGAAGAAGAGCAAGTGGACTTGGAGTGCCAATAGAGAGGGAAGCTTCAGGAAGTTAAACAGTTTTCTGAGGGGGATATTGGAAAAGAGTGAGAGGGATAAGCCACTAGTTAAAAAGGCAGATGAAATTAATGAAGTCAATGATTAAATGGAAGGACAGTGAGACCTCTTCACCTAAGCACAGGGAACAATGGCAGAATATGGTTGAAAAAACACTGATATTCTTCCCTCACAATCCCTCCCTTATTACCTGCTTCCTAATCACCATGAAGAGTACTAGCAACCTATCTGTCACTCAGGCCTATAACTCCAATGTCACTAATGTCTAAAGTATCGTTAAACTTCTATCAATGTCTTCAACAAGTCTAGCAGTTTCTTGTTGCATAATATCTCTAAGGCACATGTATTCCATGCACTCATGTATCCAGGTACCTTTTGGTGGTGCTTGTTGTCTGAACATTCACAAAGTCAAATGTCCTTTTCTTTCATCTTGGCAAATGCTTCCTTGGTCTCTTTGTATCCCTTTAAGTGTTGCATTTACCTAGGTCATCCTTGTGACCAGCTCTTGTAATTCTTCAATGGGTCCCATGTCTCTTTTCAATGAAAGTTTAAGTATTTCTCTTAATCTCCAAAACCCTATACAATTTTCTCTTTCATTTGTTTCTCAGGGGTTGACCAAAGTTGGCAGTTTGCATCGTGCTGTATTTTCAAGAAAATAGCTCATCATACATATGTATATGGGTTTACTCTTTCCTTGTATTCCCCTACCTGTTGTTGGCTCTCATATGTATCTTACAAGAATTATTTGATGGGCTCAGGATTTTTTGCCACTTTTATATATAGTGCTTATTACACTGAAATGCTCATCTGTGATTGATATTCTTAATATATTACTAGAACTATGTTATCCACACAGTATAGTATCATATAGTATCACAAGACAATAGCATTTACCTTTACAGTGCAACATCAAAGAAGGGAAGTGAGAGTAGGAGGGTGAAAAGCTGAAGAGGGAGTTGTCAGTGATCAGAATTACTCTGGAGAGAGAGATTAAAGGAAATCTGATGGAAAGAATCCAATTGTGTACATGGGCATCATGGTTTAAAATGAATGAACGGAAGAATTTTGCTTCAGAGATGTTACTCATACCAAACACCCTTCAACAACGAATGATGCCATCTGCAAGATTTAGCTCTTTACATCAGGCCATAAGAGCTGAGATAACAGAAGAGATAATAGAAACCAGAACCTACTTGACAGTAGTACTATTTTAGTATGACATCTCAAATTTTAATGATGTCTTTTTTGGCTTATGAATAGCACTGTTTCTATGACTGTGAAGAAAGCATGACATGGACCTAGGTTCATAAAGTGTTATTTTACAGCAGTTTAATTGAACCACAGTTTGCAAGCAAATATTCAGTACATGCTAATCAAGATACATTAGTTCTGACTGCTCTCAAAAGACATTTATACCAGGTGATGTTTTGAATCCTGTTTTTTTTCACAGAAGGCTCATCTTAAATTGCCAGTCTTGAATAATCTAAGAAGTTCAGTTCTAACACTGGATTTCCTAAACCATGATGTGAGTCTCTAAGACAGAACACCTCCTAACTTGCTTACTCCTTTTAAATAAGTTTGTATGCATATTTGTATGCATTCAACTTCCCAGCTAAATTCAGAAACTGGACCATATGAAAAGCTGGCAGTAGAACACTGTTCTATGTGCATGGATGTGAGGGAATATGATCTACAAAGTTAATTGTTGTTCTCTTTGTAAGCATGGAAAATTGATTTCTGCAGTTATGACCAAAAATATCAAAACAATTTATACATTAGACTTCTGGTTTTCCTTGTAAGTTATTGGAATTTGCTTTCTGAAGACAGCAAAATAAAGAGATTTGGATGCTGAATGAGTGCATGGCTTAAATACATAGCAGCCTGGGAAGTGGAGTGCTTATTCTCATATAGAGAAGTACTGGATGCCCTATCTCTGAAGGTGTTAAAGACTAGGTTAGATGAGGCTTTGAGCAACCTGACCTAGTGGAAGATGTCCCTGCCCATGGCAGGGAGGTTGGAACTAGATGATCTTGAAGATTTCTTCCAATCCAAATCATTCCATGTTTCTATGATTATATGATATAGGCAACTGAAGTCTCAGCCAACCCCACAGACTGTGCTCATGGACCTGCATCCAAAGTATCTCCGAATGTTAAGCTGAGTTCACAAATCACAGGGAAATGCCAACAAATTTTAGTCTCAGAACAGCTGCAATCTGATATATTTCTAAAACAACCTATCCTGAGGTTAGTTCTCTGACTCTAACTTGGTAGCTTCTGGTGCTATCCTATATCAAAAGAGACTAGGATGAAGAAAAACAAACATGTTAAATGTCTCAGTGCTCTTGTCGTTATTGGAATGTGTATACCATGCTACTAGTATAAATTCCTTGCCATGACCTCATTTTGTGTCACAGCTCTACATATCTTTTCAACACCTTTGATTTTTTTCTGTTTGGGAAATGGTAAAATCTGTGTGAAGAGGAAAGTGAGGCCCTGTCCTCAGAATAGGTTTAAATTTGAAGTTGCCTAATTTTAGCAAATACAATTCCTTTCAGAAACTAAAATTTAATATTGGAAGGTGTACATAATGTCTCTGTTTTAAAGAAATTCAGATATTACTTTGATATTCTGGAAGACAGGTTTTGAATTAAGCAAAATGTATGTGATAAAAATGTTACCAAAATGATTAGCATAAGTAACTGAAAAAATCTGACTGTAAGAAGGCAAAGTAGTTTAACACATGACCACATTCATAAGTATGAAATATTATAATTCTATTGTCTATTCTTTCTGTGAAAAGTTAGCTCCTTCAGGAATGTCTTAATGAATAATAAAACTAACTTGATTTTCCCACTGCAGTCAACTTTGCTGTCAGGCTATTAATGATTCATAATGACTGTATGCTTAATAGTTTTATGCCAGATAAAAGCTGTCCAACAGAAGCAAGTAGCCAATGTCACTCCTGCAACTGCTTTCTTGGTATTTTCAGTAATAGTAGTGAAAACAATCTCTAAAAATGCAGAACAGCTGAATTACAATGGGAAAATGGTTTTAAATCACTCAATAACATCAGTGCTGAAGTCATATAAAATTCTTTATTACATTACCTCTGCTGCAGAAGAAAACACAGAGGACTAGATTGCATACTGTTCATAAAAAATGGCATATTTTCCTGTTCATATCATTTCATATTGTTAGATATTTTATTTTCATAATGCAGTGATTTGGATAACACTACTAGCCAATGCTTAAATGAGAATACAATGTGTACTCTGAGAATAGCTGAGCAGAATAACCCTCAAATCAGTTCTGCACAAGATGATAAACACCCAGACTGCTCTGAAGCTGTAGGAGTTTATCTAGTGTATATGTAAATGTTTTTCTTTGCTTTGAGTAAAGCCTTTGCAAGAACAATGTCCTTTAACAAAGGTCTAAAAATGCATGTGAAAGCCAAACATAATAATATTGTTGTCCTGCCACTTATTAGCAGAACAACGGGTCTTACAACAATTAGATATGAATATTGCAAACTGAATTTAATATTAAGCCGTCTTTGAAATGCCACTTTGCAGCAGGTTTTCAAATGCTTAAAGCACAGCAGGAGGCTAACTCCATCTTCAAATATTAAATCAAACCCTTTTTTTAACCTGATAAATCTTTCTGAAAGCAAGTTCTCCCATTCAAGAGAGAATTATTAAACTATCAGGCAAGAAAACTAAACCTCTCAGCCTATTCTTGGCACATGGTATGTATCCACAATGATTAAAAATAATAATGAGAAGAATTAATGACATTTTAGAATGATGTCTGGGAACATTCTTAACCAAACACAGGGAATAAACTGCAAATAAGTCCAGTGAATTGGAAACAACATATACTCCAACATGGTCCCACTCTCTCAGGTAGAGTACTCATGCTAAATACAAGTCAGTCAGAAACATTGCATTCGCTGATCCCTACAGCCAGTTACATGCCATTGAAAAGATCAAAGATCTCTAGGAAATGGTAAACGCAAGGGCACTTCACTGAAGAACATCATAGAAGAATCACAGAGAAACACTGTATGCTTCAATACCTGCTCCTAATAGCAGCAAGAACTGAATGCAGTCTTGATATATTTGGTCCATATTAGTGACAGAAACCACTTATTAAGCTATATAAAATACATCTCACAGACTTCTATCCAATCCACTTTTTAATATCGCAAGTGAAAAAGCTTCCCTTGGAAGACAGCCTAATAGAGACAATTGGCAGGAAATATACCTGGTTATTTTGCCTACATTTATCTTTTTTTTTTTTTTTCTCAGCCTTAGCTCAGTTGTGCCAAGATTTATATCAGCCAGTTCTTTTCCATCTCTGGGAGTTCCAGGACATTTTTTATATGTTATGTTCTTCCTTTAAGCATTGCTACCCAAGTCCCCATATTTAATTTCCTAATTTCCACCCTCACAGCCTGGTGTCAACAATTTCTTATTTCCTAATTATCTGAACTCTTTCCAGACTGTAATTCTGATAAAAAGATATCCCAGAAGGAATGCAGCACCGTGGATGGGATTACACCTGAGTCCTAGTAAAATGAAGTCCTGTCTTCATACTGAAGTGCTTTATTCCAGAACGGAAGACATTTTTGACTATCATGTGATATCACAGTTCAATTTCTCATTTAATGTGCTTCTTGATCCCAAAGAAAATCCTTTCAGTTTTTGTCTTCTGTATAGCATTAGTATTTCAGATTATTTTGCTTTTGTTAATTCACACCACCTCAGAATGTAACTGACTTTTCTGTTTTCTGTCCTAATCTCTCTGTGATGCCTTTTATTACTTTTCTGTCCTTGTCATTAATCCTCTCAATGAATTTACCGTCTCTTGCAAATTATTAATGTAAAGGTTTGATAGGAGAATGAACCTAAACCCCACCAATATTCTGTAAGATATTTCTCCATAACAGAAAAAAATGCCATCAATTAATTGTCACATACATAATTTTCACACAGCTCATAATTCACACGATAATGGTCCTGGCTGAAAAAATTTAAAAGGTGTTTTTCTGTATATGAAACCAAAATGTGCGTGCATTTCATTCACTATTCTCTTCTATTTCCTTTGGATTGTTTCCACAGCACCACAATATTTCTCTGTGATAACTCTGCATGTGTGACCTTAAGCAACCTACTACTGTTGTTTCTAGATTAGGATACAGGCAGGTACATGTCTTGGAAAAGGGCAGCAGGCTCTGGATTTACCTCTCAGCTGGTAGCTGCTGCCACCCAGCTGAGAGTGGTGCCAGCTGAGAGGTTTTTGTTTTGTTTCAGAGTTTTTTGTGCAAAGAAGCACAGCCTCAATTGCACAGCTGTGCTTTCAGTGATCACATACCAGCCAAGACTGCTGTGCAGTTGTGAGGTCTTCTCCACATTTGCTCCAGGTTTCAGTTCACCTATCTGTTTATTAGGCTAGAGCAGAGGTAGCCAGGCAGTGGCTCAAGCAACCAACAGTGATCTCATCTGGGGGAAGTGGAAATAACAGCAGCATGTCTTATAACCCTGTTCACGCTGAAAAAATATCAATACACAATCCAGCTCGTTTTCACATGTCAGAGATCTTTTAAGAGCAGAGACCCAAAAGCACTCAGGATACTAGGAAGAAGCATTATGCCTAGGGTTTAGGACTGCCCGTGGTGCTCATATACACAAATACAGACTTATGCTGTACTTTCACTCTAATAATGTTCAGAACTTAGAAACTTCAGTGAGCAGCTTCCACTCTCAGTATCAGTACTAAATGAAGTATCTGAGCATATAAATATTTAATGCCATTTGGTTTCCATCTTTCAGTTCATGAATAGAAAGAAGAAGCTGCTAGGATTTAGGTGCTTTCCCCTCATGTATCTCTCTACTTTCTCTGTAGTGACTTTCTTCTTGATATACTTTATAAAACTTTCATAGAATCATAGAATGATTTGGGTTGGAAGGGACCTTAAAGATCACTCCCCAGCCCTACCTTCCCACCATGGGCAGGGATACCTTCCACTGGACCAGGTTGCTCAAAAACTTATCCAACCTGGCCTTGAACACCACCAGACACGAGGGTCCCACAATTTCTCTGGGCAATCTGTTTCACTGCCTCACCACATTCACAGGAAAAAAAATTCTTCCCAAGAACTAATCTAAATCTTCCTTCTTTCAACCTAACCTTTTAACCCTTATCCTGTCCCTTCAACCCCTGATAAAGAGCACATCCCTATTTTTCCTTAAAGCCCCCTTTAAGTACTGAAAGGCTGCTATAAGTTCTCCCCAGGGCCTTCCATTCTCAAGGCTGGACAAGCCCAACTCTCTCAGCCTTTCACTGTATGGGAGGTGTTCCAGCCCTCTCATCACCTTCATGGCCTTCATGGACTCACTTTAACAGATACATACCCTTCAAATTACCTTGAAATTCCCTGACTTATATCAATGTATTGTGTATATCTGTTTCCGCCTCTCCTTTTTATGTTCTTATGAGTGTCATGGACTACCTTTCAAGAGCTAAGCAAGCAGTTTTAAGTTCTTTATATCCTCCTGTGTGATGGTCTGCAGCTGGAGTTAATTTTCATTATTTCTTTTTATTTATTTATCTGTTTCAAATAACTTTATGCAAAATATTCTGCTGATGAGGCCCTTTAAACTAGAAAAGGCCCTTTAAACTAGAAAAAAAGACAAGTTGTCATAAGTTGTTTGTTGGCTGCACTGTGACTCCTCCTTGACAGTGGTTTTCTTGCAGGACTGTGACAGCACCCTGTCCAGAGAGCTTCTAGGAGCTTGCAGAACTCAAGAGGAAAGAGAGACAATGCAGTCGGTGGTCCAAATAAATAAACAAAAAGGTTAAACAAACAGGCACTACATAGAGACGTAAGCCTGTTAAAAAGCTTGTGAATATTTCAACAGTACCACTAGACCCAAGTGAATCCTCTGTTTTGGTCCAGGTCAGTTACCGGCAACTGCATGAGGGGAGGAATCCACAGTGACAACCATTGGGAAAGAAAGTTCTCACTTGCCATGGTCACAAGCCTTACTGAAATTAGAGACAGAACAGTAGCAGTGATCAATACAAATTCTTTCCTCCTTCTCTTTTATAATGGATCTCCTCTGGATTGGCAGTAGTGCGAAACACAGAGGTCCTGGTAGAGACATGCAGGTGCTTAAAAGAGGAGCAAGCAATAACACAGACATCTGTTTGGCTGGGTCTTTTGGAAGATCTATATAACCTTCTTGGAATGCACAGTCAAGCCTTGAGCAAACATTTCACTGATGCAGCCAAGTGACATCTAGAGATTCAGTACATTGGACTGAGAAATATCCTTACCTCAGCAGCATTTGTTTATAACTTAGGCATAATGTATGATGCAGTTTCTGAGCTGTGTGATTTATCCAAACATCTAAAAGAAAGACATAACATCGCCAGAAGCTTATTCTGGGATGTCAAAGCGGATTCAAGTTTTTGCATCAATGCCTGACAATCCTGGCTCTTTTGCTGAAGAGACTGTCAGTGTTTTTCAGGACACGTTCTTACAAAAAAAAAAAAATCTCTGCACTAGGGGAAATGTCTTAAAAGCAGGTACAGAAAAAATTCTGGGAGTCTTGAAAATAACATCGTGAAATGCTGTTCACAAGGGCATTGAAAATTAGCATTGCTCTGTATAGTGTTTCTTGCAGAAAATCAAGCAATGTGATTACATACCTCTTGATAGGAGGTGTCAGCTCCTGTGTTACAGCCAAATTCTAACCTGTTTAATTACCTTCCGCTTATCTAAATTCCCCTCACAATTTCAGCTGAATAAGATCTATTGTTTTACTTCACACCCTAAAACTCTGACAAGTGCAGCATTGCTATACTTCTAACCAGACGTGGATGAGATTTGGTCGCAACTTTTGTGAGAATTTTCACTTTCAGAGAATTTTGGGCAAATTATCATTGCACAGAAACTTGATGTAGAATTTTTTCTAACACTGGAAACGGGAAAACTTTTAACTAAAAGAACTTATTATTATGTAGAAAGCCTAAAATCTTTATGTCTTTCAAGGAAATAAGGATTATGCACACATACATGCACACAAAATCTCTCTCAATAATACATTTCTAGTATATATTATATGTGAATATTTAGATGAGATATTAGGAAGACATGCTAAAAAGCATTAAAGAAACTTTCATGAGTTTCCTCTTTCTCAAAATTTACAGTTTATGTTTACATAATTTACAAAGTCTTTCAGAGCCTTCTGCAGCTCTACAATTGGCTAAGTCAAAGTTGAACAGATGAAGCAAGGAAAGTCTGTGCTTTGTCAGCAGTCATGTCAATTAAATCTTATAAACTACTGGGCTTAATCTAGAACTTTCTAAACTCAGCAGACATTTATGTTCATTTACTTGAATGCCAAGGCTACTGACAGCCATTTGTTACCCTCTACCCTTTTTTTAAAGAGAAAATATAGAAGCATCATTTGTGGTAAATTCTTGACGTAAGTATATGTAATCACAAATACGTCAGACAAATGAGAAAATTGATTTCTGAAAACAACTATTTTATTCTTGTTAAAAAAAAAAAGAGATCAGAAATAAAATCTGATAGAAAACAACAAACAAACATTGTTTGTAGTCACATCATGTACCCTGGTCTTTTTTCTTCACTGGTCCAGTCTTCTGACATCTGGGAACAAATTCCCATTTTTGCATACTTTCCCACTTCATCCCCCTGTCTTACAAAACAGCAGTTAGTTTTTCTATTCCTGTTCAGAGAGCCCAGAGGTTATCAGATGAAAAAGATGTAAGGTAAAAAAGGCCATTAATCATGTAAACAGAAATCTTTATGGAAAAGGACAGACTTTATGCGGGTGCGGAAGTAGTCTTTGTTTTGGCATTTTGGTGCTCTATTTAAGTTTTGGCCACCACTTTCACACATTTTTTAAATATTCCATCTTATATTCAATCCCAACTCTTAACTGTGTTAATGCAACCAGCAGTTGAAGTAATTTTAGCATTAAGCGCAGATTTATTTATAAGAACAGGTGGCATGTAGCACCAAGAACATTCTAGAGAGCAGAGTTTTCAACTCAACAACAGAAGTAGATGAAAAAATAAAGAAAAAAAAGTATAACGACCCCCCCACCCCCCATGTTTTCCTGTATGGAAAGTAGTCTCAGATCTAGGCAACAAAATTCTTGAATTCTTGTTCTCTCTGCTTGCTAGAACACCTAACTTGATAAACCACCTGACTTTACTGCATTTAACACCATAGAGACCAGCATCAGAACCATAAGCTTAACTTGTAAAAGGACTGCTTCACAGTTCAAAATACATGAACTTTCATCCTCACATAAGTTGTGGACACCACTGTTCTAGACAGAATTTATGTTATGTGAACTTCATTTAGCCTAAATACATTACTCAAGTCAAATTGCATCAGGTCTCCAAAGACAAATTTAAAACTTTACACATATTCCTCACTTGACTTTATTACACAGCCTAGTTTGTTAGTAATTAAATGCTGACAGGAGGACCCAATTTAAATGCAGAAGACCAGAGTGTAAGTAGATTTTGAATATATAAAAAAGGCAAACAAAGGGGAAAAATATATTTAGGTACATTTTTAGGCATTCATTTTGTAACAAATAAACTAATCTATGAAGGCCCTTTGAATCTTCCATAAATTAATGAATATATAATAATGTTTTGTGATTCTGTGTCACAGCATAAAACTTCTTATTTCTTCCAGGAAAGCCAACTGTAAGTGGTAGTTTTAGTTTCCTGGATGTACCTTCCTGAGACAGCAGAGCGATGCAGCAAGGGAAGGGAATTTCTTATCCATATGAAGCTTATTCTTAAAGGCTTATGCAGAAAAGATAAAACTGAATGCCCTTCCAAAATACATGCCCGCTGAGACTGTTCGGAATCTGAATTTGGATCTATTAATATTTTCCAGTACAGAAACCCTTTCATGCGTTCTCTGCCTCACACTCTAAATTTTTAAAATGGAGTGTACTTCTTCAAATCCTTTTAAAATAACAAAATTAGCCTTACTTTCTAGTCCCTGTGTTCTGAACTGGTCACCGGTTAGGTTCCAGATCCTGACTTCTCCTTTACACACCTGACTGTGTGTAAAGAGACAAAGTTAATGGTATTGCTACTCGGCCAAGTCAGGCGAATAATTTTATCTATGTTCAGTTCTTCAGCTGTAACATATTTCTTTAGCTAACTGGGAATATTATAAGGATAAATTAATATAAAATATGTGAGATGCTGAGAATGCACTGCAATGAGTTCCAGATTTAAAAAAACCCGATTAAATAAAGAAGTAGAGTGTATGAACTTCTGCTAACTAGTACTTCTTGTACTTTTCCACCACCACCATGGGACAGAATATAAAACTGGACAACAAGAAAAGAACAATATATGTACACTTTACTGAGACTTACAGCAAAGTTCTTAGAATCCGGTAAGTGTTCTCATTCCCACAGTTTCCATATGGTCAAAGAGTTTTGTGCAATTCTTAATGACAGTTTCCTAACCAAAGCAACATACTTACGTATCTCAGAATGATAAGTGGGTTGTGATATAGTAGTTATGGGTTTCAGCAACACCTGAGTAAAACACTGGTTGTTGTTTATAGTTACTTTTCTGTTAAATGGAAAATTATACTCTTTCCCCAAAAAAAGACTAAACTAATGGCATTATTCCAACCAGTTACTGACTGACATATGCCAATTTACTTGTCATCATATTCAACAAGCCAGTATTCATATTCTCTTAACTGATTTAGAGATTTTCTCACAAATAAAATTTTAATAGCACATCCTTAGGGTTGTGAACATGTATTTACTACATGATAGGATAAAAAAATGAAAGAAAATCCACACTTATTCATTATCATATATATAATTTATGTTGGGTAAACTGGAAAATGCTTTCAAGAATCATCTAACATGAAAAGAATATTTGATAAACATGAACCCTTTTTATAATTTATATTCTATTTTTCCAGGTTTCTGTGATATGTTCTGAATTACATGAGCCTATGTTATGATTTAAATATAAAGATTTTAAGCTAAACTAATCATAAAAACCTTTGCCTAGTCAGATCCTCTAGAAAGTCAAGAAGACATTTAAATAAACTACTGAAAATGTGTAGAATTTTAGCTGTAAGCACAGAGAATTGAAAATTCACCCTATTCCTGAGTTTGTGTAGCGGAAAACATGGACTGCATGTGTACTAAATTATTAAACTTTCTAATCTCTCAGTCACGTGTGTAATAGAGGAGATCCAGCAAGTAGTTAAAGTCCTAACTTCCAAATTCTTTTGATTTAAGTACAACAGAAATGTAGAAATCGCTTTTTTTTTAATATGGAACAACACAACAGTTTTTTACACCTTTGGAAATCATAAAAGCAAAGGAAGAACAAAAGGACTTGCAAAAAGTGTATACATTTGCTTAATTATCATTCATGTAAGTGCTTCATAATTTGCATAATGTGAAATATTGATATTTAATTTACACCTGGGAAGGGAATGAACAGTTTCTTGTGTTTAACTGTCTTTGAGAGTACCAGTGGCACACTCAGGTCTCTGGACTTTCCTTCAAGTTGGTGGAACTCTTTGAATCAACCATTGTCAAAACTACTTGATTGGCTGTTCAGTGTAATCTCACGTGCAGCAGTCTACAGCCAGCCAATCACTGTGCAAAATATTAACAAGGTCATAGTAGTGAAACTATAACTCAGAGATTACAAAAGACATTAAAATTCTGATGCCCCATTCATAAGGAAAAGATTGTAATGAGAACAGAGAATGGCACAACATTAATTCATTGTGTGACAAAGAATATAATGAGAATGGGAAATAGTACAAACATAACTCATTCTTGTTACAGCTTTAAGATTGTAATGTCATGGTTCATATCACATACTTAGAAAGAAAGGTATGGCAGAAGAAGAGCTACAATATTAAACGTAGTTAACCTGAGTGCTGTACATATTATATACACAACAAAATAAAAACCAGAACACTACTTAGTAACAATTTGTTTAAAATTGTTATAATTTCTCCATACATATTTGTTAACATTTTATTAATGCTGTTAATAGGAAGGGTCACAGTGTGTATACATATTAACAGAGCAGCCCTCAAAACCTTTTTACTGATGTATATATTTAGAAATCAATTACAATTAAAAATTAAAAAAAACTGACAGTGTCTGTGTCTCCTATGACACACATTACGAATCTGCCAAGACAGAGGCTGTCGTGTTTAGACATTTTGTTTGATACAGTGAAACGAAATAAAGCTATAAAACAAGTGATGTATTTGCCTCCTGAAATTATTGAATAATTTTAATTATTGCTCATCTACCACTCACTCAGCGATGTGCAATATCCTAACTAATGTATTAGACTTTATTGAGGCATTTAACTGGTAAGACATTAAAAATCTTTGACCATGCATCTGAGAGTCTGCCAAAGCCCAAAGCAACTTCTTCTTCATTCATTAAGTTCTGTGCAAGATCACCAAATCAATACATTTTACTTCGGTTTTAAAAGTAAATAATTAAATTTGTGGCAATTTCTGTTAAATAAAAAAGGAAATGTTCTCAAATACATTTCCAGTATATTAAAATTAAATATCAACTGGCATTTTCAATGCAGTAATGATACTACCAGATGTTATCTACTTACTCGCCTTGTCACTTTGTTCTCTGTTTCTATGGATTATCTTTGAATGAGCACATGCAATACCAGCAGCAAGGACTACAGCACAACTTCTGTAAAGTTTGTTTGCTTGCTTCAAATTCAACTCCGAATATTTGTAGGATGAACACTTATAAAGCCTCTATACCCAGTGCAGAGAATGAATAATATCCTATCACCACCGTGTCATTGGTAATACATAGAACATATTAAGCACATCCAAAATTAAAAGAAAGTATCTTGATCAGCCTCATGAAAGTATTTCTCAAACAAGAAGCAACCCATGGGTTGTACTGTACTTTTGGAATCAACAGATAATCATTACCATTTGAAGGATCTTGGGAACAAACAGCCTTAACAGTTTAGCTCTGCCGAAACTCTGAATCTTCATCCAACAGCATGGTTGATAAAATCTATGACAAATTTTTAATAATCTAAGATCTCTTAAGCATTCCATCTCCACCCCTGTGCACAAGTATGTTGCCCTAGCTTTGATTCTCTTTATTTCCATGGAATATGTAGTTCCTCACACACTGGCAGATAATACTTGTTGCCCCATCTTATTTATCAACATTCACACACACAAAAAAAAGAGTGTTTATAGCTTTTACTTGAAGGTATGGTGTAAAATAAGACTGCTGTGCGCTAGCATAGAACCACCAGGTTGGAAGAGACCCATCAGATCATCGAGTCCAACCATTCCCATCAATCTCTAAACCATGTCCCTCAGCATCTTGTCCATTTGTCCCTTAAATCCCTCCAGGGAAGGTGACTCAACCACCTCCCTGTGCAGCCTCTGCCAGTGCCCAATGACCCTTTCTGTGAAAAATTCTCAGTTCCTTTGCTATCTTCATGGCCCTTCACTGGTCTCCCTCCAGTAGCTCCATCTCTAACACAGTACTCTAGATGTGTCCTTGCCAGTGCTGAGTAAAGGTTACAGGCACAAAGCAAAGAAAATTAAAAAAAAAAAATTGTTCTCGAGATAGAGAAATTATTTAAAAGGAATTACTTTCGAATTGGAAGAAAATCTACCAGATTCCAGCTAAAAAGTTTAAGAGTATGAATAGATCAGCTTCTGAATATGATCCCTTATAACATTATTGCAAGCCTAGAGAGATCTATTATGATAAAAATATAACCCTGTTTCTTTGTCTCTTGCATAAAATGAAAGCTAATATAGTAACGGAATTGCAAAATTGTACATCATGGATTAGACTTTAACTACTCATTTGCCCAGAAGACAATCATTGCTGGAGAATCATAGCTGTATTTCCACTAAATTGGTCAAAAAGAGAAAGAAATTACTTTTATGTGGTTACTGTTCTTTCTAATCTAGGTGGATTTATTTGATTCAATATTTGTACAAATAGATACATTCCAGAAAGTGGCAAATATGTTTTTATAGTGTTAGTTGCACTTCAGTATCCACATTACATCCAGGTGCATTGTCAAAATGAGATAGGTGTAAAGACCATGAGGAGAAGAAAAAATGTGATTGTGTGAGGGATGTTATGACAGTTCTGTATGCATAATACATACATCCCAGGAGGCAATTCTGCATCTGTTACATATATTTATGTATTTTTACTTGTAATTTTGGAGATATTTAAGATTTATGGTGATAGGTTCTTTCCCCTTAAAGACAATAAAAGGAAAACATGCACCAAGGGTACGATTTTAGTGAGTGAACTGAGCTGTGAGCGAAAGTTGTGCACATGGTAAGCTCTGTGAAGGTTAAGAAATTTCTATTCTCCACACTTAGTATCCTTTCTGCAGCGGTTATCAAAACACTTTCAAAACAAACCTCTAATAGATTTGATCTATGTGTAGCTAAAGTATGTTTCTGTTCATTATAATGACTGAAAGAGGGTAAGAAAACAATTGCTAGATGTTAAAGTCTAACAAAGAAATGATGAAGATATTTTGTGAGTGAAAACAAAAGTCCTGAAGTCTCAGGGAATGAAGAAAGTGATGATAAATGAAGACAACAACACAAGGGTAAAGAGACAGAAAAGATAAAATGGCTAAAGAGACAGACAGTTTTATACAACTGTTTGAAGAAAGAACACGCTGTGTTGTACTGTAATGACATCTCCCTACTATTGAATTGTCTATGAAGAGATAGATGAGCTTTCTACTAGTTTCCATTACACAGCAGGCATCTTTTAGCTTCTGATACACAGGAGATTTGAAACAACACCTTCTTCAGAAGACTCTTAAATACATTTGGAAGGGAAAGAATAATAATTCTGCTATTTAATTTTGACTCCTTGAGATGGTGATTATTTACAGTCTTTTTTGAGAACTGAAAGGCTATCTATTTAAAGAAACAAAAAACCAGTGTGCCTTAAGGCACAAACCAGAAGTAAGCTCCAATTTTCAGATGCAATTCTGTAATTGTCTCTTATATATATTTTTTTAAGTTCCTTTGAATAATATCAGTCACTGTCAGAGACAGGCTACCACCTCAGATTAAATGCTTCTTATCTGGCATGTCAGTTATTACATATGAAGTTAAAAAAACCCAAAAACCAAAAGCACAAAAACTCCAACAAAACTTTAAAGACAGGAATGTGAAGCAAACCCTGAAAGTGGAAATATAAATTTGATGGCTAATATGTTCTTCTTTCATCCCTATTATTTTGAAGCAATTTTCATTTGGCAGAAGACTGGATGAAAAGGAAATTATTTAAGAAATTTAGGCGATAGCTAGAGGACAAAAGTATATCTTCAAATATTATCATTAAAAAACTCTAACAACTCATATTTCCCTTTGCTGGAAGGACAGTTAGCAAATTATACACTGTTGACTAAATACAGCTCACTAAAATATATTATAACCAGTCAATAATGTTACACTGCATCGAAAATTTAAAGGTCCATTCCAACTCGCACATCCGATGATTCTATGATTATCAATTCAAATTTCCAGTACCAATCTCCCTGTCTTCTTAGCTACTTCCAGAAATTAAATACTAACATACTTAATGTAACAAATAGTATATAATATTACAAGTCATTACTTTTTTATCAAGAAAAAGCTTTAATTATTTGAGTGCTATACTTTGTCTTGAAATCTGTCAATATATGCTAAGTGATAACCTGCGTAAAACAACTATAAACCTTAAAAAAATGTTTGGAATTACAAAAGTCAAAATACCAACATCAGATAGCCAAAAGAAATTAGAGAAATCTGCAAGTCCTAGACAAGTATATTATTTTGAGCTGAGATAGACTCTTGCGCTCTTTGAAAGCTGAAAGTCCTAGATATTAACATAGATCCAGTCCAGTCTCTTTTTATGGTTAATACGGAGTTTGTCTCAGCGCTTATTTTATCAAAACGGGTAAACTCATAAATATTTGAGCAGAAAACTTGTGAGGGGAGGAGGGAGGAGAGAGAAGTACATCTTAATTTGTGCCTACAAATTGAATTTCTGCCCCCCTTATAAGTCCGGTTCTACTAATATGGTCAGGCACAAACTCTAGGAAATCAAGTATTCTTACACAAAGTATTTTCAGTTTGTTTCCTTTGTCATTGTGGTAAGGTTAGGTCACTTTAAGGGAACTGAATGATGGAAAAAATAGAACCTTGTGACTTTAATGCTTTTCCACGCAGATGGGTTTTTTTTGCTTTGGGCATGTTACAAAAGAATAGTATTCTCTGAAGGTCAAACATGTTTCATTGTAGGTGGGGGGCAAGATTAATTTTGCCTATTAAAGTAGCTCCATAAGTAAGCTGAAGTTAATTTTCTTAATTCTGAAACTTTGATTTTCCCAGCATTTTTGCTAAACAGTTTCTTTCATCAGTAGAAGATAAATTAATGGGTTGTAGTTGAAGACAGCTATTTAAAATGTTTAAACCATACACTTAATTGGCATGTTAAAAGTTAGAGTCAGAGTCAACTCGAGTACATAAAAACGTATAAGCACATAAACTACAGCACTCTAGTCTGTGGCTCAAGAGGCATCATGCCATCCACTTCATTAATCACGGGTATGCCCCAAGTTTCAACACATGATGATTTATAGTCATTCTCTGTACATGCTCAGCTCTAAGAAGATAAAGGTTATCTACAGCATAAGAGCAAACTTAAGACACAGTTCTCAAATTTGAAGCACTGATTTTAATAAGCCATCTTGCATATTTTAATGGTTTCATGGTTTCTTATTATCCTAATCAAGAAGGGAGCTGCTACTCCTGACATAGGTCAAGCCACAGCTGAGAAAGATAATTCTCATACTTAAAAGAATTTTGTCTTTATTATGGCCAACGGTGTTAATTATGATGGCTTTTTATGAAGGAAAACAACTATTCATAGAACATGGATTAACACCACATCCAATGAGTTATCACTGCAGTGTCCAGCAGACAGCAAACAGAAATAAATGACTGTGGATTCCTGAGTTGAAATCCACTAGTGCCTCAAGGCTAAAAGGTTGTTTGATGGAAAAGCTAAACACCAACAGTTCTAGCAAAAAGAGAGAGAATGGGAACAATAAAGAAAGGAGCGAAGAATATGCTTTATTTATCAGAGTATATGCTATCCTGGTGATACTCTTTGTCCTCTTACAGAAGCCATACTGTTTTTTTGCATTCCACTTGAGAGAGGAAATTGACCCAGAGTGATAAAGAAGTCTTCTTTTGGCACGAGGATTATAAGGCTGATATCTTCTATCTCCTCAGGAATTTCCTTGTTGACTGGATAAACCTGTTCAAACGGAAACACTGTCTTCTTTAGTACGGTATCGTCAGACTAATCTGATAAGTAGGCACTCAAACACTTGTTAGATCATTTAAATATTTTAACTATTTAGACCATTTAATTATTTTAACTATTTCATACAGAAATAGCCTTTAGAGCTTTAACCACTAGTCTTGATTTTGAGCTCTGGTCCAAGTCCAAAGAAAACTTTTTTCTTAGGAGCTCAATGATACTGTCCTTGTGAACCTAATCTTAATTTACCTCATATTTTACTTGCATTGTGTGGGAAGCCTAAATGCCACACGATAGGTCCCAGGGATCTGAAGTGAGCTATTTACATGCTAAGATGTGCACTGCTCAGTTCTCTGTATTTGTCTGAGCCTCAGGTAAAATGGACAGGTTTTCAGAAGTGAACTGCCATAACTCTATTTGTTTGGCATTTGCAATTCATAGGGTCTGATGCTTTACATCTGATTGGAAAACATTGACTACAGTTTGTAGACTACAGAGAATCATTCAAAATAGCTAGCACTACTGTAGTAAGGAAAATATAAAGCACTGCAGTGATCTCTGGGCAGCTACTGAGTGAATAGTCAATCTGGCTAATGCAATCCTCAGAATCAGATGTCTTCTTATGCCTTCTTAAAATCCGTTACCATAGTATTCCCTTTGGAACAGTAGTTACTTTCATCAATTCACAGCTTTATGACCATGACAATTAATATGAGTGATATCCTGACTTGTGCTCATAAAAACAATCTCTCTCTAATACGAGTATAATTTGGAGATATAATACTCAAAGAACTAACTTTATGAACAGTGAGGATGATACTCTATAAGAGCTGATATACCATTATTCAAAGCCTGGATAACCAAGACAATGAATCTCTGTTTGAAGACATATCCTGAATAACACACACCAAAAATATACAAGAAGTACTTAAAGTACATGTAAGAATCAGCATCTAGTGAAATATTTAATAAATAATTTTCTTCAAACTAAAACTTCAAACTAAAAATGCTATATTGAGACCTTCAGTTTCTCTAGATGTCAATGTACTTTTCTATCCATAGTCTATTACAGAGGACCAAATTTGTTTTAAAGGCAGACATCTTCACTTCAGCAAAAATCACATCTATTTACACCAGAGCTGAATATGTCACAGAATCATAGAATGGTGTACATTGGAAGGGACCTTAAAGACCATCCAGTTCCAGCATGCCTGCTGTGGGTAGGGACACCTTCCACTGGATTAGGTTGCTCAAAGAATCATCCAACCTGACTTTGAACACCAGCAGAGGTGGGGGTCCCACAACTTCTCTGGGCAACCTGTTCCAGTGCCTCACCACACTCACAGGGGAAAAAAAATCTTCCTGATATCTAATTTAAATCTCTCTTCTTTCATCTTAAAACTGTTACCTCTCATCCTATCCCTGCTTTCTCTGGTAAAGAGCCCTCCCCGTCTTTTCTGTAAGACCTCTTTAAGTACTGGAAGGCTGTAATAAGGTCTCCTCAGAGTTTTCTCTTCTTTAGACAGAACAATACCAACTCTGTCTGTCCTCAAATGGAAGGTACTCCACTCTTCTGATTATCTTTGTGGCCCTCTGGACTCTAACACTAACTGAAAGAAATCAACAGAAGTGTAAAATTATAGTTATTTCAATAAAACCATGGATATGATAGTGAGAGATTTTTTTAGCATATATCTTAGTTACATTGTCACTATTTTTATAGTATGCAATTTTATTGAGAGGGATCCCAAGGTGGGACAAAGATCAAAGCCGCTAGAATACTAACGTCAACCAGCGTCATTGATCCTTTCTGTTCATTTGACTGTAAAGTAAGCAAGATATCCTGTGGAAAAGCTGCAGTACTCATTAGGCAGATTGAGTATTTTTACATTTCCTAAATTTCAAACAATTTAACACAAGATTGGACTTGACTTGATATAAATAA
Source organism: Coccyzus lansbergi (assembly GCA_033558105.1). NCBI lineage: Eukaryota > Metazoa > Chordata > Aves > Cuculiformes > Coccyzidae > Coccyzus > Coccyzus lansbergi. Next base: position 191,820 of record JAUMJK010000504.1, on the reverse strand, counting down.
GGACAACTGCCACCTCAATTTTTTTTTGTTATTTTTTTTAATTTTTTTTTCCCCTAAGTCTCCATTCCATTAAAAGTCGGAGTATTTCATTGATATGGCAGGTTTGTTTGATTTTTATTTGGCATTTACCACTAACATTAACATTACAACATTGCTTGCAACAGAGAAAGAAATATGATGAAAAGGAAATAAGAATCAGCTTCCCTAAAATACAATATGTGTGCCATTGTGCTGTGAACAGTAAATTTAAGAAAAATGAAAAATGTTGAGTACTTTTCTCAACCTGATTATTTTTCATTTTTTGTTTATAGGTATAGACATATATAAGTATATATGAGATATATATATCTCTCATATATATCGTGTATATATATATATATATGAGATATATATAAGATATACATATATATTATATATATGTATATCTTATATATGTATATAATATATATGATATATATATCATATATATTATATATTGTATATTATATATCTCACATATATCATGTGTGTATATATGAGATATATATAAGATATACATATATATTATACATATATACATCATATATATAGTATATTTTTATTATATTATATTTTTTATTATATTTATATATATTTATATATGTATATATGAGAGCTTCACCAAAAGCAGAGTGGAGTCATGTGCTCCTACACTATATTTGGAATACCTTTACCCTGTCACCTTCAAGAAGAGTTTTAATGCTGATTCTTGCCTGTCATTCTTTAGTGGAATTTCTGCCCCCCAGTCAGCCTCCCAGCTGATGACAGGCAGGATTCAGGCATACTACATTCCTAGCCTTAGTACCTCACTTAAATATGGAATGTTCTGGCAGGTGGTTAGCACACTTAGCTGTTTGTATGATTTCATACAATACCCAACAGTTGCATTCATCCTATCACAAGGCAAAATATCTACTTTGATAGATATTACAGCCTAGATACATAAAACATTACGTTCCAGAGAGATATTACACCCTTGATTATAAGATCAGACATTGAGATTGTAAAAGAAACATATTTTAATGACTGCTGCCACCAGAATCAGGATCAGACTAGGAAGTCCCCGCATGCTATGTGTAGAGATCCAGATATATTCAAAATCCTTCCTTCACAGAGAGTTACTTTTTGAGACTAATTGATCCTGGACAATGTAACACAAAGCCCTCTGAAATCTAGTTACTATGTGTTATAAGTTCTGTAAAGCAGTTTCCCCATCTGTGTCATATCTAGAGAAGCAGTTTTTTCATTATTATTCCTCAACAAACACATTTGGAAAGGCAGCTTGGATATGCTTACCACAGTGACAAGATTTCAAGTTCAGCTCTTTGCTATCTGTGGGTCGAAATTTTAGATGATGGGAGTCTACTTCAGTTAAAATTCACAATTAAGGAAATGGTTGGGTGGATAAATTTTTATTTATTAAGTCATCTGAAAGATAGTTGGTAGAAAATAATCCCAAGTTTATCCCATGTTAAAGTTTAAATCACTTGACTTTAACAAATTTCCCAGTGAATTCTACCACTTTTTAGTTTTATATTGGGTTTTATTACTCTATATCATCTTATCTAGGGTATTACCTTGATATACAATTACTCATTCTTAGTTCTGTGGGATTATTTACATTGCAAAATTAAAGAATTAGGATATTAGAAATAAGTCTTCAGTGTGCTTCAGCTTTCATAACTCTATATGGAATAGATTTGCCTGAGTTTATGTAGAATAAATAGGTAACTGAAGGATGAGAATGTTTAAAAATATCTGTAGGTATTACAGATCAAAACACAGGAGAGAAAATCTATTCAAAAAATGAGGCTATGCAAGTATGAGCTCCATCTTAACAAAAGCCACATAATAAATATCCTGCAGAAGAAAAGAGTTGTGGAGCTATCAGCAAATGAACTCACTCACACTTGAATTTCTGTCTATACTTTCCTGTATTATGTTCCACCCTTTCCCTGTTTCAGAGAATAGTATACTCAAAGGGGATATCCAAACATATATGTAATTTTGCCAGGGCAGAGAGAGGATCTTCTGAAATAGAGAGAGCAAAAAACATAATATAAATTTTCCAGCAACTTTTTTTGTTTAATTTTTGTGTTTGTTTTGGAAAATGGAAAACTGTCAACAAGTAAGGTTATCAAGGGCTGAATCATTCCCATACTCAACCACATCACTTTGCAGTTTCTCACAAAATTGCATATTACTTACATGCATGCACAAACATGTTGTCTTATTCTTTCATTTTACAATACATATTTGATGTGCACTGATAGCAGAGAACTCAATGCTTACAGAGAATGCATAGGAATTGATAGACTGATTTTTCTTTCTTGTCAGTGAGATACTTTTACAAAGGAATGGATTTAGCGTTTCCAGGTCTTACACAGGCACATACATCCTGATATACAAATTGACCTCTTCAAAAATCAACACTTTGGTTCTATTTTTTTTTTTTTTTTTTTTTGTATATTCACACCATCTTTCTGCTTGCCTCTGCCTTACCAATTAGTTTCATTTTCAGGCCTATCAGATCTGGTCCATGTGAGAATCAACAGAAACATCACGGTATCTTCCCAACCTCTTGGGAATGTGATTGCTTCTTTTTCTTATGCTAGTTCACTTTGTCCTCCAAGTAAGAATTCAAATGTCAATCATTTTTTGTTCAATTTCATGGGGTAGAATCACAAAAATGGCAACCAATCCAATTGCAAATTACTTGATGAATCTTCTTTGAAGAGTTGCCAATAATGCTAATCATCAAATGGTTGAATTCAGCTCTGTAGAAATGCATTTGTGAAGAACAGCAATCTCTGTGACTTTGACAAAGGAACTGCTGACTTGCCTCACTGTTTGTCTTTTGATGTGAAAGAGCAAATCGATTTATAGAGCTTTTGCTTGCAGATGTAGGATATGATTAGTATGCAGAAAGACCTTTCTACAGTGTCATTTGTTTATTTAGCTGTCTCTGCACTCAGCTCTGATTGTGTATACTTAATTAATGTATACAAAGCTAAAAGAAATAAAATCCTGGAACCATGATCATAGAATACTGTGCTACATGTCATTCGTCACCATGAAAATGTTATTTATATTTTATTGGTTACAAGGAAGGAAAATGCATACATTTAAAAAACTGTTTCAAAAAGTCCTTACGTTTGCCAAAAGCAGTCAGTTATAGTTACACCAAAAAAGTGTCAATGAAAGCTGTTCGATTTAAGTAGGAGGTTCTTTTTTACCCAGTGTTTAAATTTTTATTCCAAACAGTTGTTTGAGTCTTTATAAAAAGTACCTCTGATGCCTTCCTGAGGTCAAAGTACTCTGTAAAACATCCTAAGAGACCTGAATCATTCTGTTCTTCAAGGCCTTCTGATTCTGTTGCTTGGAATTTTTAGCTGAGAAAGAGTTTAAAGAGGAAAGCAGAGACACTAGAGACCTTCATGTCAATAATGAATGATCAATAGAAGTCACACACTAGAAAATTGACATTCAGTCAGCAATTCTGTGTTATTCGTGCACATTTTACATTGTCTATTCAGGTTTGTTGTGGGGAAAGTAGAGACAGCAAGGCAGAAAAAACATAGAATTCACCAGAATAACAAATAATGGAATCCAGAGTGACATCTAGTGACATGCTTTATTAGAAGTATGAACATTTAATTGCTAAAGTACACTGATATTATCATATTAATCAGTTTTCCTGAAATGTTACTTAAAAAAAATCAACTTACTAAAATGTTCTCTCTGATATAAACAGCAGTTCAACCAGAAACAGATTATCTATAGAAACACTTTTCATGTTTAATAGCACTATATTCTATAATTAGTTTGTGAGTACATATTCACCCTAGAAATAAGTTCCTCAACTCATCTGCAAGACCTTAAACTCCTGTATTCTTCAGCCATGAGTACTAACTCAAAATCCTGAGATGACTAATCTATTCAGGTTCTTGTACCATAATTTTCAAGGTGGCAGAGCATGTCTTTGACCTTCTGTCCTAAAGTTTTCATTGAGTTACCTGCAGGATTCTGGACACTGAAGGTACTGTAAAAAAGGAAATCATATTGAAACGTTGAAATACAGAATACTCTGTTCTCAACCCACTTTCCATTGAATAGTGAAACATACAGTAATGCCCTTAATTTAGTACAAAAATGCAAGAGCAATTGGCATTATTAAAAGAAGAATGAGATTGATGTGCAAAGACTATGGAATAATAAAATAGTAAAAATTATGCATAATTATCCAAAAACAACTTTAAAGCAATGCAAAAATATTATGTTATGATTAAATTACGTTACTAGTACTGTGCTTCAGCAAACAGGAAAGTGTAGAAGTCACTGCATGTGACTAAAATAATTTTGTGGGTTGTAAGATGGATGAATATATAAGTTACTTTAATCAAATCTGCTACTTTAAATCATATATTTGTTCATTTTTCAATTTCAATGTCTAAGAAATGTTTATCATTTTCATTAGAATCACTGCAGCACAGAGAGGAGGCAAAAGAAAATTAGACTGATGAAGCTCCCATGTCAGTAATTTAAATCAACAAATCAATTAATGGGAGAGAAAAAAAGAACACTTAAAGTATTTGGAAAAAATAGGTCTATAATTTTTGGGAGGAGGTTACCTTCTTTCTAGATAAAGAACAAGGGTAAGTTACTTTATAAGCATATTGTCATTATAACATAACAATCATATAGTAAAGAAAACTTAGACTTTAAAAGTGTTTTACTGTATAAAGACCACCATCTCTAGAGGTGCTAGATTTCTTTCCAAGTTTTGTTAGGAGTTTGATCCTTCTTTTCTTATATTCTGATATTGTCAGACTTTTAGAATTTAACTTCCTTTTGGAGAAAATCACATCTTTCCTCAGATGTACCTCATAATTACTTTTATATAAATGCAAACTTTGAACAGGCAAATATGCCTTTAGGTTGCATTTTTCCATAAATGCTCAACTTTATAAAAAACAAATGATAGTTCTTATTTCGCTGTACAGAGTGCCTGTCTTAGTTTTCTTTCTTCCTTACGTTTAAAATCAAAGTCATAGGAGCAGGTCAAAGTCTTTGTCATTCTAGCACTTCCTAGTGCTCTTCTAATGAAGCACAGAATGTGGTGTAGTGGTCAGATAAGACAAATTCAGGTGGTTTATTTCATTAACATATCAGAAAGCCGATTACATGTACAACGAATTTTTACTTTTTGTCTTTATTCCATAGATCACTCCAATCTGTGCATATATCCCATAATTTTCTTTCTTCTATATCTTGAAGAGCCTTGTCCCCATATTCTACATATTAGTTTCTCGTTATTTCTTCTCCACAGATTTTCTTTTGTTTCTTCCCTTCTCACACTCCAAAGTCCTTCCAAATTCCTCTTTCCCATCCTCATTACTTATAGCACTGTATCTTTACCATAAGCAATAAACAAACTAATTAACCAACCAGCAAACCAGACAGGCACATCACAACAAGTCAACTCTCAAAAAAGAGTGACTCTTTTAACAATCTCTAGTTGCTTTCAGTGGGATAGCATCAGCTCATAATTAAAGTACTCTGTTTTAAAAATCATAGAATCATAGAATCATAGAATCATAGAATCACCAGGTTGGAAGAGACCCATCGGATCATCGAGTCCAACCAATCATTTTTCCCAAAAAGCTCAGGAAAATTTTGTCAAGAAGGTGAGAAGAACACAGTTCTATGAAGAAACCAGGCAAAAAAAAAAAAAAAAAAAAAAAAAAAAAGCCTCTTTTCAGAAATAAATCTATTAATTTATAAAAATTTTTAGAAAGAACTTTTCCTATGGGTTTAGCAAAAGCATTGCAATTTGATCTACACAAACTAAAACAACTGTGACTCTTCTTACTGCATAGCAATTTAGTTGTGACCTTCCTAACGCAGGTCTTTCACTTCCAGATTATGGTGGGAAAGCTGTCATACATATAGAAACACAGCAACATAGTTACTACTTTCCATTTGAAATCCCTGAATTGTTGTTACAATTAGGTGTAACAATTTCCTTACTCCCTTTTTCCTTTCCCTTCATCTTTATTTCTTTTCTCCTTCCCTTCCTTGCTTAGAACTCTCTTTCATCCTCTTTCTTGCATTTCTGTTACTATCCTCCCCACTACATTTGATTACTCACAGGCAATTCCACCAGGTTTATCCCATCTGGCTGGTCTCTTGCTCTTGCCCTGGTCACTGTCCATATAAAGAAAGGTATTTCCAACAGAAAACAGAATTGACAAGTGTAACAAGAATTCTGAGGTCCAGGATGCATGTAGTAGCAGTCACAGTGACAACTGGATTGTCCCAAGAATTCTGAGACCCTCAGAAGGTGCTCCTTTAATTAAATAGAGTTAATTCAAATATGTCATGCCTTGCACTTTTGCTGAAGCTGCTGGTGCATTATTTTCCCAAGAATGATGACCTAATTAAATAGATTTTGGCATAGACTCACAAAATCTGCACTTATTTCACTCACTTTATAATTCTTTCATAACTGCAGGAGAAAAACTATTTCTCAATACCTCTTCAATGCATAATGAACATTAAACAGGAAAAACCAGCTCAATGTGCTTTTATTATTTTTCAGATGTTGAAAAGGCATGAACCATGTCAAGGATTTATTAATAGGATTTGGGTAACTAATGGTCCTAGGCTTCTTTGAAAAACTCAAGCCAGAAGAGGGAGGTTCTCGCCATGTTTGCACAACATGTTGATAGAATCATTTCTTGTATTTTAATCATAGTCCTCATATTAATGACTGGCATAAGAGTCTCTAGATTGTCCTGGACTGGTTTCCTAGTTCTCATTTTGGTATCATTACTATTAATGATGTCTTAATTCTCAGTAACTTTGATAATTCTTCTCTGATCTCAGGAGTTTTGATGTCCTGATCCATTCTTCACCCACAGTGTTGTAAAACTTTCAGGAGAAACTTCATTAACTAATTGTATGAAAGACAAGGGAATCACAACCTTTTTCTCTGACAATTCTAACCAAATTAGTTGCCGCTGTGTTCTGTGGAACTGACTTCTTTTCAAGAGTATATGTGTGTTTTCATGCATAGTAGCTTTGTTCAGAAGATCCCTACAAAAATCACTCTCCTATGTGACAGATGTGGAAAAATGTCATGTGTGAGACTGCTGAAAAGTACTGGGAAATGAAAAAATATGGGAAACAAAAATAACCCCAACCCTTACTGATTTGCTCAAGACTGTTCTAAACATTGTGCTATTGAAACAATCTTATTCTACCTTATGTTTTTTTACATCTTTCCTTTTATTCCTCCTCTCTTCTTTAACAAAGGGACAGGAGTAGGCTTTAGCTTCGCTAGTACCTACCCTGGTGGTTACAATGTGCCATTGAAGAAAGAATGGTGCTGAAAATAAAGATTTGAAACTCTCAGACTGAGAAACACTCAATTTCTGGGGAGGAATGAGGGCCTTTATCCCATCTTTAAAAAAAAAAAGGAGAAAAAATAAAAATAAGAGAGAGAAAGGGGAAAAGGTAAAAAAGGAGAAAAGGGGGAGAAAAAGAAGTAATGGGGGAAGGAAGTGGAAGGAGAAAAAAGAAAAGTGGGAAAAGGAATTAAGAAAAAGGGGTAAAAAGGAAGAAAAAGAAAGAGAAGGAAAGAAGGAATAAAATATTAAAAAGAAAAAGTAGGAAGAAAAAGCAAGATGGAAACTGCCCTGTCAGAGCTGTAGCATTTGGAACCAGAGGTAGACGGAAGTGTGCTGTGAAATGACACCTTTCAAAGAACAGCGAGAGTCTCAACATGCCCATGGTTTTCTATAGGAGATCTCTGCTAAGGTTTTTCTAGAACTCCTAAGGTGCTCAAACAAACCAATCATGGATATCTAATGCTTTCAAATGGTTGGAGCTTTGGTGCTCTGATCCAGTCAGATGAGGCCAGGTACCAGTTAAAGTACAGCAGTGTCCCTGCTGGTAATCATACAGCTTATGCTCAAGTTCTTGCTTTACCATCACTTAAACTAGCCTTTATCCTTCCACATTCAAGTAACTTAGCCTTTCAGAAGCAGTAAGTCTCCGTAAGTTGGAAACAAAAATGAGCTGCAAATACTCAGTAACCTACAAAACATGCCTAGATAATTGTATATCTCAATACAAGTGAAGGAGCCTATTTTGAAACATTGTCCAAACTACCAAACATTACATCGTCTTCCCTGGAGGTGTTTAAGGCACGGGTGGACAAGGTGCTGAGGGGCATGGTTTAGTGTTTGATAGGAATGGTTGGACTCGATGATCCGGTGGGTCTCTTCCATCCTGGTTGTTCTATGATTCTGTGATTCTAAATACAGATTTCTAGTGCCAAGTAGTATCCAAATTAGAGAGGGGACATGGTGTGGACACTTGACTATTCCAGTGAAAAAGATACTATCATGTAAGTCACAAAGCACTTATGGGGCTGCTCTTCAATACTTGCAAAGGCAGAAGATTATCTATAACCAGAGACTGAGAGGACATCTTCTGCCCATTACTTTGCTTGTTGAGCTGATGATTTGGAAAACCAAATCACATTGTCTAAATCTGCTATTAATACTTTGTAATATTAGACTTTAACTAAAATACCATGATTTACCATACTGAAAATAAATGTAATTAATGAAAACTTATAAATACGGATATGTTGTAAATAAGAACAAATAAAGAAAATTTTGCACTTCATGTCAATAAATCCCTTGCTGCAAAAGCAATGTGTGTGACTGTAAGGCTGAACTCGCCTCCTGTTGTTTCAAGTGCTCTATGAGCACCTTCAGTGTTGTGCTTTGGGAGCCGTAATAATAACTATACTGTAGGAACCAAATGTGGCAGCATTTACAGCCCCTGTAGGAGTTGGTTTTGTGCTCTCTCTGATACAGATAAGAAAAATAGTTGTCTTGATAGGCTAACTTTGGAAAATCTTCAGATGGTAGTTCATGTACCAAAAGGAAGATTTTGGGGTTTTTGAATGGGAAAGGAAAGGAGTTTGAAAGAAAGTGCATTAGATAGGAAGGAAAATTACAATGCTTCTAATATCACTTCTCACATCAAGGTCACATACCTCTGCAGTCTGCATGCAAGAGTTTTAGTGGTTCATTTTCTCCCAGAGGCACTTGTACCTTAGCACTTGCTTTCCCTCCAACATGGGTTTGGCTTAGCCTGGCTAGAATGGTATTGATATCTTCTCTGCATACCTCTGTACAATTTCTAAAAAGGAAGGCCAGGGAAAAGTACAGCCATTATGTTTAATGTTAATATAAAATACCAAAAATTACTCCAAGAAAGGAAAAATTTCAGCTTTTCACAACAGGCAATGCCTTTCTCCTAACTGAATAAATGCCTCTTTGGAATTACCTGACTTCCAATATCTCCTGACTTCCAATATCTCCTCTTCCAAGGAGAGACAATTTAAGAAAATAGTTCTTTACCTTTTTGCATGTCAATGAGAAGAGCAGGTTTTCATGCAGTATTTGTTATTCTCACTAATGGTCCATTTCTATATGTCTGGTTTGTTGCACAAATGATGGAACAAAATGACATAGAACTGTACTTCAGAGCAAGACAAGCAATGTGGTTTCTAAAACCAGAAATTCTTTTTATGTCAAAAGGATGACAGAATAGGCGTCGCTTATGGGACAGTTTCAAAGGAGCAGAATACTCAGTAAAGAACTTCTGTTTTCTTTTAAAAACACTAAAATAAATACAAACATATTTAAGACAGAGAAAACACCTAAAAAAACCAGTTCAAGGCACACCACAAAATAAACAAAAATTAAAACTTCTTCTGTTCTATGAAAGTCATTTTGAATCTGGGATTTTAAGAGAAGAACTGATTAAAATATATCTAAAAGTATCTCAAGTACTCCCACAGACTCCATAAGATGTTCCAAGCCCCAAATGAGAGATAAGCATGATGACTTTAGAAAAAAGGATTGCGTAGTGTAAAGGTGCCCTTAGTCTTTAGCCTAGATTGTCATTCTTTTCTTCTTTTAAATGTATATAATTACATTTTAAGATATTCCTTAGATGAAATTTACTGTAATTGTTATGATCCTGCTTAATAGTGTCTTGAGAAACAAAACAACAGATCCAAATAAAATATCCCTCCTTAAAGTAGAAGTCAAAGGCTATCCACATGGAAGACTGAAAAATAATCAGATTTTGCATTCCATCCTTTCAACAATACAACTACACTTTCAGATATGCTTTGTTGTTTTCTTTTAATTCACGAAAATTAATCTTATAGATGTAGATGCCAGATTTGCATTAATTAAAACTCCACTGTAGAAGCCAGGCTTAATTGCAATCAAATTTGCTTAATTATGCATGGCGAGAGATTCCCAAATGAGAAAGGTTTTAGTAAGGATTTTTGTTTTTTATACTGACAAAATAAATTGAAATTGTCATTTTTTGTGTTTTATGTAACACTTGTAAATAATTTGTGGTGCACCTTAAGTCTTCTATGTAAAGCAATGTTATTGCTTAAGTAATTATAACAATCTGCATTTTTCATTGTTAATTGTGGGTGTCAGCCTCATTAATTTTAATTTACAGCCTGTAATGAAATTAAGAAAATTTTGTGCTGATCTGCTGAAACTTGTTTTATAGAAAGTTACTTAATAAAACGGAAGTTCAGAAAAGTAAGGAATTTATTTGTGCATTGTCAAAGCAAGTAACAAATGTTCATTTTTCTTACAAGTTTTACTTCTAATTTTAAACCAATATCTGGTAGAGCAATTTGTGTCAGAAAGTTTGAGGAAGTTCAATCTGCAAATTTTTCACTTCAAAGAGTAATTACATAGAACGTAGACATAATATGTAGTTTTATTGCCAACAGATAATATGTCACTGCGCTCAAAAAGTTTGTTGTAGCTTTATTCTATTGTTCATACAATTTTATTCTGTCTGCGCACTGCTTGATTAGACAAATGACTTAAATCACTGTACTGAACATTTAAAAAGGCAAATATTAATAACTTTGGAAATCACAAAATAGCACATCATGAACTGTATCTGAACCATGTAACCACAGTTGTGCAAATGGATGTGAGCAGTTGAATATATTTCCATAAAATCACAAAAACCTCAAAACCAAAATGTGAGTTTTGTGAGTTGAAAACATTATTTTATTATAAGGTGCTGCTGTCAGATTCAGAGAAGGGTATCCTGCACTGCAACTCTGATCTTGCCAATGCATGCGGACATGAGCAAGACTGTTACTGCATCTCTGCTTTGACAGGCTCATCACATAAAAACTATTCTCCAAGCATCAGATATCTTACTGAAACCAACAGAACTGAAAATCATGTTCAAGACTGCACTTCTTACATTAGGAGGTAAAACATTTTCTAAAAGACTAAAAAAAAATGACTTTTAGATATTTTTATTACTACACTTGATGATTGCAATTATCCTCAGCTCAGGTAGATCTTCATCCCTGTGTTTAAAAGGGAGCTTTAGGTTTAAACCAAAGAAGATTAAAGGTTTAAACTAGCCTGAAGAAGGTAAGAAACTTTGTTGTCACTCATGGAAGGTACTCAAAGTGGGTAAAATATTTTTGCTACTTGTTTTCTGGGGAAGTTCCATATTCAAGATATATATATATATATATAAAAATATATATATGTAAGAATTATATATATATATATATGTATACTTATATACATATATCTTGTACATATTCTTATATATATGTATATATATTCTTATATATATGTATATATAAGAATTCTAGGTCTGCGAACTCTATTAGTTTCAGGGATTACTTTACAAAACAAGTTCTACTTTCCTATTTAAACAAATACTTTTCTTTCTCCTAAGGACAGTGCTAAAGAGAATAAAACATCCTCACCGTTCATTTTAAGGTGTTAAAAAAGCAATTATTTTTGTGACAAATATCGCAGTTTGACTAATGAATACAAGATTACAATGTAGTATTAATAAATGTTTTTTCTGAATAATCTAATGCAATTTCCATTTCAATTAACTGGTTTGGAGTATTGGAATTATTAAAACTTTTTAATATTTTGAAGATGTGAAAATATATTAGAAATCTAATGAACTGGTTACACAAAATAAAATAAATTTACATAGTATTAAATCAACTGAAAAAGTCTGTAGAAAACTCAAACAGAAAGAAAATTCCACTGCGATAAATGTTTACAGTCAATACTGTCTGGAAGCTTCCAGTAAAACAACTTAACAAAATCCCAAAGCCAATACTATAATCCTAAATTCTTTAAAAGAATTGCTTTATTTCTGTATTATTTTAGCTTTTTGATTATACTGTAAAGATAAATTCTGACCACATGACAGGTTTCGGGGTTTTTTTACATTTAAATACAATAAAAAAGAAAAGTTTCACTTTTTGTTGTCCAGCACCTAGAATTCTGTGGTCTATTCTCTTTCTTCCAAAATGTACTTACCTATTTCACTCAATTAAAAAGTATCAATTCTGTTTTCTTTCTTCATTGCCGTTGTTTTTCTGTGATGTTTTGAAAATTCTGTAAAACATAACATTCTTAAAATTAAACATAACAGAGCCAAAAAACTCTGCTAATGTTGCCTGTGGACCTATTATTTAGAGTTTCTTTTTAATATACTCAACCTTCTGCTTTTAAAACTTCAGCCCTTCAGACTCTGTCCTTCCCTTTCTCTGTTCTGCTGAGTTTGCATCATTGCCCCAGCCATGCAAGAAAACAGAAAGATATGGCTTAATTAGGCTGCAACTTTATTAATTTATCTGGGGACTATCCAGCAGCAAGTTTTACAGTACAGGTCATAAATTTTTCATTAATTATTTTCACTTGTAGGAGTGCTGCCATTAGCTTTCATTCCCTCTGTTAGCAGATCCTCAGCCCTCAGTCGCTGATCCACCACCATATTTAAATGATGGTTAGGGAAGACAGATTCTTTTCTTGCTGCACTAGACTTTGGAAGTCCTGCTTCCAGTACCCACTCCCTTTTGAGGGAGGTTTTTATTGTCCTTTTCTAGCTCTGCTTTACCGAATAAGTGTATCCTTTATGTTAGTTCAAGTAACTGAGATGTATTTTACTTTGTTGTAGAGGTAGATAACAGGAAGAATAGGCTGAGAGAGCCTAAATTATATCCTTTCCATAAATTAACATGGTCAGTTAGTTGACCTGAGTTCGACTGACCTGCCAAGCTATTCACCTGAAGGACTGACTCACAAAAAGTGTGAAAAAAGGCAACAGGAGTTAGATCTCTTTTTCCAGGTAGTTAAGTAAAACAAACAAAGGCCCAACTTTTGCATTATAGCTCTCACCTCAGAACATCTCCTTTGCTCTTCATAATATTCCCAGAACTCCTTCACTTTTTAATTTTTACTGGAAGTCATTCAGTGTGGATTTACTTGTCTTGTGTTTTAATTGGTGTAAGAGACATTTACTGTTTCAATCCTGCACAGACTTGCACAATGTTTTGGATTAAAATTATTACACGATTTCATAAAATTTAATGCAAAAAATGTGAAGGAAAACAAATTGCAACAGACTAGTTGTGGGAGAGGCTGTTATTTTTCTAGCATACAGAGACATTTCTCAGATGTGCAACATCTATAATAAGTATATAAAAGCATAGAAACCCAATAATATTATAATGCATGTAACAGTCCATACAATATTATATAAAGTAAATAAAATGCAAACATTTTTTTTTTTATACACATGCCTCTCAGAGTTTGCACTCAGCACATGTGGAAGCTAGTGGGAGAGAAGAAGAAATAACAAACCCATGGCTGGGAAGATGAGAAAAGGAACCTTGAGCTTGTGTTCTGCTCTCTGCTGCTACTTTTCCTATGTATAGCTTGTTACTCTTACTGAACTTTAGAATGGAAAACATAATCTTGTAAAACAGATGAGACATGTAGCATACTGCATGATCCAGCATATGCTTGATCCATCATAGCTGTACAAGTGAGAGATAAAAACACTGCAGCATAGAACTATTTTAACGTATAACTGAGAAAACATTTTAAAATTATGGGGACATACTCAATTTATTACTGCAAATGGGGGAGGAGGAGTGCCGTCACTGTGCCAGGTGACCAAGAAGGCCAAGGGCATCTTGGTGTGTATCATATATGGTGTGGCCAGCAGGTCCAGGGAGGTTATTCTCCCTCTGTACTTGGCAGTGGTGAGACAGCTCCTTGAATCCTGTGTTCAGTTCTGGGCCTCTTGTGTGTCCAGAGAAGATCAACTAAGGTGATGAAGGGGCTGGAGAACAAGTCTTATGAGGAGGGGCTGAGGGAACTGGGATTGTTTAGCCAAGAGATTGTTTAGCCTTATTGCTCTCTACAACTACCTGAAAGGAGGTTGTTGAGAGGAGGGTGCGGGTCACTTCTCCCAAGTGACTGGGGACAGAACAAGAGGGAATGACCTCAAGCTGCACCAGGGGAGTTTCAGACTGGATATCAGATAGAAATTTTTCCCAGAAAGGGTCATGGGGTACTGGAACATGCTGCCCAGAGAGGTGGTTGAGTCACCATCCTATTTAAAAGATGGATAGACGAAGTGTCCAGGGTTGTGGTTTGATGGCAGGTAGGAATGGCTGGAATCAATGATCCAAAGGGTCTTTTCCAATGTGGTAATTCTATGATTCTATATTGCCTGGCAGTGAAATAATTTTCAATGTGCTTTTCATTCTGAGATAAAAATGTGTAGCAAAGACTTCATAGGATTTCCCAGCGACCATAGATGATGTCCAAAGTAGATTCACAGTCTTGTATGTATACTACATGTTGGTGGTTATGATGGATGATGGTCTTCTCAGTGTGCAATAAAACTTAGAATGTAATTAATCTGATGTGTTATAAGAACTGTACAGAGTTAAAATCAGGTAGTGATAGTCCAGGCTTCTAATGTCCAACCCCTAAGCAGACTTTACTTCTTAAATGGATTGCAGCTTGTACTCATACACCTCAGTGGCCTACTGATTTTTGACCTTGTTTCTGAGGTTTATAAACAGAGAAACAGCAATAGTAATATAACACCCTTAGGAAGTCAATTCCAATCTGCATGCAGTGCATAAGGTATATTTTACAGTGATACTTATGATTTTCATGTTGTCATCTAGTAATAAATGTTACTTCTTCTGAGAGTAAGAATAACATTGAAGTACTAGGAAATATGGTTCTGAGACCTATTACACATTTTAAGGTTATTTGTAGATTTAAGTCTTCTGATCATGAGTGTCACCTGCTGCTCCCCAGTGCTCTAGTGAGCTGCCAAAATGTAGAGAAGATGACTTTTTCCCTATAGGATGGGTATAGTAATAAAAGTAAAAACAAAGCACATTTTTGTCATTTTTAAATGGTGGTACATTTAGAATGACATTGAATATAAATTTAAATTTTAAAGCCAGGGTGAGGACAGGGTGGATGTAAGCAGCTGCTAAGTCAGCCGAGATGCTCTTTTTCTTTCTATTCTTAAGGCAGGAGGACATTAATGAGTGTGAAAAATAAATTAATAACAGAAAAAAAAAGAAAATAATTTAAAGAGAAAGAACAAAGCTTAAACCCAAGGAAAAGACAAAGAAAAAAATCTTGTTTGGAAAGGAAGGACTTTGACATTCTTATTTAATTATCAGTGGATACACAGGACAGAGGAAAGAGATCTATTTCAAAACTGTGACTCAATGACAAGTTGATGTGTAATAGTTTGCCTGAAGACCCAGACAACATCGTTAAGAGAGAGACAAGTAAATTGTAGGTAAGAAATAAAAATAAATGTTTCCACACCTCTGACATAACTGTAAAAGTTAAAAGGCTACTGATAAATTGGAGACAGATGACTATTGTTCTGGCAAAATAAGGAAACTTAATTCATTTTTGGATAACAACATTGCCAGTTCTTGCAATTTTATTATAAGCCTCATGACATTTGATGCTTTTCTTAAAAACCTAGCTCCTGGATTTATACTAATTAGGAGGCTATTAACTTTCATAAAAATATCATGTTCCCAGTCGTGATATATAAGCAGAAAAAATTAGAGCATTTCCTAAAGGAGTGAAAGATGGAAGTCAAACAAGGAGAACCCCAATCAAGTTATTAAAAAAAACAACCCAAACCTATGAATTCTCAAAGTCTTACTCATGATTTCTGAATATTTGGCAACACTATATTAACTATAATTAGGTTAGAGATTTATTAGGTAATAAAAACAGCAAAGCAGATAAGCGTCTACACTGAAAAAGCAGAGCATGCTGAAAATCAGCCAAAGAAGTTGAAATTACAAAAGCTTTCAGTTCGCAATGGAAACTTTTGGGTATTTTGTTGTTTTCAACATATGATTCTGTGTAGTTTTTCATCAAATAAAACTCTGACTAATTTTAAAAACTGGTTTTCAGAACCTGACTTTTTCCGTTGGCAGCAAACCCAGCCTCCTATAATAACCTTTACCTGCTAGGGATCCATGAATATTGTTGAATTCCTGTCCATCACTATTTTAATTTTCTCAGACTTCAGTGATTTGCCATAAGACCATGCTGCTACTAAGATAACTTGAGCAGAGAGCTCTAGCTCATTTCTTCTGTTAATTTCATGTTTGCACAGGAAACTGTGAAATTTAAGAATTGCACTCAGCTAGTAGCCAAAACCCAATAGTTTGCCTTGGTCGCAAACACTCTCTGGTAAGAAACAATCACTGAAATAATACGCCACATGAATCAGCTCTGCTTCCTGCAACACAGCACATCCCAGAGACAGACATGTGAACTGTTATTCAAACGCTGTACAAGTTATGGAGTCCATCCATGCTGCTTTGACAAAGCAATACAAACCCTAGAAGCAGACTATATTAAGTTTAATTAAATTGACCTCAATGGTGTGGGCAGCTCTACTCTTTCCAAGAAAGAAGAATAATTATCAAATACCTTTTTAATCTGAAAAAATTCCAAGGAGATTCACAGATTCCTACCTATCAAATGGATATCTTTTTTTCTGTTGCTACACCTCCTACAGTTTTTTGAGGTAAAATAACTTCTCCCTTTGCTAAAATATTTTGTTTATACAGACCGTGTAGTACCGCACCACCATCTGAGTGTCCAGATCTTAATTACCAGGGCAGTACTGCACACCCTGGGTGCACTGACCACATCCACTTTTGCTCTAGCAATTCCGAGCTGTTCCTTAACACCTGACATTGAATATGCTGGACAAAGCATAAATAGTCCATCAGGTCTACATGTCTCCCAGTGCCTGAAAGTCCTATTAGATTTGACTCTGGAAAATCTGGTAATTGCAGGACCAGAAACCCCAACCTGAACAAAAGTACCATCATCAAATTTGGGCAACACAGTCCAGTCCCATAGTCTGTTGCAGTAATACTATATTGCTGAGGAGAAGCCCCAATTCTCAAATATCTGTCAGATATTCTATATAGAACAATCTATATATTCCAGCTGGGGCTGTAACACTCAGCTCCAGTACAATAATATTGTCAGGAACTTTGTTGGATGAACTTTGTCTTCTTACCCTGTGTAGTTCCTGGATATTACCCTGACCTGACACTCTAGTTATGATTTGAGACTTATTTGTCCTTGCAATTTTCCCCAACTACTGGCTACCTGCAGTGTCTTTTCTGCATGTTAGTGATTCTATGGCAGACCAAGAACACCTGCAACTGTCTTGGATGGCACCAAGGTCCTACTCATCTTCCAAAGAGAGACATTTTTGGTACTTCTACTGGCCACAAATTGTCCTTAATTCTGTGCCATTCTATCGCAGGCTCCCTCCCTGATCTCTACATTCAGGAATAAAGAAGAGAGAAGAAGAACTCTGCATTTTCCATCTTCCCTCTCTAGAGAGATAGAACATCTTTTCAGATTCATTACATCCCTGCCCATCAGTTTCTCATTTGACCTACCTGTAAATATAATGTTTCCACATTGCTGCCAAGCCTTAATTGTTGCTCTGGAGTCAAATGGTCTTCCCCGAGGTAAAAAAACCATCATAATATCTCCTATTTCTTCCTCCCTTTGGTCAGTGTTTGCACACCCTAGGCCCTGCAAGGGGGAAGCCTAAGGTAGCCCATCTAGAACAATTTTGTCCTCTTTCTCTCATAGGAGACAGAGCCTTAGTACTCAATGGCAGTTTTGGAAGGTAACAAATACTAAAACAGTGCCGAGGGCAAAAGGCTTCCTGAGTCCTCCAATCTCAGGTTTAAAAAACCCAAGATTTTGAGAATCATACTTTTCATCTGTTTTCATCTATTAGAATCATAGAATCATAGAATCACCAGGTTGGAAGTGACCCACCAGGTCATCGAGTCCAACCATTCCTATCAAATGCAAAATAGAAATACAAAATGTGTATGAAAACTCAATTTCTTGGTCTTTATTGCTAAAGAAGTGAGGATAAGTGTAGGAATGATAAATTTTCTAAGAAGTTATATGTATTTCAGCACTACTGAAGAAATAAGATGATAAAGTTCATCTTCCAGTCTACTTTATGAGAAAATATATTGGTTATTTCGGAACTGAATCTTCTTTATGGAAAGTTTTGGAACAATCATTCAAATTATTTGACTGACTGAATAGCTTAATAGCAAATCACAGTATATCCTTACCAATCACAGCACTTCCTGAAAGCAAGGAACTCATTAGCATGATTCTTCTTTTTATAAAGGGATTTGGGGGATACCAGAGAATGACAGTTTGTTACATTAACTGAAAATCAAATAGACAAAAAATAGTACGACATTTGGGGAGCTGTAATATAAATGGTGAGGGAAAAACCAACAAGCTTTCTGTAACAGAAAACTGTGCTTCTGTAATGTGTTGGAAGGTTCTGAAAATATTAATAAGATGGTAGATGAACGTGACCCAGTGGACATAATTTACTTGTATTTCAAAAAGCTTTAGAAAAGGTTCCTCATAAAAGAATATTAAAGACAATAAATAACAATGAAGTAAGGGGCAAAGGCTTGTCATGGATTAAAAAGTGATTAAATGATAGGAAATAAATAGTTATAACCTCAAAGAAGAGATATATTTATAATGGAGTGTCTCAGGGGTCGGTACTACGATCAAGTTATTTAATATATTTTTTTAATTATTTGGAGTAAGTGGATTGTAAGGTGGCAGAGTTTGCTGATGACACTGTACTGCTGAACAAGTTACCACTTGCTTAACACATGATGGTAGTCTAAAAATCAGCCTGTCCTGCTCTGAAAATCACCAACAACAGGAATAAGTAAAGAACTTTAGCACGGTACAGGGAGGGAGGGAAAAGTTACAAATTTGGCTGTGTGTCAACTGTTCAGCTTTATCTCAAGATTCACACCATGAGTGCTTACGTTTTGGTAAACATAAGGTAAAAACTGGGAGAGAGAAAAATGTTGACGTGGCCTCCATTGTGAAATGTTTGAAAGACTGGACTTTCATACATTACCTTCAGTAAAATCTGAAGTTTTCTTGCATAATTCAAGAAAGCTATAATCATACCTGCAGCATTTAACCACCACATATTAATCCTACCAACAGAAACAGCATATTATTCCTTTCCCAAATTACCGAGAGTTTTGACCAAAGCATCATAGGCAACCTCATGCAATGGCATTTCCTTGCAAAATACAAATGTAACAAAACCACTTGCACTAAAACTAAACATTGTGATTCAGATTTTCACCGTTCATAAAATTCTGCTTAACCCTATCAGCAAGGATAAAGGATCCCAAGTCTTAGTCACCAGGTTTTCATATCCCCAGAGAACTGAACGGTTTGACCCATCTAAGAGCTGGTTAGAAAAGAAAACTGTTGTTGTAGTGAGATCTTCAAAAAAGATCTTCAAAAAGGATCTTCAGCCTCGGGAACAAATGATCCTATTCATTACTAGCTGTAAGCTACCTATAAAAAAATGAGGACAACTTAGGAGTTCTCAGTATTAAGGACTAAAATATTACCATTTGATAACAGCATTTAAAAAAAAAATCTAATCCTAAGAGTGGAATAAAAACTTTGTGCCATGGAGAAAGAAACATTATTTTTCATAGTTTCTCTCTAAAACGGGAAGAAGTGACAATAATCACTCAGAGAAAAACCTCTGGCCAAATACAGTCCTGGTCCTTCATACAAAAAATGAGGTACCCTTCAGAATCCAGCTTGCTTCACTCCCAGGCACAGATATGAAGGTTTAGACACTATTTTTCCTCTTATTGCCTCCGTTGCCGAAGAAAACCTCCTCATTTTAGGTAGCCAAAGGAACAAGAGGAGACAACTAAGTTTTTAGAGAGGCCAGTGGAAGCATTCGGACTAACACAGTTTTTGGCTTGTGAAATACAAAATAATGGTAAATAAATCTCATCATTGAGGACACTAGATGATTGCTACCAAAGTATCTATTTCTGTTAAAACTGCAGAATCATCTGATTGTTCTGGGGAATGTCCTGAATTATTTGGCAGTGGCTTGATTTGTAAGAAGACTGCTAACTCTGAAATGTCAGCTCCTTGATCCATCGTCTAGTTCTCTACTATCCCAGACAGAGGGGGAGAAATTCATTCCATGCACAGGCTGATACAACTTGCAGAAACTTAGCTGATAGTTATACCCACTCAACAAGGGAGCTGACTTTGGCTCATCACATCTGATGAAATTTATAAATGTTTTAAATGTATTAAGTTTAATCAAGCCATTGATTTCTGAATTTGCAAAAAATAAATTAAGGGACCTTAATGTCAGCCTTTATTTTTATTTTTAATGAGACATTATTTACAAATTGTAGTCCATTGTCAGCTGTTGAGAATTACAGTATGTTGCAGTATAACCGCAAACAAATATAATAATTACAAATACCAAGGGAAATTTAGGCTATAAGGCAAAATGAAAAAAAGAATTTGACTGTAGAAAATTAAATTAATAAAACATTAAAGCACTAAAAAAGAAACCTATTGCCCATTATAGCTAAATTGTTTGCACAGCTAAAATAAAGAAACACTCACAGTGTTTGCGTTTATGAAAGTTACATGGCAGTCAGATCAGGTAAAGGAGAGAAACAGTGCAGTTAAAGTTACTGTCTTCTGTTTCTCCTACATATTTGCACAATTAAATTAATTTAATCTTTAACATATTTATTTAAAGCAATGAAATTAGGGATTTATCTGTCTTACCTTTGGTTTCTAAGAGACAACAGAGTGATAGGTTACCAGTACAGCCATGATAGGCCATGCCATGGCATATGCTGGGAACTCTTTTTATGTAGAAGTCAATATGAGCAGAATTAGGCCAATGCTAAAAGCTTATGAAAAATCTTTCCCAGGCTGAATTTCTCAACATCTAATAATAAGTGTGTAGCAAAACCAGGATTGGAATTGCACTTAGAACATCTAAATCCCAGTTAAGTGTCTGAATCACGTGACTTACTGGAGCTCTCCTAAATGAAGTCATACATGTTCCCATCAGTTCTTCACCTGCAGACCCAGGACTTCTACTGAAAAGCAACCTGAGGTAGTTGCAGTTATGAGTCATTTCCCTGTCTGATGTCTTCTACCCAACATGTGGATGAACTGACACCTATCATATCTAAAGGAGGGGAAAAAAATTCAAGTGGAATCCATTAGAACACAGAAACAAAGTTCCTCAAAAGCACATTGGTTCACCTATTAATATTTATTTCTTCCGTTGATGTTTAATCAGTCAAATGTGCAATTGATTTATGTGACTGTTTGCTTTCTTATAAAAATGGAGTACAGGAAAATACAGAAGTTCTAACTTCAATTTGAATTCATCTTTCTTTGAAGAAAAAGGCTCACAAAAAGACAAAGCTTCAAGGACGTTTTTCTGTGAAAGTTTGAGAGCCACCTAGACCAACTGTGACATCTGTACTAATTGAAAAAGCAAACGAGGCCACAAAGGACTGTTCTTTGACCATTTAATCAATTTTCCACTCAATGCATTGTTCATTCTTAGAGACTTTAATGCTAGAATTGATTTTAACAGCCATTACTGAAATATGTAAGTCAAAGGTCTCTCAACCTTTTTAAGTTTGACCAAATGAGGGAAAAAAAAAAGATTATGGATATGTGAATAAATCAGTGACAATGATTCAAATGCTTTACTAAAAGACACCCTGTGAATCGCAGTCTACCTATGTGCTAGTGGTCACACAGGCTAACTAGAACACAAAGTAAGAAATGGGAAGATGGTTATCTCTGATAATGTCTGATGCAGACTCTAGAATTATCTCTTAAGC
The DNA here is from genome assembly GCA_033558105.1 of Coccyzus lansbergi. NCBI lineage: Eukaryota > Metazoa > Chordata > Aves > Cuculiformes > Coccyzidae > Coccyzus > Coccyzus lansbergi. The sequence continues at coordinate 169,583 of JAUMJK010000504.1, read as the reverse complement.
TTTCAGTAGTATGTAGCCTGTGTAGCTCACTTCAATACAGAAACAAGTCAGTTGTCAAATGTTTATAAATACATTTGGAAATTGTATGTTTGTCTCAAGCAAGGAGAGGAGTCCCAAAGGATGAAGAATATAAAGATCACATAGAAAGATGCTTTTAAGCATAGTTAGTAGATACATTTACTGTAAAATAAAGGAAAAAGAAACATGGAAATCTGTGCTTATCCTTTCAGTTTTACATTCATCTTTAAAGAGGGAAAAGTCAGAAAAATTAATGCTTTTCATTAATGCCTTTCATTTTTACAGACTTCTCTTAAGTATTAAAACATACCTAAGCTACCAGTTGCATCGTACTGGTTAGAGCTAATATTGAGCTAAGAAACGAAGGTAAGCTGCATTGAAAATAGAACACACTAAAATGGATATGTGTTAAAAATGCCAACCTGATCTTAATGTCCTACTTCCTGATTATAGGAAATTTTTATCTTCAATGAAAATAACTGCAATCTGTTGAACTCCTGTCTCACAGAACCACAGCCTCTGTGGAGATGAAAGAGTACATAAGAATTTTTTTTTCATGGTGCAAATACATAGTAAAAGGCAACAATGTCTGTGGGAAACTTCATGTTGGCAGTAACTTCTTCAACATCACAGTAAAATCAGTGATAACCTCATGTACAGCCTTCTCCTTCTTCTGTGTTCTGGGGCAATAAGGGTTTGTCCCTAATGAAATAGATTTACAGTATGACTTTAGCATACGCGCATGATATATGGTGATGACAGCCACTCCACTGTGAAATATGATGCTATGATCTTTCGGTTGTTTCCCTTTGGAAGATGAGTCTTACATGATTAGATTGATAAGCATCACTTTATCAGAATTTGTGCCAAAACAGCAGCTACTGGCATGTCGTACTGCAGGAACTTTAAGGATATTTGCATTGTTCTAGAAAAACAAGCTTAAGGACAAGCTGAGCCACAAAAATCAAATAATGTAATTGACAGGTGATTTGATGCAGTGCCCGATTAAAACTTTCCTGTTTTAGTGAGATACACTGACTTACAAAAGACCTCTGACACTCCACTGTAAAGTGTATGAATGCTTTAAGATTTTTCATTATTATCAGGTATGCCAAAAAATTTGTTTAGGTAGTCAGGTGTTTGTTATGGAGTCCTCAATATTGCTGTTATAAAAGAAGGCATTCATCAGATGCACTAAATATCTTGTCTATTCCTTAAGGAGATTACCTGTATCAGTGATATGTTGCACTATTGACACACACACATGACATCCAATTTAACAACCTGTATTTATCTTGAGATTTGCATGCATCATAAAGTAGAGCTTAATTTTTTTTCTTTTCAACTGGGAAACAAGGGTGACAAGAAAAGAGTGTTGCTTTTTGCCATCATATTCAGTGACACTGTTGAGTGTTATTCATTTATCTGAATGTTTCATTTGAATCTTCTTATTTTTTTTATATAGGTCAAAGCCAAGTTGAGCCCCATTGGTGCAGTACTGTGCAGAAGTAGGTAAAATATAAGTTATTCCCTCAAAAAGATTGAAGTAGACAAAACAACTGATGGGTAAGACAAAAAGGCAGGTTAAAGTAAGTGGGGAAAGATGAATCAAGAGGTAGAACAGAATGTGCACTTAGTACTGTAAGCTCTTCTCGCATATCTTAATGCTTAAAAAATTTACCTTTCAGGTCCATCCTGATAAATATCTAAGATTCTGCATTACTTATAAACTTGGGGTATATGCCAGGTCTTCGTGTGATCTTGGAGCACTAGATAATGTAAACATATTTAATAATTTTGAATGCTGTAGACAAGATAACACAAATGAACTCTGTCTTATTTTGCACATAACATAGTTGTGTGTGTTCTTATGACATGTCATGTAATGCAATCTATAAATAAAGTACAGTGTTGTTTTCATGCTTGAACTTCTTTGTGACATGTCTAGCAGTAAACAGAAAAAAAAAAAAGCCAGGGTGCAGACCAGAGCACAGACACAAGATGATGTATATTGTTAACTTGTTAGCTAAGTGCACATGAGGTTTTCAGAGTGTGGCAAATAGCAGTTCTTCATACTGTGCTTAGGCATAGCTTTTAGATTATTGCAGGCCATGGAGTATTTCAGCAGGTTCTTTGGAGGTGACCAATCTGTTCTGGAAGACAAAAGAGTTGTGTTGTATAGATAGGAGTTATGCCATGCCAATTTTTTTTTAATTAACACAGATAGAGCTGTAATGCTGTTTGGTACTGTTCTTCCCTGTTAAATACAATTTTTTAGAACAAATGATTCAGAAAACTGATCAAACAAATGGAAAATATCTCAAATAGTGTTAAAAAATATTGGGATTTGTTAGCTTAAAATGGAAGCCCGACTCATTGTTCAAAGAAGTTGCTAAATATTGCCATGAAAATACATCTAGATATGCAGTCACTGAGACATCAAAAATGCTCTTCTTTTTTTTTTCCAAAATATGTAGTGCATTGTCTTCAGGTCTTGTTTTACATATGTAGTGAGCAATTGTTCCTTGTTTAAATTTAAATCCTTGAATATATAGCTATAATACTATAGACTATAATATATAGTAGCAAGCATACTTCTCAAATACTCTAGCAAAAGTTAAGTACCCATTTGGAATAAACTTTGTTTTATTTTGAAAGATTTCACCATAAAACTCAGTTTATTAACTTACCACAAGGGAGAGTGAACAACCCTACTTACATACAACAACAATGCCCACTTCCATTGCTTCAGTTTGAAGTCTTAATTCCTTCCAACGTTCAGGTCATGTTATTAAGTGCAAGACACATTCACATTTTGAGAAGGGAAAAATTATAAACTGCCAAAATGACAAGTTAACATTATTAGTTACAGGAATAAAGAAATTTAGAAGATATTGGAAAGGAGCTTGACCTGGGATTAATCATAGAGTCATACAATTGGGCCTGTATTGGAAGGGACTTTAAAGATTACCCAGTTCCAATAACCCTGCTGTGGCCAGGAACACCTTCCACTGGATCAGGTTGCTCAAAACCTTGTCAAGTCTGGCCTTGAACACCACCAAACGTGGGGCTCCCATAACGTACCTGGGCAACCTGTTCCAGTGCCTCACCACAGTCATAGGAAACAACTTCTTCCTAATACCTAATCTGTATCTTCCCTCTTTCATATTAAAACTGTCACCCCTTGTCCTACCACAATCCCAGACAATGAGACCCTCCCCAGCTTTCCTATAGGTCTCTTTAAGTACTGGAAGGCTGCTATATAAGTACTGGAAGAATTGCAAGATTCTTGCAATTACAGTGACAAGATTTGAACCATTTGCACCACTATTTCATTTTCTCAAGCATCTTGATAACCTGTGAAATTTTCAACAAGCCTAGATAACTAAACATACAACAAATTATGGGGGTCTGACATATTTCTGGGATCCAGATTATCATTAAATAGGGTTGCCTAATTATCTGATTTGATGCAAATTAAGTTCTTTCAAATACCGATATTCTAAGTAGAAACAGTTAACTTTGGTGTGCTTTTGATATATTTTCAACATCATAATTCTTCCTTTGCTTGTATTCTCATAATCAGTAGATTTTATTGGGAGAAACAGGATTTAAGCAGTTTAATTTGTGCTATTGTTACAACTATGATCTTGTTAAAGACTAGGCTAATTAATTAGCTCTGAGAAGCTGCCATACTTCTGAAGAATGAGGAATAATCTGTAAATAAAGCTGCAAATAAGTCTGATGAAAAGAATATTTCATTCTTTCAGCCAGTTGCTGAAATACGCCATCATAAAACAACTGTTCACTTCCACCTTAGGAAGTACGTTTTCTGCTAGCACTAATTCAGTGGAACATAGTGGACAAAAAGCCCCATTGCATTGCTCTTTTCACTTTGTGAGGTAAATAACAAGGATTATTAGGAAGAGGCAGAATCATCAGTGGTACAATGTTATGTGGGTCTAACTTAAAGAAAAATAAAAAACAGAGAAAGAAATTAATGAAACTTTAAAGTAGAAACCACTGTTGTTATATAGAACAGCCTCTCCTATTGCCACACCAAATGCAGTTCTTTATATTCAGTAGGGCTCTCAATCTCCTTCTGAGTATTCAGGCACTCCTAGAAGGGATGTAGAAAACAAAATATTTTTATGGCTTTTACTTCTTATTTGCTTCAGAATTTTACTTTCTGTTTCATTTTGTAGCTGAAAGTGTTTCAGAATGCAATTTTTAACACAGTGCTGTGTCAATGCTGCATTGACACTATATCATTCAAGTTTAGAATTAATTATACGCTAACGCTCCATTTCAGTTGGTTTCATTTATACAAAAGCCCAAATTCCCGTTCCACACAACTTTCATGCTGAAGTATCTTGACTGACCCCGATGGAGTCACTCCTTTTTTGCAAACTGCTTGGATAAAGAATCATGTAAAGTCCCTCATGTAAGCCAAAGTGATGCAGAGACATACCAGCTGACAAGAACTTAGTGGAAATGCTAAATTGCTTTTGAAAATATATTATTTTCTCTCTTTCATTTTGCTTTTTTATAAATCTTTCTAAATAAAACTGAAGAGATCTGAATGAAAGTTTAAGAAAGAAAGGTTCCCATCTACTCTATCAGGATGTATGAAGGAGGGCACTGAGGCAAGGATAATGGAAAGATAAAAACCAAGAAAACGGTCAGGGAGACTTGGGTTAACGAAGTCAGAAGAAATGAAGAGCAAAGGAACATAATAAGGCAGAGATATGCAGAGTCTTTAAAGAACAAGTCAGATGCTGCGCAGCAAATCCAAGACTTGCACATTAGAGCAAACAATCAGAATAGGGTTGGTAATGTGCATTTTATCTTAATGTCAGAGATAATTTTTTCCATCCTTTGAGCTTGTCTCAAGCTTTTTTAATGAGCTTTGCTAGTTTATCAAAAAAAGGCTATTTGGATAATAAACATGAATATTAAAACAAAACCAAATGTGGTTTATGGAAGTTCTTTGCCTAAATGTCTAAGCCTTCTATTGTGAAGCAAAAGTATTCATCTGCTCTTTCAATTACTTGGTTAAGATGCTAAATTATTCCTGGTGCTTTGTAGCAGATCAGTTAACATTACATGTAGTTTTGTTCAGACAGCATGTTCTAGTTCTTCTTTGTATATGAGGCACTGGCAGCTTGACCTTCCTGCTTATTCTTTTGTAAGTGCATTATCATGAAAGTTCTGTGGTAGCCAATTCACAATTTTCAAATGTTAAAAGACCTAGATTTCTGACTCATGTCAAGCTTTATTTACATATTTGGAAAAGCAAAAAAAAGGTTTCTTATCTCACTTTGAATGAATATGCTCTAGGTAAGTTGTGAAATATAGCCTGAAATATTTCTTATCACATTTTTGAGAAAAACAGGATCACAACAGGTGCTCTGAGGAACAGAATCTAGACAAAATATGAGCTAGGAATCCATTCTCCAAGAGCCAAATGCCAGCACATTTTATTTTTTTTCTTAACACAAAGCTATTTGAAGACAGGATTAAAGAGGGAGTTCCATTGAAAGGGTCCTCAAAAGCAGTTCCTCTTTGTAAGAGTTCAGATCCTACACTTCACAAGCAGCACTCATGGTGCAACCAGACTGAGCAAGTAATTAGTGAAAAATAATTTGGCTCATGAATTCAGCCTTTTATGTGCCTCTAACATACACAAGCAAGCAACAATTATTTCAAACATGCACCAAATGACGGAATAAATTCCATCTGTAACTTTTTATTCACAATTACCTCTGAGTTTTCATTGCTCGTATCTCTATAGTTGCAATGGGCCAGACAAACCATGTACCAGTGTTTCTTTCCCGTAATTGATCAATGTGCAAGACAGCAAAAATACTAGTCCAGGGTAGGGAAAGTGGGTTTTCCATGGATCTTCTGCACACATGGGTTTGGCATTGACCTCTGATGGCACTGAATTGTGCCCTCAAGTCTGAACTCAGCCACCTCAGTATGTTATATTGTTTCCATGTTTAATTCAAATAATTTGACAGTGGAACGCTCCATAAATGTACAGACCTGGTTGGCATATCCAGGGACCAAAATTATGTTGATTTATTTGTGATTCAAACCAAAAGCTAAAGAGGAGGACACTGACTTTAAAAAAATTATATTCGGTGCTGAGCTGATAACATGACCCTTATGCACCATGCTATATATTCAGATTTAGTTTTTTGGTTTTTACCCTTTTCCTCTGCAAGCTGCAGCACTTGCACTGAATATAACAGTGAAATAGTGTGTAGACAAGCAATGTTATTCAGTTTTGCTGGCTGTTCTAAGTGATGAAACTATAATTCACCGGGTGATGGATAACAGAAGGTAATTTTATGGTTACTAAGAATGAGTTTGCATTTGTTGGGATAGTTACAATATGAATTTATAGATCTATTTTGTATGTACCGCATTTTAAATTTTAGTGGCAGCACAAGGAACGGTATGAGAGTAACACAAGTAGTACTGTCATGAACTCCAAGTTTAGCAGGCACTGGTAAAGGTATACAGTAATTCAACATGAAATAGCTTCAGAATGTTCTCACAATCTTGTTATAAATCATGGTCTTTGAAAGGGAAGGTGTTATTAAGTTTGTTTTTTGATTTTCTCTTACCCTTCCTCCATCATCTTATCTGGGAAAAACATTGAAAGGCATGAAAGGCAATTCTGCACAGGAGGTGCTTTTAAGTGCTGAATTTAAGTGCTCTTTCAGGAGTTAGCATTTTTCTAAGCCTAACTGACAGGTCACTCTGCCCCTTATTATCTGGGCAGATAGACCCTGGGACCCTACAAAGATAATAAGATTAATTGTAGGGCAGGCAGTAAGATACTACAGTTTCAGATCACAAAATTCAGGCAAATTTCAACATGTGTGAAGCTGTTATAACATTTACATTCAATAAATACAATGTCCCCAGAGAACCAGAACTGTTTGGGTTTAATGATGGAGACTGGACCCCAGGAAAGCTATTTTGTTGAACTTACTATTCTGTGTTTGACAAAGATCTCTTTTAACAAAGATTTAATTGTTGGAAGGGCCAGTAAGATTTCAGTTCAGGTTACAAACCCGTAGGAAGCCTAGACTGACAGAGGGGTGCTTGATTTTGATAATCATGGGAGGAGAAGAAGAATGGAGGTGGTAGATGAGCTAAATTTGCATTTAAAAGCTCACATAGGATCTTAGCAATTAGACTTTTAAATATAAAAATGTAACTTCAGAGCATCCCTGAAGTATTCCGACGTACTGAATTATGTAATGGTCAAACCAAGGACATTCCTTGAAAGTTAGGTTGTCCGCAAAGTACTTTAACAGAAAGTGGCAGAATTCTGAGGAAATGCAGCTATGACCTTCAGGAGTTAAAACAGGAGTTTTAGTCCACTTCTAAAATTAAAATGGACACCATTAAGAAATTATTTTTCCTTTATTATAATGGAGATGATTTCTTTCACCGTGTTCTAATAGGAAATGTTTCTACTTTGTAACAGTGTACCCACAAACTACAAGAATAAGTCCAGAAAAAGACATAAGATTTGAGGGGGGAAAAAAGGTACTATCCAATAGCAAAGTTATTCCAAATCCTCTTTTACCAAAACAAATCGAAATAAAATCTTTGTCTTGAGTGTTTTACCTTAGGGGGATATAACTTGGGGTTTTCACAGAGGAGAAATAAGATGATTCAAGATAGCTTTACATAGTTACTGCAAATAGTTGCTGGTTGCAACATTGCTTTTAATTCCCAAAAAACCTTCTAGTCATTAGTTTTCCTCATTCTGAGAGCAATGGGAAGTTATTCTGCATTTGTATTGTAATTGTAAATGTGAAGGAGGCCAAGTCACTAAATTATTTGCCCAGACTATTTGAAATTTGTAGGGCAGAACTCATCACTCAGCATGTATGTTCTTTTGGATGCCTGTATCTCCCAGGTTGTATTAGGATATCTTTACTGTATTGTTGCGTGAAAGTAGAAGATAAGGAGCCAATGGGTGAACTTCTCTCTGAGAGCTGCTCACAGGAGCACACAGTGATGGAAAAAATGAAGAGAAGCAAACTTAGTCTTCTGAAGACTACACTCCCAACACCAACAGCTGAGAGCCACAGGAGAATTGCTAGTGAGACCTGCTGCATTACTGAAGTGGAGAGTTCCACAGGTAATGGGGAGAACCAGAGGCACCTCCTTCCTTCGAGAAAGATTTCATGCTCTGCTTCACTTCAGCATTTAATCAACTGCAAAAGCAGTTTATTGCTGTGTATACTGCAGTGCCAGAAACATTATTGCCTAATTAAATTGTTTCAGTGTTTTGCTATATCAAGCAACATGTCTCTTTAACTCCCTGTTTTATTCAGTAGTGAGTTTGCCTTAACATCATCAGAATGGGATATTAAATTGAAGGGGTGGCTGTTTAAACTCGAGTTCAAATCAATAATACAGGTAGCCTTTCACTGCCAAATTCTGACTTAGTGCTTTTCACTTTGCTGCAGTCCTGCATTTAAGAACCATTGACAGCCTCTTCTGCATTCACATATGATTTATGACTATTCGTGCTGGTGGCACATACATTTCAAGGCCTTTTCACTCTTCAAGCTTCCTACAGTCAGTGCAATTTCCCTTTTCTGCAGTTCTTTTGGTTAATGAAGCCACACTCAGTTTCATTATGTCATCATGGCAAAAGCCAGTATTTTTATGATGAGCTACTTAATTTCAGGTACCAAAAATAGCAAAGATGTTCTGGGCCTTCATAAAAATCTTAAATTCTAAACAAACAACCTGAAGCCTCTCTAATAGAGACCTTACTGCAAATACCCCAGATTAGCTTTTGTGCTGATCCATTATTAGTTTTAAGAGCTTTAAATGGATGATACTTAAGTGTTGAAATGCCCTGAAGGTTATTCCGCATATTCTAAGATGGTTCAAGCCATAAGGTTCTCATTCCTCCAACTATAAATCATTAGCTACGTTACATTGCTACTATTTTAGTATTTGATTTGCATAATGAAAATGGCTATATAAATAACATTATCAAAAAGCTTCATATCATAGTATAAATAATTACTAGCTGTTTAAAGGGAAGAGAAATTGAACTTTTGTCACCCAGTGTCTCCTAAATATTGTTGTAATTCCCTGCTTATAGTTGAAAAGTTTATTGTGTCTGCTAAAATTTGGAGTTACATAGACAAAAGGAAGAAAATAAGTACATAACATTTGTTTATCTAGGGCTTTTATTAGGAAGTCTTTTTTAGGGAAAAGGTATATGTTAAGAGTAGACTGATTCAAACTCTAGCCTTGAGCTGGTGTATAACCAGAAAAGACAACTCCTTTAACTTCTGTTATTAAACCTGAGGAATTCAGGATTCCTGTGCCTCTGAGTGTCAGAAAAGCAAAATGTAAAATCTGCTGCATGGAGGTAGTCCGTTTACTTCCCAAATGCACAGAAGTTATAAAATTATGGTTGCATCTAAATCCCTTATGCTCTTTTTCATGTTGGTTTTTGGTCTTCTCCTTCCAGAAACAGGAACAAGATGCAAAATTATGAGAATCCCAACTGCACCTGAATCAGTATAGGTGCCGTAAAGTAACTTTCTTTGCAATTGTTAAACAAATGTTTTAAAAGAGGAATGCAAAGTCAGCAGAAAAGAAAGTTGTTTCAGAGTTAATATTGTTTCTTTATTTTTCTAATGTTCATACCAAAAAATGATTACAGTGCAGTTTTCATGATGTTGGTCAGTCTAAATAATCTATTCATTTAGATTCAATAATCAAATTATCAACATACACCAATCACCATCTCTTATAAACACAAAGTTATATGTTCAAATGGGTGTTGGCAAAACAGAGAAGGGGTACAAAAATAATCAAAGGAATTTAATGTGTAGTGAAGGGTTCCAGCTCTTTCTGCATATCAAAGACAGTTTGGAAAATGTGAAATACATTTCTACTAAAGCAAGAATTGTTTAGCAGTGACTCTTCAGTCTGGTAGTCAAACATGCAATGGATAGAAGTTAAAAAGAGAAATGTAGACATGAAATTTCTACTTCCAGGTAAGAATTTCTGAGTGAATTTCCATGGTAAGTGTGATTAGTAATTCATGAATGGTTTAAATAGATTTTTCTTTCATGAACATTATTGAATCTTGGGTCAGAATCAGCTTAGGGGCAAGGAGAAGGGAAGAGAGGAGAAGGCTGAGGAAATTCCATGATCTTTATCTACTGTCCGAGAAGGATATCAAAACAATTTCCCTGGATATTCAAGCTAAGTGTAGTAATAGTTATCTACATTGTGATAAAGTAATAAAAATGTTCTAAAAATGTATAATTAATTTTTGAACCTTTCTAAATGGTTTGACAGAGGACTTAATCTTTATAGAAAATATAACCTCATCTAAAAGTGGGACATAATCACATAGCTTAATTGTGTATTGGATGGGGTATGCCACACCTACTTCTACTGACGAATAAAAGGAAGAAATGTTTAAAAAGCACACTAAATTAAAAATGTAGAATCATTGCCTTATGACTGAAAAAACCTCATAAGCCTCTATTTCTTGTATTTCAGAACTTCTATTTGTAAGGAAGGAAAATAACCTTTACTGTGTTGTTGGAATAAAAGGAACTAGATGATTCATCTCTGTGAATCTGCTTGTTGAATTTGATGGATCATTCTTAAAAGCGACGTTGCTAATCTTCAGGTTTTCTTTTTTAGGTTATTCACAGATCAGTGGGTTTTCCAGCTAATACAGGTCCTGATGCTCTTCTGTCTTCACACATGGTATTCATCATATCTTGACAAGAAAAGACCTTCAGTCTACAAATAACCTTCACTGAAGTAAGACATGTAAGTGGGTTTCTATATGAAAGATAGATTTTATGGCTGAATAAAAACCAACTATAGTTAAAAAGTGTCATTGCATGGCCTTATTTGAAGATTTTTTCCTCAAAAGAAATTTTAATATTTATTGTTAAAATCACTTGTAGACAAAAAAAAAATGGGGGGAGGATTAAATTATTTTATCATTAACCACAAATTCAACAGGAAAGGAAGATCAGCTGAGTATTTTATCATTCTCAAATGTGCAGCCTTTAAAATATTTAAGTATCCACATTAGTTCTTGTCAAACCAGCACAAAGCAGTGCATAATATGACCCGTGTGTAGGAGCAGAACAAGATAAGAGGCTCTGGTAAGGGTGAAATATTCACAATATGGTTACTTTGTGCAACAGTTAACAATTTTGTCTCCTAACACTATATTAATAGTAGTAGTATTAGTATTAATCCTGAACAAGGTGACCAACAAAATGATTTCTTCTTAAGGCAGTTCAGTATTGATACTACGTTAGGAATAGTGAACCTTTGTTGGTTACGGCAAACTTCAGCACAGCAGAAAGCTGATTAAATGTCATTGTCTCATACTACAAAATCAATTTAGGTTTGTGTCAGAGGGACTACTCCAATTTTACTAGTTGCCACAGCACCATAAATGCAGTGAAATCACAGTTCTCTCTTCCCACAGGCTAGAAACAACTTTACCTGAAGTGGCTTACTGATTTCAAAGAGTGTATGAGGAAAAATTTTTCCTGTTTTTGAAGTGAACTTTTAAGAAAAAAAATATGAAAAATAGATCCACTAGCAATAGAACTAATGGCATTTAATTTCTAACATTTGTCACATACCAGTCCCTTGAAGAATGTTTTGGAGCTTTTTTCCTTATTAGTAAAATTTTCCTCGTTTCCTGATAAGGAATACTGATATGGATTCCCTTCTTTGAGAGCCATTCATTGCATGGAATGTGTAGAAGCTTAATATCTTCATAATATGCATTCCTAAGAATTCAGCTGGGAAGTGGTCTAACGTTTCCAAGGAGGTGTCACTGGGTGGGAGAAAAGGCATTGATTAATGGGGAAACTTGTTGAGGCAGTGACTTGTCTGGGGCTCTCTTCTCTAAGCAAGTAACTAGGAACTCCACTTTAAGCTGTGATCATACGAGAGCATAGTATTTTTATTTTCACGTTGAGTTGATAATGAAATAAAAATTCTAATAATAACAACAATTAAAATGTCAGAATATACACCTTCAAGAGCTAAATGCAATGTTAACATTTAGTTGACTAGCAGTGCAGAAAGGCAAATCACAACAAAATAAAAATGATAAAACTAGGATTATAGAGTTTGGTCATTCTCACAAGCAATTTCATATTATTATCTTTGTTGTAAATATCTTAAAAAGCGTAATAGAAGAAAACCAACTCTTTTGAAGCCCTAAAAGCTTTCTGAAAAAATGCTGTGCTATAGAAAGATAGTTACTAAGAATGAACAGCAAATATCTGTCTATAAATGCATCAAGATACAGTAGCAGTTCTAACTATGATGAAAACAGCATAGAAGTAGTTATAAACATGATGCACTCTGATAGTACTATGTGGTCCAACATATACGATGCTTTTGATTGTCTGTTTTCTTTTTTTATTGTTTAAATCATTTGACTGTGTATTATCTTACACGTTTGCAGCTATTTGATTTTTTAAAATTATGTTTTCGATGCCCCAAATATAACATCCTATCAGAAGACTGGTAAATACAGAACATCACAAGTTCTATAGTTAAAGCAGAAAGTAGTTTAAAATTTTAAGATCTTGCTGTGGAAACAATAGAAAATGTTTAATAAATAGATACGCAGGTATGTTCTTAAGCAAAAACATCATACAGTAGTTTATAGTGCTTGACAAGTAAAGAACCTCATGGGTTTCAAAATTTAAGTTCCTTTACAAAATAAACCTTTCTTGGGAAACCTCTGTCTCAGTTTTCAGTGCAAAGGTAGACTCTCACCGATGGCTGTTTGAAATGCCTACAGCCAAACACTAGTTCTGTCCCATATCTTTATCAATGACCCAGATGAGGGGATTGAATGTACCCTTAGTAAGTTCGCGGATGACACTAAGCTGGGCAGAAGCATTTATCTGTTTGAGGGTAGGGAAATGCTGTAAAGGGATCTGAACAGGTTGGCTCAATGGGTTGAGACCATCAGGATGAGATTTAACAAGACCAAATGCCTAACCCTGCACTTGGGACAAAACCACCCCATGCAGTGCAACAGGTGTGGGGAAGAATGGCTTGAAAGCCGCCCAGCAGAGAAGGACCTGGGGGTGTTGTTGGCTTGTATCAGATGCGATGAACAGGATAAGGGAAGTGATTTTGCCCCTATACTCAGCAATATTTGAGGCCCAACCTCAAATACTGTGTTCAGTTTTGGGCCCCTCACTACAAGAAAGACATTGGCATCCTGAAACTTGTCCAGGGAGGGGCAACAAAGCTGGTGAAGGGGCTGGAGAACAGGTCCTACGAGGAGCTGCTGAGGGAACTGGGGTTGTTTAGCCTTGAGAAGAGGAGGCTGAGGGGAGACCTTATCACTGTCTTCAACTCCCTGAAAGAACATTGTGGGGAGGTGGCTGTTGATCTCTTCTCCCAGGTGACAGGTGATAGGACAAGGGGGAATGACCTCAAACTGTGTCAGGAGAGGTTCAGATTGGACATCAGGAAAAACTTCTTCACTGAAAGGGTTATCCAGAACAGTCAGGCCAAAGAAGTGGTTGAGTCATCATCCCTGAAGGTATTTAAAAGATGGGTAGATGAAGTGCTTTGGCATATGATTTAGTAATGGAGAGGTACAGTTAGACTTGATGATCACAAAGATCTTTTCCAACCTAGAGAGTCTAAGATTCTATGACTAGACTCTCTATCTTCAGCAAACTCAAGTGGAGCTCAGTAGTGATTATTAGTAGCATCAGAAACTTAGAATAGTCTCAATTTATTCCTTCATTGTATTTTTTTAATTTAAATTGAATTTTCAACAAATCAGAAGAATAATAAGATCTCAATTAAATTTGATAGTAGTGTGCCGCAAATTCAGTTCAAAAATATTTTCTCATAAAAATACCAACAAAAACATAATCATTTATTGCACTGGAACATGAGCTCACTTCATGCTATTACAGTAAAAGCTCAACATTATTTCCATCTGGCTTTGCACACATAGGATGTTGTATAAACTACCAGAAGAGCTCTATTTCATTGTAATTAAAATTTAGTGTTACACTTAAGCAATAAGGCAACTCCAGGAGATGTGATTATCATGAGCTAATGACCTTGGGGTGTTACAAGGCAAGAAAGCAACCAAATGCCTCTAATCCTCCAGGGGGTATGATTATTGCAGAATAACCACACCCCCTGAGGTTGTGTGATTAGTATCAGAGACAAAGTCTATACCGAGAATACAAATATGATTTTGTAGGGAAATGTTGGGGGGCTGGTCTAGGCAAAGTTGGTAATGAGGATTGCTGAAACAGCAGTTTCCGATGAGTTGTGTTGTTCATGTGCTAATTCTAAAATGTCTTTAAGAACTCTCTGGACACATATAGACCTGACAGTGATGTCATACCTGTATAAGTAATCTTCCATAAATGCACAGATCTAATCTTTTCCTCTTATTTTAGTTTCATAATTTCCATTTCATAATCGCAATAAACCATGGTAAGCAATGCATTTCCAGGGGATTATTCTACTTCTCAGGTGGTTGAAGTCACTCAACCTTTAGCCTCGTATCTTTCAAGACATCTGAGAAGTGCAATAATTCCCCAGAAATGCACTGCCTGTCACGTCTTATTGCTTAATTACTTTGTACTTATCAAGTAGTTACTCTTTAAATGAATGCAGAAGCACAGTATGTTTTACAATTATTGTGTGTATAGGAGCAGTATAACACTCTAATGGCAAAACATAAAATAAGTAATTGTTACAGCAGAAGTACAAACTAAAGCTGCAGTACAAACTATGGATCAAACAATGCTGGGTGTCAAACACTAGTACTTTGATAAGTATCTTGTATATGATTAAGTAATGGGACATGTTCAGCTTTAATAAGAATGCAAAACAAGGACTAGAAGGAAAAGATACAACACATAACGCAAAAGAAAATTCTAATTGTAGAGTTTATAGTCATCCTGTTATTGATGGCTCTGAGAGTACTTTAATATTTCTGAAACTAGTGATATCACATTCTAGTAATGACAAAATGAGTGAAATGGTTAGGTGTACCAGCAATAATGGGGAAAAGCCACTTATTGCTGTTGATCTTCCAGAAAAGAAAGTTCCCCCCAAAATGGGGCAAGCAGAATAGAAAGCGGCTTTTACTTGCAGTAAAAGGAAATACTGTTTGAATCTTTTATGAAACCCTTAAAACTAAGATGTTATTCACAGTTGTGAGCAATAGGAAGGGATGTGGAACTGAAAACACTGTTTGCACAATTCCTAAGAGAACTATTGTTGAACCCATCACAACTACTTACTGTAAGATCTCGCTTCAGGTTCTTACTGCAGTGGTTTCCATCTTTCCTTTCCTCTGGCTACAACAGGGTCCTCTCAAAGTAAACATTTATCTTAACTGTTAAAAAAAAAAGAAGCCGGGAGAGCTGCGCAGCCTTCAAAGGCTAGATTTAATGTGTCTGACTATCTACATAAGTTCACAATCTTCTTCTGAGCTACAAAAGCTCAGAAATGATAATTAAAAAAATATCGTGAGCATGGGTATGGGTGTCATTAGTTCAGTACATGTTGAAAAAATTCTGCTTATGACAGAAAGCACCTTCCCGTCTTGATGCAGCTAAAAATAATGTCCATCTTTTAAAATCAGGAAACATATGAACCCCCAAACCAGAATCTTTGCAGGCCTTACCTTTCTAGAAGGAGCCACATACAAGCATTCAGCCAGCCCAGAAACTATTCTGCAGTGTATAACATAGTAATTAAAAACCACAGAAATTGCTTGACTGCCAGCTGAAGTACCTTATAAAGGTTTTATTCAAAGATTCTAAGCTCAAAGGCAGCTATTATTGTCTGGAAATCAAAAAGATAAATTTAGCAATATAAAAAAAATCATATTTACTCACAACTATTTTTGTCTACATTGTCTACACCATGCAAATAAACTATTATGGAGAGTAGATATGATTACAAATACTGATTGTCTCACTTAAAAGTGTTTCTTTATGCTAATGTAATATATTTCAATAACAGAACTATCATGCTTCATTAAAGGAAAAATGTCTGAAATTAAATTTTGCATTACGCTTACCAAATATCTGTGTTATATTCCCTCATTCAGGATTTCTGGTGAAACTGGTGCTTAGACCTGCTCTGAGATAAGTCCTTCCACTCCAGAAAAGGAGTCCCAACCAAAGCAGCACAGCAAAAGCAACCAAATGACAGACTTATGCCAATCATATGAATATAAGCACAACATCTTAATGTTTCAGAGCAATTCTTGCTTTGTATGATATGGAAAGAAGTAAATCCCTTCTGGAGAAACAAGGCTGAATTGGACTGAAATGACATCCAAAGGCCTTTCATTACTCTGATAATGACTCAAGGAAATCAAAATACTTAGCACACACGATCTGTGAATCTGTAGTATGCAACTATGAACCTGAAAGAAACGTGACTAGAAAATTTCCACCCAAATTCATAATAAAACGTAATCTTGGTCCATTGCGGCATAAAGATTAATTGTTTTTTTAAAAAAAAACCTCCTTCACTTTCCATATCTACTCAATGCTAGGAACTTATCTATTAATGCTGAATATTTGTAGTGAGAAATTTTAATACTCAGCCATAGTAGACTACCCATGCTAGCATCCTAATTTTCTTGTTAGTTACTGTCACTGCAACCCTTAATTTAGAGCACAGAAGTGGCACAATGGTAAATTACTGTGCTTCACAAAAGCTTCACCTCCCAACCCCAGCACTGCAATTGTGTCAGAACTTGAAAGGAGAAGAAGAGTTTATTTCTCAATGAGTATGATGTCAAGTTGAGCAAGAAGGAACGCATGAAGTGAAGAGATTTGCAATGCCAGTGCACCAGTTCAGAGCTCATCACTCAAATCTGAATTTGTGAAGCATTGTTCTTGGCAATTTTTTTAACTGTTGCTTCAAACCTCCTTGAAAACAGCTAATAGGAGTGGTACATGCCTATTGAATATTGAGTGTCATTTAAGTGTAGATTATACCTGCTTCGTCTACTTATAGCTTATGTGTTTTTATTAAAAAAAAAGAAATTGCAAAGAGAAAATACTGCATATAAAAAAGCAGCAAAAAGGTGTTTTATTCTTTACTGTTAGAAGATCTGTTATGGACTGGTCTTACTTGGATGGTGATAGATTTTACTGCTGCAGGTAGAGATATGGAGGGCAGATCAGAGACAAAGTTACGTAAAAACCACAAATTGTTTTTCAAAAGCTGAAAAGCAGCACATTTCTGTAAACAGATTGAGGCACTTCTGTACAGCACTAGTGTTTTTTCCTGTTCTGACAAGGGGTAGAGCAGGTTTTATGGTCTATCTGTCAGCCAGGAGTTGAGAGACAGGTAGAGGAACAAGCTAGATAGGCTAACCTATGAAATAGCATTTATGTAGCTCAGATCATCTGACAAAAGTGCACAATTCCTGCCCAGTTTGCAAACCAGAGAGGGAACTGGTAAAAGTAGTAGAATAGTGTCTGTGATGTCTGTTCCATATTGTTGTGGTGACAAGCAATGAAGAGAAAGAAGGCAGGGATATCTAGGAGGTATCTTGTTCGCATGGGGACAGTCAGTGGACTAAGATAAGAGAGAGTTAGAAGTTTAGAGAGAATTTGGGAATGTAAGGGCCAAGAGAAGCACTGGGTAGAGGGGATAGATAAACTGAGCATCTAATGGCTCAATTAAAGCATGTGATGCTACTAGGATTAGTATAATTCAAACATTCCTGATTTGAGTTTCAGAGAAAACAATGAACGCTGTCTGCAGTCAAAAGTATTATTTCCAGGAAGGTTGCTTTACTATCTTTCTGAGCAGAGAAATTAATTTCTTCTTATCTTTTCCATCCAAATGCTGACTGGAACTACCTCTAATCAAAGGTGTGATCTGGATGAGGAATGATGCAGTCATATTTAAAAAACTGAGACAATCAAGGAAACAGATACATACAAGGGAAAAACTGAGTCAAATAAAATGTTGAAGTATTCATGGAAGACAAATAACAGAAGAACAAAACTTGTTCCTTGAGAAATTTGTTACAATATGGTAATTTGTATGTCCAAAAATTCCCTTACTGCAAATTGGTGTATCCTTCAACTCACTTGTGAGGTTTCTTCATACAGTAATTTTATTTAACTCTTCTCTGATAAATTCCATTCAGTATTTGTAAGCAATACACTGCAGGAAACTATCTTGTTGCACTGTAAAACAAGTATACCAGTCCAAAACCCACAAAGGATTGTATTTTTTTGTTTGCTTAATAGCAGATAGCAAAAAAAATTTTGCTAAAACATTCTGTACATAAGAGTAAAAACCCATTATCATTTCTGATGCCTCTAACCCAGTGGAATTCATGTTTTATAAATGAAATGTTAGATCTTATTTCTTTATTGACTGGCAAAAGCCAAGTAAAATCCCAGAAGTATACCTACAGTACATCTTTTCTGACATGGGGCAATTGGCTGTTTCATTACAGGGAAATCAAACCAGATGTAACTTAATTCTTTATTACCTTCTCGTAGGGCAGAGATGGATCAATCTTTGGAAACCAGTATGGATGATAATTTAGATGATAACATGAAGAGGAGATATTTTAGTGTGCAAGGCCAGACAAAATGATGGAAATTTGCTTTAAAGCATCTAAAACTTAGGGAAAGGCTCTACCGTGTAATTCCAAACTTTCAAAATTTAGGGACACTTTGTCAATGCTGGTAAAATAAATTTTTACAGTATTTTATTTCATTATAACTTTTAAAGCACTTTATGGTGTGAGGGCTGAAAAATATTTAGTCTTGTATACAGTCATATGCTTTTCATCTATATTAGGCAAGAATGACTATACATCTCCAGATTCCCTTACTTAGGGTGACTGCTTCTCATCTGTCTCTAGCTGACAAACCTAAATTACTCACACAGGTTCCATCTGTAGTCAGTTAAAAGCAGTATGATTTCTGGATGGTGACTAGACAATTGTTTTAAATGTGTTTCTAAGGATGGAATGAAACAGCTTTGGAGATCTTAATTTCCACTAGTCTTTCCTAAGGCAGACTTACCTAAGTTTATAATTAAGCTTGAAACATGGACTGTATAGCTAGCTGGAAACTGGTAAATTAAATGAGAAGTATCCCAGCTTTACTGATTTGTTTTTAATTAAGTAACTATATAAAGAAAATGTATAGAAAAAGTAGAGTAATATTTACTGTGTGTTCATTGATATGACATTCAATGTTATGCTGGTAAAAATATCAACAGTTGGGTTAGGTACATAAAATTAATCATTATTAAAATGTAATAAACTTTGTTAACAGGAATCTCAAGAACCAAAGGAAATGCAAGGCCTTTCAATGGGGGAGAATATCACCACGCACCACTGGCTACTACCTGGAAAGCAGCTTTGTAAAGAGGATCTGAAGGTCCTAGTAGGCACAAACTGACTATTAGACAGCAGTACGCCCTTACAGCAAAGACCAAGAACATCCTTGGACTGCATTAGGAAGAGCAGTATGAGCAGGTTAGGGCAGGTGATTATTTCCTTCGGTTCAGCCATGATGAAAAACATATGGCGTGTCGGATCCAGTTCTGAGCTCTCCAGTATGACACATATGGGCTTACTGCAGCAAGTCCTACGAAGGACTGCAAAGATGATTAAAGGACTGGAGAATCTAGGAAAGGCTGAGAGAACTGGAACAACTTATCCTAGAGAAAAGAAGACTCAAGAGGGATCTCATCAGTGTTCATAATAAATACTTTATGGGTGTGAGTAAAGAAGATGGAGGGCACTCTCTCCTGAGCAGCATTCAGTGAAAGGATAGGAGGCAATGGGAACAAACTGAAATGTAGGAATTTCCATTCAAACATAACAGAAACACCTGTTTTAATGTGAGGGAGATCAAACACTGGAGCTTGTGTTATAAAACCCAAGGGTACTAGTTCTCTTCACTGAATCCCAAAGATGTGAAACAGCACAAAGTTATATAAAAAATGAGAAAGGAACAGTGTGACTCATCCAGGCGCCTGGCCTCTATGTGTGATAACACAGTCAGTGCACCTAAATAGAGCCATTATTAAATACATATCTTACTCATTATTGTCAGAGTCATTACTATGTCCCAAAAAGTAAGGGAACAAAGATGGGCTCCATTAGATGAACCTGTTCTGCAAAAGCTCACTAAATAACGTGATTAACAAATACCAAATGCTACAAAGCATAGGCTTTGTAACTCAGTCATACTAATAAAAGAAACCTAGCCTGAACTGGAAAGTGTCGTTAAATACAGAACAAGAAGGAATTAGGAATTCATCTAGTCCACTCTTTTCCTCTAACACAAGGTCAAGACTGTACTTAGGAGAAATCAGTTCAATTTATTCTTGAAAATATCCAGGTAAGGAGATGCCAGAGCACCTATACATAATTTATTCCACATAGATTCACTATCCTTATGACAGGAAAATTTTTTCCCCGATAACCATCTTCACCTAGTTAATGTGCAAGGACAGCTGATTCTTTTTGCAGCAATCTGTAGCAAATATAGGCAAATTTTTATGATAAACATAATCACTCTGTAGTTTCCTATTCTTAGTTTTAAACCAAACACACAAACAAAACCCTAAAACACCCAACCATTTTCCCTTATGCAATATTTTTCTATTTTTCACTAGAACTCTCTTCAGGTGTTCTTCTGGTAGTCTGGAATATCCCAGACATTATGCATGTATAACTTACCTATGGAAACAAGAAGGGGAGACAATGGAGAAATAACTGCTATGCACCAGAAAGGGTTGCTGATTCAGTGGGAGGCAATATGAAGGGCAGAATCAGCACAAGATAATTGAAGAATAGAGGAAGAACAAATTTGACTGAAAGTAGTGGCAAATTTCAGACAGTTTTTAACAGTTTTTAACATGCATTTTGGTGATCAGATTTAAGATCTAAAACTTTCACAGTACTAAACCTTTCCTAGCTGTGGTAGATTAAAGTCTTTACTGCAACTTTTCTAATAGCTAAAGGAGATCCAAGATTTATGCCTGTTCAAATCTGAGGTTTTCTCATCCTCAACTGTTAAAAGTAGCAGTAGCTAACATAGCCCAGCTCTGCACATCTGTCCATTTTCAGTATTTTTATAGAAGTCATTAATACCATCTGAAATGAGCAAACCCCTCAGATATTTGCAGTATCTTTTTTGAACAAATCACAATACAAATTAAGTCAGCATTTCACTGATTGTCGCAAAGAAAACACAGAGAATTATTTCTCTATGATATTTTTCTGGGACCAGCAATCTCATCTCTGTCAGCATGAAAATCCTTGATGTGAGATTGAATTAAGAGCTACCTAGTGACATCCACCTTCATGTAATATTCAAACCCCTTTTCACTAGTGCAGGTACAGTGCAAGCCTGAGATCTTTGCTTGAAGAAGATGGAGAAGTTGATTCATGTCTTTGTTATGTCTAGGTTGGGCTACTGCAATGTATTATTTTAGCTAAGTCGAGCTAAAAAAGCCTGCTTCAGCATCTCCAATTTTGTCAAAACATCAGTTGCTACAAATCTACCCCAACTCAATACTGTTTATCAACTCACTTCTTTAAGTGTTTCCATTTACTTCTAGTAAAATATGACATTTATTTTAAAGGAAAGCTTTCAGCTGGAGAACCACACTAGCTTTACTAATTTGGGTGCTTATTTAATCGACTAAATTTTGAAAAGGGCTTTCAAGTATGTAGGCATAAGCATTCACAGATGTAAGTAATAGAGTTTATGCTGGCAAAGCCCATTTTGATGAAAGGAATTTACTTTAGAAAATTCTACGCTGTGTGTAGGTAAGTGCTTAGATCTATCACATGCATGCAGAGATGACAACGTTTTTAAACTAGATAAGCAAATTTTTCCATTAAAAAAAAGTTTTCTGTACACCCGTGAAGACAAATCTTTCAGTATTTGGCCAAGTGGATTTTCTAGCGGAGGTTGTTCGGTTGTTAAAGCAGCAATTTCAGGACAATACTACACAGCTCACTTGCTGTTTCAGTGAGTTTGAGGGAAACAACCTGGCATTTTGTACCACTGTCTCATTATTTCTGCCCCCTCTCATAACATCATTTAGCATAAATAGCTGAAATTAAAAGTAGAAATGGTGCTAACCTAAACCAATTTTCAGCATGAAATCTGTAGATATTTTTTCTCCTGATTTGTGTATAACACTTAATGGAGTGTTATTAAAATAGGTTGTTTCTTTTAGAAAGACACCTGACACTGATAAAAGAACTCCAGGTGATAGTGAATTTAACATATTCTTCACTAATCCACTGCAAAGCTGATTGCTCTCACTGTTATAAATGTGTATCTTGCATCTACTCTTTCAACTGAAATCTCCTGCAACTGCACGTCGGTTCAAGTAAGATGCCATGACTTGTGTAAGAGCTTAATAAATCAATGACTGCCCCAAGTGCTGACAATACAAAATGAGTGAACTTTCCCCAACCATCAGATCAGATACAATAATCTTGTTACAGAACATTTATGCTTAAATTTAAATTTATAAAGCATTGCACAGGGTTTTGACTATGCTATTTCACTGACCATAATGGAAATTGTCTGACTGCATGCCCTACAAGCTGCTGATAAAATGTACGTGTTAGACACTAAGGGCAAGATACATAAAATGAATTGGGTGCTGCTGTGCTGGGATTTGTAATGCCTAAACTTTTAAGCTGCTTGACTTCCTTTCTGCTATCAAGGTCCTGGATTAGATGTCCAAGACTCAGTAAGAATAACGGTATAAATCAGTGAGAGAACATAGCTGCCTCACGGCAGCCAGCAAATTCTGTAGGAAGCCTCTTTATTCTAGTCACTATAAAGCTTTAGCTATTGCTAAAGAAGAAATACACATTAAATCACATTTCTGGTCACAGTTTAGCAGCTTACTCTGCAATTAGAAGGCCCTGACAATGCCATCTGTACTTAAAAATCATGTACCCAGATACTTATCCCCTTCTGTGTGAGGGGATGAGGCAGAAGAAACACTTCACGAGAAGTAAGTGTGATCTCTCTTTTACACAAAGACTCCAAAGTTAAACCTCTTTTACAGCATATTTGAAATCAGCAAACAGTTGCTTTCTCTGCCCGAAGTAATTATACTCCCCACCCCGCAGAAGATCAATCTAAGTACAGCAGGCATCATCAAAATCTTTTCTGAACTGCATTGCAAAGCTGTGCATGGCCACCATCCTCCAAATTTGCTCTCAAAGCCAGGTCCCCAATGTGATGTTTCTGGCATCACCATTCTCTAAACCTCTGTCCTCAAATATAGATTTTAATCCTAAGTGCCACATGCCCCTCTCAAGCACAGTCACCTAGAGCCAGTTACCCGAGATTTTGTCCAGATGGCTTTTGAATATCTTCAAATAGGGAGACTCCACTGCCTCTTCGGGCAACCTGTGCCAGTGATCACTGCCTCTCACAATAAAAAAGTGTTTCATGCTCTTCTGACAGAACCTCCTGCATTTCTGTTTGTACCCATTGCCTCTGGTCACCACTGAAAGGAACCTGTCTCCATCCTTTTTGCATCCTCCCTTCAAGTATGCACACACATGGATAAGATATCCCTGAGCCTTCTCTTCTTTATGGTGAACAGAACTGCCTTTCTTAGCCTTTACTCAAAGGAAAGATGCTTCAGTTCCTTCATCATTTTTATGGCCCTCTGCAGTATTCTCTCCAGTATGTCTTATACCGAGGAGGTCAGAACTGGACACAGCACTTAAGGAGTGGCCTCATCAGTGCTGACTAGAAGGGAAGAATCAACTACTTTGATCTGCTGGAAGCATCCTAATGCAATCCAGGATACCATTTGCCTTTTTTTATGGCAAGGACACATTGTTGTTTGTGTTCAGCTTGGTGTACACCAAAACTCCAGGTCCTTTTCTGCATGAATACTTTCAAAGTGGGCAGTCCTCAGCACATACAGATGCATTTTTCTCCGCTGCTTCTCTTCTTATTATTTCTCAAACTCCTGCCCCATGAACAAGCAAGACATATTGGGATCTTTGATCCTGATTCCCTGAAGTCTTGCTTCTGAACTATATGGGTTACTGTTTCCACGAAGCAGCTGCAGTACCACAACATCTCAGAGCCAATATATCCTGATCTAATGAGGTAAGGAGAAGTGAGGAGAAGAATTGGGATAAGGGTAAGGAGATAAACAGAAGAATAATAATCTAGCACGTACTGATAGATTGCTGGACAGGGTTATACAACTTATGCACCTCACATAGTATGCCAGCAACACTACAAGTATTTGAATGCTCAAATATAAAACACCTCAACACTAAGTACAGCAACTACAACAGTTCTTTTCAGTTTTATCTCCCTCATTTACTAGCCAGCTTAATGCCAGATTATTTTAGATAAAGGAATTTTCAAAATACACTTCACAAGCTATTTATGCATTTCATAGTAAATTGATCTTGTTTTAACAAATCAAACATCCCTGAAGTATTCATTGCTGTAGGGATTGAAAATTATGTTTACTTCTTCCACCACAGTTGTCACTTACAGAGAACGAACTCTTCAAGAAAGACCAGTGATCCGTACTCAAATGTATAACAAGAAGGCAGGAATGAAATAGGATATTTCAAGGTTTGAATCACACAGAGGTAAACATTTACAGTTCTCAGAGAGTTTCAAGTCTGTTGTCCCATTCACCTAGTGTCTTGTTTGGTATTGCAGATAGAAGATTAGGCAGGAGCCAGAGCAGAAGTTAGGACACCTATGTACTATTTTAAATTCCATCATTTCTCTTCAAGAGACCAAATCTCAAAACAAGTTTGTCTTGTTTATCTCTTTTTATTAATACAAGAGAGGTTGCATGGTCAATAATGAATCAATTATAAATACTGTTGTTATCGGCAGGGAAGCAAGACATAGCCTGATTGCACCACCTGAATTTTGTGACAATTCATTGAATGACCTCATTGTACTGAGTGCTTAACAAAGAAGCATTCACAGTACTCTATAGCGTATATGGGGATACCTTATGACCAGACGACATTAACTTAATACATAACTTATATAACACTGGTCTAAATTATAATAGATGTGCTCTTGAAACATGAGTTTACACAAATCTCAATGGTATCTTATAGATCTTTATAAGCAGAAACTTATCTTGTCCTTTCTCTCTAACATCTAAGAAGAAAAAGAATCCTTCCTGTTATTCACTCAAAATATTGAAATGAGCTGATGACAGAGAGGTAACTCCTGCAGTGAATTTCAACATAGCTACACTTCTTTTTGCAGTCTTGAGATTCTAATAAGTCCTCATGGGATATGGCAAAGGCAAAATTAAAGTTATTGATTAAGGTTGAAATTATTACTGAAGTAACTCTGTGAACGTATACTAGAAAATTAATTAATCCTGTAGAGTTTGCTTTGGAACAATAATCTCTAACATATCTGGGGGATGCGGGACCTCTGTTAGCACCTCCAAAACCTATCACTAGCCTCAGTTCTATATTACTGCATTACACACCAGCTGAGGGAACTCCTCCTCCTGTTTTTCAGTAATCTAACAAAGCATTTTTGTGTCTCTCAGCATTTAACATTCAATTTGTTAAATGTCACAGAAGAAAAATAAAATGAAAAAGACATCAGTTAATAATGTACTCTTTAATGTTTCATCATCCCATGACTCTGTTTCGCCATGTTGACCTAATTTGCCATGACAGGAACATGGTCTTTGTTTCTGAATATTCCAAGTGTAGAAATCACTAAATCTTAGTAAGAACTGTATGCTGCTTGAGCAAACAAAGACAGCTTTATTTACATTATTTTAACTGTTCGTAGTAAAGATATATCATTAAGCAGACACAACTATATTAAGTGGAACATGATTTATTTATGTACCTAATGTTTTAATTGCCCCAATTAGGGACTGATCCTTCCTTCTACAGCATTCTGACATTCTTCGTAAATCAGTCCTCAATGTAGTTATTTAGCATCTTGCCAGATTAGGTGAAATTGAACTGTAAATCCAAATTTTGTTAGGACTGTCTGACACTCTAAATGAATGTCACAATATAAAACCTTAAACTGGAGAAGGATAAGTAGGCTAGAAGGTTAAAACTATAATACATCTTCCATCTATTTGTCATGTATTTAAATCTATCCATATCTGTTATCAATGCAAATCCATTTACTTTGACTGCAGAAGTTTCAACCGTAGTGGACACATAGCAAACTGTAAGTATAAATGGTCTTATACTGTACTTATACTAAATGAGAAGGTAACAACTGAAAGGTTGAAAAAAATTAAGCTTCTTGTTCACCTTCAAGACAGACACCTCAAAACAAGACTGAGGCATTCAGGAATTATTGTGAGTAAGGTTCTGTTCCCATGTTTAAGTACCCAGTGAATACAAGAGGGCCTATAGCAGTCGTTACTATTAGGATTCAACTCACAAATGCGAGAATTCAGAAAACTGGAGGAGAAGGATGAGCAAAGTCGTGAAGATTTAGGTTAGACGTCAGATTGGAACATTCTGTTGAAATTATTGCAAAATACTTGCTGGCAGAAAGAAAAGTAAATCTGGCTAACTACATTTATTAGAAGTATTCTCTATGCATTATTATTTACAAAGAATCACCATCTACATATTTAAGTATTAGAGAGACTCTGTTTTTCCCTAGAAACTTAATTAATTTACCAATCCCAGTATAACTCATTTATCCAATTTATCTTCTTTTTTCTTCTACAAGCTACCTGTAATCTGAGCTGTCATATTAATATATAGTGATTCTAGTGCACTTAATCAGGATAACTCTAAAACGAAAAAATGGAAGGAAAAGCGTAAACATTTACAAGGTCATCTACCAGCATATCATTTCATGAGTGAAAATGTCCTATGAGGTACACTTTAACCTTAAAAGACAAGGTCAATGTGAGTTTATGTTTGGGGGGGTTTTAAGTTTCATATGTACTACTTAGTGTCTGCCATTCTTATGAGATAATTATATTGAAAACTATTAACTCCAAGTGCAGCACCACAAAACATCTGATCTTTTACATTTGCAATGAGTTTCACGCGTTCCTCCCTTAAGAACCCAAATTAGTTTTGACATCTCCCACTGATTACAGTGTAGTCTTTTGAACATTTTATATTGATTCAGACAAATGGATTGATTCCCACTAGTTGTGTTCTCAGAAGGACTATATAAATCACTTTGGATACACTTTCTACAGTGTTTCTTTCTGTTCTGGTGCACACCTATGATGGAATTTAAGAAGAGTTCGAGCTGGGACAGTTACCTAATCTCCTAATATTCCAAAAACCCATCACAATAAAAAACATTTCCTGAAGGAATGTAAAATAAATTGACATAGCAGCAGAAATGCAGACTTTATTCAAATCACAGCAATGTTGCAAAAAAACTGAACAAATTATTTTAAGAAATTTGTTGAAACTTGCAACATATATATAAAGTACGTTTATAAATGTAGGGTACAAAAATCCATTCCTTCCAGTAAAGGCAGAGTGAAGAAAACAGTCAAAATAAATGACAATTTATGAATTGTTTTCATCCACTTGGCTCTTAATGTTAAATTATGTATTTCTTTTGGAGAATGAGTGTTTATATGGAAAACGCTTTAATGTATAAATAAATGAGTTTATCATGCAAAAGCAAAGTAATTCTATATCCAGATCCACTAGTTTCATGCTGTGGATGCAGTTCAGCTAGTGAACAAGTTCTAGTGTAATGCTGTAATTACTATAATTCATAATTATGACTTTTAACTAAGGTATTATTAAAAAATCTCTTTACAGCTATAAAACAAACATTGATATTTACCATAAAGTCTATTCATGTAGCATTTGATCCCATCTTCTCCTGCCAATCAATGCCTAATGCAGTGTTAGTCTAATTATATACATACAATGTAATTATATTGGCAGTAGAAATCCTCCTATTAAATATAACAATGCTTTAGACATGGGTAGACTAAAGAAACAATGCTCTACAGACTTGTGTACAACGATTCTTATCCAAACAAAGAGCTGAAATGTCATATGAAGATGGAGCACAATAAAAGTGATTGATATGTCATTTTTTGTACTACTTAAGATATTGTATGCTCTCTGACTACTTCACAATGCAGTCTAAATTAAAAAAAATGTGTCATAATGTTGGTTAAGGATATATACTTCTGTTGTTGATTTAACTTTAAATTACACTATCATTGTCGAGGAACGCTGATAATGCTTCTCGGATGAATGACATGTTTTCTCTTTAGCTTTAGTACTTTACAGAAGAAGAGATTAAGCATAGAGAGCATCAGATCTAGGAAGCATGTTCATCAGCTGCAATCAGTCACCTAGCTCATACTTGTCTCATTAATGTGGTTTCAGAAGAAGGTCAGACCTGTAGCAGATGTATTACTCAGGTGACAATAGGAGCATCAGCACTGATTCATATCTCTCACAGAAGCAAAACCTTTCTGCTTGGACCATTGCTGCCCAATCAGGACACTATTACCATAAATAAACTGTTACATTTGGTTTCATTAAGAACTACCACCAGTGTACTTCCTTCAGATCTACAGAATAGATCTCCTCAGAAGGAGACGAAGAATTTTGGAGATAGGGAAGGAAAAATCTATACATACTCTCTGAGTGGATCATAACCATGTAGGAAAAGACCTACAAGGCTGGTGCATTTCCAAACCATTAAGTAGATAACACCCAACACAGTGGATGAACATCCCCAGAGGTATTCAGTGCAGACTGTAAAACCTAATCTAAGTATCTATATGTCAATGCCTATATACACACTAAGTGTCTAAGTTCCCCTTATTGTCAGCTGAAAGTTAGTCAATACAAGCAAAAGTGTTACACATCTGACTAAACGTTATTAGCTACTTTGGGATGATTTTAAGAGCTGTCCAGAATTTGTTAATTGTATTGACTAGGTAAAAGTTTGGATACCTATCTCACATGTTACTCACATAGTGCTTGAATTTAGAAGCTTAAACTTAGAATTTTAGAACCCAAAGCTGAGCATTAGCCTTTTTAACTCTGGAAACAAATGATACTCCTGTGAGTACAGGAATCAGAAGTATAGAGAAACATTCTTGCTTGTTAGCTGTTCAGGTTGATCTCAGCGAATAAACGAAAATCATTTGATTTAAAACCCTATAGTCAGGGACGGACTAGAGTACAATGTGATTTTTAGGGATTCCTTTTTTCCTCAGTGTCCCATGATCTGACCCATCTAATAGTACTTTACTGTGTTACCACACAGCAATGACTCTAATGTGACTGTCAATCACCTAGATCTTTCCTCCTGACATACACAAACTAGCTTGTTCTTCTTTGAAGAGAAAATAATCTCAACTATACCTTCTGGGGCAAAAAATGACCTGTAGACAAACTATAAACGTGAAGCAATTGGGCCAGTACAACTGGCCTTGTTCTCCTGTACCCTTTGAGGAAACTGAGCCTATGTTGGATCTAGGGTGTTGTGTGAGGATGCAGGGCAGATCACAAAAGCAAAGAGGACAAGAAAAGGAGGTTGCGGAGAGAAACATGTGATATCATTTTTGCTTGGGAATGCTTAGGAGGCTTCTACAGCTGAAAGAGAAGTGAAGCTGGTTTTTAATTTTTTTACCAGTAGTCTAGGACTGTTCCTCTAAATCTTTCTTGAGACCAGTTTGGCCGTCACTAGCAGAGGCCAAAGTCAAATTATTTCTGTTGTCAGATATCTTCATATCTATGGAGAGGCTGAGAGGGCTAGGACAATTCAGCCTGGAGAAGAGAAGGTTTAGGAGTTCTTATCAGTAAATAAAATAAACGTCTGATGGGACTGAGTAAAGAAGATGGAGCCAGACTCTTTGCAGTGGTATCCAGTGAAAGGACAAGAGGTAAATGACACAAACTGAAATTCAGGAAAATCCATTCAAACATAAGAATTTTTAATTTTGCTGTTGAGGAGGTCAAACACTGGAGTAGGTTGCCCAGAGAGGCTGTGGATTCTTCACCTTTGCAGAAAACTTGTCTATACAGAATACTGGACATCCTGCTCTAGGTGACCCTGCTTGACCAGGAGGGTTGGACTAAACGGTCTCCAGAGGCACCTCCCAACCTTCCAATTGCAGGCTTTATATGAACTTGTGATTTCTCAGTTCTGTATGCCAGGTCAGTAGAAGATTAGGAAGCAACAAAATGTTCTGAATAACTCTATCTACCTTCTGAAAACTCTGGAATCATTATTATTTCTTGTCACCATTTAGCCCCACATGGCTAAATTTTGGCAGCTAAAACCATGCAGTTAGACTCCTAAATCCCTTGCCCTCTACTCCTAGGGAAAGGGGAGAGGGAAATAGGAGGAAAGAGACTTGCAGATTGAAAACTAAAATTTTACTGAAATAATAACAATAATTAGAAAGTAATAAAATATACACAGATATATTAGATTGTGACCCCACCTCTCAATGACTATACATCACCACGAATACTGTAGAACAGACATGAGGAAATGGGTCCACGGCTAGGAGGGAGCTGGACTCAGGAACTGGATTCAAGGACACACAGATTGGGAATCAGGAGCAATGAGGCAGATGAGGACCTCACTGGACATCAACCATTGCAGAAGAGAGAGAGACGCTCATGATTGCTCAATTTTATACCAAGTACAGCGTATATGGGATGGAATACTCTGTTGGTCAGTTTAGGATCACCTGCCCTATTTTCCCCTCCTTGCAGGTGAGGCTCCCTTTCTGTCAGTTTGAAAATGGCCTCAGTTAAGTATAAGCATTGGCCTTTTCATGTACCAGTGCCCTCTGTTATCACTTTAGAGAAGAACACTGTCCCAAAAATATGCAGTTCCTTAGGGGAACTTCCTATGAAGTTACTTAGGGTAAATTAGTTTGTCACAAGACTGACTATAATTTAGCTCAAACCACGAGATTTCCATGTATTACACAAGACTATTTAGAAATTTGCATTGCATCAGAAGTTTAGCATAAGTGTAGCAGCATTTAACCTTGGAAAGTACCAAATCAAAGTTTAAAACACTGTTGACTTTCACAATCACTGTCCCCTTTTGTTTATCTCTTCAAGCTTTAATTTCCTAGTTCTTTAATATATTTTTGTTATTAAATTTCAAAGAGTGTGTGATGAGAAACTGAATCCCTCTGTAAGTGCCACAGTTTCCAGCTGATAGTCAGTTACTAGTGAATGAGGATCATCCATTAGCAATGTAACCTTCATCTACAAGTTTAATGGACTTCACCCACCTGCCAAGCACACTTTTAACCCAGTCATGCACAACTCTAAGCATCAGCTGGGGTGCACTCCCTGTCCTTCACTCTCATTTATATTCCCAGCTCTCTGCTTTCTTTGAGGGCGTGTAGCATTTCTTGGAGGTGCACCTTGGTGCACTTTGAGGCAGTTCCCCAGGCAGTAGTTTTATCCCATTGAGCCATAACTGATTGTCCCCCTTTCAGCTGCACAATACATGGCTTACATTGAAGTCACTCACATATTCAAGCATATTCATGCCTTGAAAATGTGTGCCTGTATCTCAAAAGCACAGTGCATTTCCATGTACAGCTGAATCAAGATTTAGAGATCAATGAAAGCGCTCTCAGCTGATACAAAAAAAAAGATTGTGTAGATTTTAGAATAATCAAAGAGTTAATCTAGCTTCATTCCTACAAGACTAAACTCACTGGCAGGCTTTTATTATGCTAATTTTCCTAACTTGCAAAGCAAAAAAAAAAAATAAAAAAAAAAATCAGCAACTGAAAGTAACCAAAGGTGCTGTTTGGTAGAGACAGAAATGAACTGTGTCTTTTGAAGTGCTCCAGAGAAAATGTGTTCAGAATATTTAAGTCTCAAGTGAGTTACCAAAGGTTATTCATTCACAAGTGAGATAAATTCATACCTGTCAAATTGTCTGGATCCTCTGTGTGATCACTAGGGCCTCAAATCATTTATTTTTCCCCAGTGAAAGTTCAATATTTTCACATATCTGAACTTAGTAGCATTTCCTGTGTCTGAAAGTAAATTAATTCATTTTCCTTTCATCTCACTTTCCACTTTTACTAGACTAATGTGGAGAAAAAAGTCTAAATCCAAGTTGGTTGACATAAATTGTTTTTCAATAGAATTTCACAGTGCAAACAGCCTGCAACCTCCTTACAGCAGGTGCTATATTTGTAAACAGAGTCTTTTTAGCAAAATCCTATGCCTGTCAGTGATTTAAAATGTGTGTGTAAAATATTACTTCAAACTAATACAAGACCTGCTTAGTCCTTGAACTCTTTTCAATTGCTTAAGCTCTCATATGTGCAGAAGAAGAGTATATGAACCCAAAAACTTTCCTCCTCTGCTTTGATACTTGATCCAGAAGGAATCACTATCTGCATCTTAAACTTGTCTCATTGTAATAATACAAATCGCAGTTTCATCATGAGAAGTGTGGACTGATTCTGACATCAGCCCTGTGGATTGATGAAAATTCAGCAGAGTAGAGTTAAAAGAGGAGCTGAGGAGTCAGCAAGAATAGCAGAAACCTTACAATTTGAAAGAAAAAATAAAAAGAGATGGCCAAGGTAAGCAAAAGAGAAACAGTTTGCTCCTGATGATAGAAGAGCAAAAAATGAAGGACAGAAGCATACACTGGGAATCATGTTAAAGAGAGACACAAAAAGAGACCAAGTCTGATACTGTGGACTTTTCCTATGTTTTTCTAACTGTTCTACTAACTAACTGCACATAATAGTAATTTTGATTGTAAGAGGGTTCAAGGTCTTAGTCACTGCATAGCCAAGAGTTTGTAAAATTTTTTTTTATATTATTTTTTGTAAAATTATTTTTCATATTTCTGACTGCATGTAAAATAACTTAGCATTATTTGCTTTTACAATTTTTTTTCTCTTTTAAAAAGAGAAAATGTGGAAACAAGTCCCACAGACCTTTCCCATACTTTATACTTAATTAAGTTGACATTAAAAAGTGTAGCATATTTTCTCAAATAACATTTTATTTTTATTTCTGTATTCCATACTTTTTACTTTTTCTTTGGGTTTTTTTTTTATTGTACTGTGTTTTGTAGCACTTATGTCCTAACTTTTGCTGCATTTGGCATCTCACTGTAATGAAATAAGATGAAATTTTGAATAATGCAGTGGGATGAAATTTGGAAAATCTTTGTATACTTCCTTCTCCATGGATAAGAGATTTCAGAAGTCTTCTTTCTCTACAGTATCACTAGATCTCACAGATGGTAAACTATGTCTTTCAATCAATTTAATAGCTTTCTGGATAAAGGTATAAATTCTTCTATTCAGTCACACCGATGTGGTTGACTTTTTTTTTCTGAAAATTCAGGTATTAATTTTATTTTGAAATATATGCACTATTATTCAAACCTCTGTTAGCAGGCATTGGTTCTGAAAAATGCCGCTAACATGATCTCTATTTTTCTGATGTTGTTGTACTTATGATAAGGACTCACTGCTGGAGGAGAATTAAAACAATGAAATATTGAGTAAAAGCAAAAATGACGTATTTTGTCCACTAAGAACTAAAAACTGAAGTATTCTATGCTTGTATCTTGAGTCAGGTACAAGATCCTTTGGATAACATCTCATATTTATATAGGTAGGTCAGAATGTGTGGGCAAATGAAACACAAAAGAGTAACTTTATTCCTATTATTACATGGGAACTTCCTTATCTGACCGCTTGTTATGATAGAAAGTCCTAGAAACAGCAAAAAGAAAAATATTTAATTTCTGGGGTTTTGATAATACTAACAATACTAATAGTCTACTATTTACATTACTGTAATTCACAACTACAAAATTTACAGAGCTGGCATGCTTTGATCTTGCTTAGGGGAAATTCTGGCCCAATGGGGTCATAGAAGAATGTAGCAGCATATGTATATTGTATAAATACAAATAAAATAGATCACAAGGTACTCAGAAAATGACAGCTACTTTAATTCTTAAAGGGCTTAGACTTCCAACCTCTTTAGAAATTATAAAAGGAAGAATAACAAAAAAACAACCCCCGATTATTATCCAAGCACAAGTGGTATAAGATCATTTATCTTGATGGATGTCACCTTAGAGCACATATTATCCCTATCTCTCAAAGTGTTTTTTCCCCCTTATTTCATCTCTGACATTCATTGTAAATTTAATGATCCACATACGATTTGCTGGTGTCTCAGTCTGGTGTTTTGAATCATGAAACTAGTGCTAAATTTATGGCACTGCAGTACCACTTAGTGAATCATTAAGCAGTACAGTGATTTTAATGATTTGGATCATACTGGACTTCATCACTGTATAATGAGGTTCCATTTAGTGTAAATTTTATGTAAAAATTCAATTTGCAAACCAACAACATGAAACTACAACATTTTTTCTAACCTGACATTGTATTTATTTATTGGAATTTCCACCAATGTTTCACATGGGGAAAGAAAATGCTACCTTTTTCCAAAAATAATTTGTCACTGTCCTCACGCCACTGAAAAAATTGTACTTTCAGACTGGCACTTTTGTAGAAATATGCTCTTAAACATAAACCTCTAAAGGGCCTTGTTTTAGATATTAGAGTATGCTGAATTCGATTGCTTTATTACTGATCTGGCTAAGCACTTGGAGAAGTGATCTTTCAAAGGGGCGAAGGACTTCCAAACCTTTCTTTGCTGAAGAGGATCCATGAATGCAGAGGAGAACTTTCATTACTGCCAAACTTGATAGCACCGGGTCACTCCATTGCTTTTTCCAATATAATCTCTCTCAAAATGAAGGCTTTCCCTATTGAATGTTCACAACATGTTTCTGTAAAATACACTAAAGGAAGTAATTAGATATATGCTACCAATGCAAATATGGATTCCACACTTTGAGCAGTTTTACACTGCAGAAAGTGTAATGGGTACAATGGAGCAAATGTGTTGTTAAAATAAATAGAAGATTGAATAGAACATTTCCCATTTGTAAACTGGCAATTTCAGACATTTTTTCAATAAAGTTTTCTCCAAAGATGATTTTTGTCATACAAAAGCAATCTAAAGTAGCCATCAACAACACTTGGATCATGCTCTAATTCCATTTCAACTAATGTCTTGGTAGCATTAACTAAAGTTGTTGAGGTGGAGTTCTAAATCAGAACAATCTCGTTGGGAAGGAAGTACAGTTCTTGAAAAGACTGATGGTTTTTCAGTTCTTCTCCAAATGACACACATTTAGAGATTTTAAGAATTAAATTATTGAAGCATTACATTATTTTTTGAGGTTATGGAAGAACATGGGTATATTCTAAAAATCCTTACATTAATTGACCTATTAGCTCAACAGCACATGGCCACTATGACTCCCTAAGTACTTTACAGATGTCACAGGTAAAAAAGAAGCGAATAGGATCAACAAGGTTTTATTTTCCTTCAAAGGAAAAATACATACAAAGAGTGATAGTCACCATGCAGTACATCAAATATATATAACGGACAAATAAGCAAAGTAACACAATGACCCTAGCAAAAGCTCTAAGAAATGCTCATGCTACAAAACATCCCAGAATGGTGCAGCCACTTTTCTTCACGGCTACCCACGTAGCTCAGATGCCCAG
The DNA here is from genome assembly GCA_033558105.1 of Coccyzus lansbergi. Taxonomy (NCBI): domain Eukaryota; kingdom Metazoa; phylum Chordata; class Aves; order Cuculiformes; family Coccyzidae; genus Coccyzus; species Coccyzus lansbergi. The sequence goes on along the minus strand of JAUMJK010000504.1, from coordinate 133,850 downwards.
TGTTCTCTTAAACAGTATCAGTGGTTAAGAATTACATGATACTACTCACCTGTGCATTTTTAAAATGGAGAGGAATGAAACAGAGATAGAAGCTCCTCTCAGCCTTTTAGCTTTCTTTTCCACGGTGCAGTTGTAGGCATACTATTTTATGGAGCCAGAAATATTCAGCAATATAACTTGAGAGACAGTGAATCTTGCTATGTAATGTTGTGGTAAAGCTGGAAAATAGAGTAGAAAAAAATACTCTATAAACTATCTAGTAAATAATTTGAAATATATTATTTTTTTAAAAAATACTATTAAATCCACATTTACTTGTAACACTGTTGTAGCCACAGGACTGCTAGCTCTGCAAAGCAAAATCTGTCTTTAGCCATATATGCTATGTAAAAATACCCTCTGCACTTTCTCTAGCATAAGTTTAGGAAATAACGAGACTTGCTTTCCAATAGCTGAAGGGATCGACACATGCACAATCTTATTTATAACAGATTCAATAATACTTTCAGCCATAGGTTTACAACTATTGGAGCTAAACAAGCCCAATTTCCCATGGATTTGTGTGTTAAGCTCTCCTGTTAGACTATGTTTCCAATAAACCCTTCCTGCTCACAGATGGCACTTTTTGTGAGGATTCTCTGTTATCTGACAAAGGATGAGCAGTGCTTGCAATCTTTCCTTCATCTGAGTCATTAATAAGGTCTTTCTTGTCAACTTTGCAATCAACATTACACATTTCCATAGATTCATTATCCACGAAACTTCTCCACTGCTGTGAAATTCAGTCAAAACCAGCTAAAGCATATTAAGAGAGGAGGGGTTCAGGGAAATAGTCAAACATACCTAGACTGAAATAGTATAAATGCGGAAGATCTTTTCCCTTTGAAATCAAAATAAAAATAGAAAGTTGGGTTGGCAGTTTCCTCAAAGTCTGTCTTTTGTCTAAATGAGGTGGAACATTGTAATTTACTCTTGCCATGATCTCAGAATTAAATAGCAAGATATTATGAACATGCTGTATCAGCCTAGCTCAGCCAGGGCATTCAAATGAATTGACCTGCAATTTTTCTTTACAGTGGGTGCAGCAAAACCAAGAAAAGGCTTTGGAATCTCTAAAGGCATCTTTTGTTGTACTGTAAGCCAGAACAAAAACCTTTTAAAAGAGAAAAAAAATCTGGCCCTGTGAGACAAAGTAAACTATGAAGACTGACAGATACTCCAACATATGTCTACCTAACAAACTCTGCAGTTGTCAGCTCTTTGTGGTGGTTTCTTAATGAGAAAGGGATTTTCAGGATGAATAGAGGTCTACTCATCCATCAGTACTGGTCAGCTCCTGTCCATTGACAAAACTCTGGTCAATTTTTTCCAAGCTTGATAGAGTAATACAGACAAAGATAATTAATTTGGATAACTCTTTCAAGAATCAGCAGGGAGGCTACTAAGGGTCTCCATGGATAGCCATAAACCTGCTAAGCCAACTGGTGCATGCAGACAACCTACTGATGCCCATGCAGCCTCGAGTCAGTAAGACCTCTGTGGCCACTTGCACAGGCAGAGGTTCAAGTGTATGAAAGCTGACTGTGGGCATTAAAGTAAATCATTTACAAGAGATGTGGAAGAGAACTGAAGGTGGTGTGGTAGGAAATAGAATTATTTTTGGTGTCTAGAAGATACAAGATTCACAATGCAGCTAGCTAGAAATCCCCACAACTGTAAGAAAAATTGTTTCTGATGTCTTGCCAAAGTAACTTTACATAGTTAATAAACAAGTAATAGCCTATGCTCTGGAAAACAAGAACTAAAGGAAGGGTAGCAGCAGCACCAATTATGTTATTACAAGGGTTTCTTGAGTCATTCAGATTATCCAATTCATCTGGACCAAACAAGTAATGTGACCCATACAAACAGCATTCATAACAAATAATACTTTGAGCCATTCCTTAGCAAAGGTTAACTAACTGACAGGTTAGGATGACAGGTTTTTTTGGTTTCCGGATCAACTTTGTTCCAGCTCATACAGAGCACTCAGTTCATCCAACACAAAGATTAGCTATCTAAACAGACAAATAAAGCTTCAAAGCACTTAACATGATGCTATTCAGAAAAACCAAAATGTTGCTGTAGGTTTTGGGCTGTGAGAAGGTAATGGTGTTGAGGAAAAAACCTTATTGCTATTGCCAAAGGTGACTTGAGATTCTGGCCAACAGCCTAAAACTCCTCAAAGGTTAATGTATGTTTCAGAATATTTCATGTAAAACAGACACTTTAAAATCAATTTGAATTATCCACCTCATAAATCACCATTTTTTAAAAATGTTGGCTAGAATCCACCTAAAACTCAAGTTATTTCTTCTGTAAAGTACAGATCAGTCAAGTATAGTCTTTATTTTAAGGGTAAGACCACAGCTAAAAAGTTTCAAAAATGCAGTTTCTGAATGTGAAAATATTATAATAACCTGACAAACTGCTCCTCCCTACACACACACTCAAGGTTTGTCACAGATGAGCTGGTGGATGAATAGCATTCAGATACTGGAAACTATGTACTCTTTAATTTCCAACAGCTTTTATTTTTTGCCAATGGCATTTCTGAGGAGCCAAGGACAAAAATAATGGACACAGTAAGCTTTATTTTGGCACCTTACCCACAATCTGACCAGATAAACTCGTATTTTTCTAGATTTTAACAGAGTCATTTGTTAAAATAACAACAATTAATTCTGCATAAAATTTAAGTTGTATGCTGCTGGTTTTTTGAAACATTCTAATAGTTTGCAACTTAGTTATCTGGGACTGTGTGTGTATCAGGGCATTATCACCTCCAACATCAGCTTTGTATGTTTTATCCAAGATCATAATGGACTTCACATGATCTGATTTTTTTTTAATTCAACTTTTAATTGGTGTGTAATAAATATCTCTATCATAAAACCAAAGTAAATTTTCCCATGGAATGATTCTCTATCTCTTTGGTCACTGGCATGTATTCACAATGTGTTTTCTACCACAATAACACCACTGCAACACACCTATTCTTATATGATCTTAATTTTATGGTTTTGTGGCAACTAGGATGGTTGGACTCGATGATCCAGTGGGTCTCTTCCAACCTGATTTTTCTATGATTCTATGATTCTATGATTCTATGAAAACCAACATCAAGCAGAAATGTAGTTGACAGTGGGATGACTAATATCACAAGAAAACCTGAATGAAAATGACAATTAAAAGGATTCTGATAAGGGATATCACCAACAGTCTAGTAATCTAGGGAAGTATTGATAGACAGAAAGGTTAACAGAAGTCCTATTTATAAGAACACATGGAATTCAAAAGAAGTGATTTTTTTATTAATTCTGAGACTGCAAATGATTTTTTTGTATTTTGAAACCTCATATTTTTCAATTCACAGACATTTGCTTTCCAAAATGGTTTAACTGCAGATATTTTGCTCCTTTCTTTCTCTGTAACCTCCATGATATTAATGAAAAGTAACAATATAGACATTTACAAGGTACATATGCATGCATTTAGTGTACAGTGTTGAAACAATGGTAATGGTAGAAAACTTTTGGAGATAGTCCAGTATTTATGAAAACCACAAGGAGTTTTTAATTTGATGAATACAATACTGTAGTTAAATAAATTGTTTCTAATACTTTTGCTAGTTATTAACTTTGATGCTGAGTTCTAAAATATTCTTAACATTAAAAGACCTGGGATACAACATGATTTATCCCAAACCTCTGAACTTTGTTGTTAGTCCATTGTTGATCTCATCATTTGGATTTTAAAATATCTGATCAGGGATTTTTTCTACTCCAACAGTTTTAATTTTGCAAGCCACTGGACCTTTATGTGAGCTAATCTCTTTACCTGTTTTGTATGTGTGGAGGGGGAAATCTAAGAAGATTTTTTTTTGTTTAAAATAACGAGTTTATGTGCATGCACAGCAATTACTGACATTTTACAAAGTTCATATTGTTGTACTGCATATCTCAAACGTCTGTATCAGGGCACCAAAGAGGTAAAATCCACTGTGAAAACAGAGTCTAAATAAGACATTAGGTTAATATGGGAGTGAGTCCATTTTAATAGTGCAATTTTTGCTTTATTGCCTCATACTTCAAAGAGGATTCAATATAATTGGTTTCCATTTTCCTTCTCTTTTACACTAATAAAGTCTGTGCTAAGGATATTCTACCATGGAAAGTAAGTTTATTTCTTGTACCATGTACAGAAACTATAGTAAAGTTGCATTAGTAAAAGATGGAGATGTATGGAATAGATGATGTACTGGTTTCCATGTTTTGTTTAACACTGACTACTCAGTCAGCACTTAATGAGGACCTAAAATAGTGAGAATTTTGTAACTGAGAAATAGGAATAATTTTGAAAAATAAGAGAAGTGCTCTAAAATAACAGTAATAACAACAGTAATAACAGGATATTCCGCAAGCCTGGATTTTAAGGTGCCACTCTGTTTCAAGGGATCTGTAAAGTTTGAAATCACGCTTAGAATATATGAGAAGTATTATAAAACAGTATTTCAAAGTGTGGCACCCTGAAAAGGCAAAGTTCAACTATGTATAAACATAAGTAACCTATTTGCAATTTGTCCACCTTCATGAAGTTGTGAATCTCGGCTGTGCTACCACCAGTCTTCTCCTCTCCAAACTGAAGAACAGAAGTGTTTTGAGTCTCTCCTCATAAGTCAGCTACTCTGCCTTCTAATTCTCTATATTCTTCTAAAATCTGTTATATCCTTGTACAGAGAGGCCAGAATGACCCATGGTACTCAAGATGTTGAGCAAGAAAAGTCATAAGCAGCCGGAAAATGACAGATTCTGTTAGGCTATACCTTCCTCTCTTTGAGATGACCAATCTTTTAAAGGTTTTGTATTTATGTGCATTAAACCTCATTTGCTATGTTTTCCAAGACTGACTCAGATTTTTTTAGGTTGTTTTGGAGTTCTGTGCCATCGACATAACATTTTACTCAAGAATGTGTCATCTACAAACTTGGGAATTGGTTTCTTTAGTTACTTCTCCTGGTCACCAATGAAGATGTTCAATAAAACTGACCCAACCAACTACCCACATAGCATCTCAACATGGTTTTGTCTCTATTCTGAAGAAGACTACTAAGTTCTGTCCTTTGTTTGCTGTCCTTAAACCAACTTGCATAAAGGAACCTTTCTTCCCATCCTGTGTCAATACAGTTTCTTTAAATAGGGAAAACTCATGTCAGAAATATTTGAATACAGAAAACTTTCCAAGTCTCTTGAAGAAACTTGATGCATATTTGTTGCAAATAGCTATTGCAAATTCCAGAGGTTTGAACTTATAGAGTTTTTTTAATTGCTTTTATCAAAAACTATAATCTTGGCAATTTTTCTAGAAGATCAAAACAGCATGGAAATTTCCAATGTTAAAAACAGTTGCCACAAATAAAATAAATGCATGGAATTCCATACTTTTACTTAAAATGCACCATAAGTCCTCTAATACTTATGCACAACAGGATGTAAATTTAGGACTTACTCTTTGTGCCGCTGTTGTAGTTGGGTTTTAAAGGACATGTGGCATAGTGTGACCTTAGCAGTGAATTTTCTTGTTTTGATGGTTTTCTGCTACAGGCATAACATTAACTTTGTGACTATGTTGTTGAGAGAAATCATTCATATATTGATTTCTAGCTTTGAAACTTGAAATTCCTTTCAGAATATACACATTTATGGAATCTCAAAACTAATTAATTGAATAGTGTCTACAGGTAAATTGTCAATTAAAAAAAGGGTAGAATCAGCTCAAAGACCATAATGTCAGACATCATACCAAATGCTGGTTTTATTATTCTTCAAATTGCAGTCAGAGACCAGCATTCACTGTTGAGGGAGTGGTTTGGTTTTTCTCTTTCAGAATCTTCTCCTTTGACGTGCATGCATGCTCCCCAAGTGAGCATCACATCTTTCTTGTGCTGATGTGTAATCCTCAGTTCTCCCTTTTGTACTCAAGTCTCTGAGTTAAGTCACCTTTGATATCTGCTGTCTTTATGCAGTGAATCTGATTTAATTCAGACATTTTTCATTTTACATTACAGGAAAATGTTTAGCCATTGACTAGTACAGAGATGATGCAATCCTTAAAAAAACCCCAAACACATTTATTTTGCAGATCTAAACAAACTATGTATGATAAGGTATTCAACATGTGAAAAAATCCCAGTATGATATAGATTCATAAAAAGGATTTCAATGAACTTAGACTGCTAAGTATACATTTTTTACTGTTGCAGTGTCATTCTTAACTAGTGTATGAAATATGTTGCTAAAGATGATATATAACCACATAGTTTTTTTTTTTTAATTTTTAAATGCCCAGTATAAGACCACACAATCAAATGTTTTTTAGTATCTATTCTTCAGGCAAGATGAATTTGCCATGTGTTTCAGAGGACATATGGTGTCTCAGTAATTCATACTGTATCAAACTCCTGAAGAGATTAAAACATTTCTTCTTGCATGACAAAAGCTGACACTCTGTTTCCCTGGCTAGTAATATAAGGGACATTACCAACACACAGGAGCAGAAAACTGTATCAGCACATAATATTTCACCAATTCACGCTACAGGCATCAGTTTTGCCAAGAGTCATGATTTTATCTTGAATCTTATAACAGTTAATTTTTTACTCAAAGTACTCATTCTTGAACAGCGTAAATAAATTACAGTCTCAGTCTGGGCGTATTTTACAAGTATGTCACTATCTTTTCAAGGGACAGTGAAAACATGTTCTTTTTGTCCCTGAAAAGCTCAACAAATAGAGAGGAAAGAAGAACTACTTATTTTTTTTTTCCTATTTTACCTCATGTTATTTGCTGTAGCTTGATATCTGTGGAAGGAATAATTCAAATTCTTTTAAGTTGGTGATTGGCATTACTGTGATGAATCACACTGCTACAAATCAATAGTAACTTAAAATTAAAAATAAAGCATTAAATTACTTCTAAATTATCATAGTATACAAAAAATACCACAGGAAAAGTTCAGAGAAAGCAAACATTGAAATTCATAAAGTATTGTCATTGCTTGTTTGACAATGATGTTAATGTTTGTAGCCAGTTTCATTTTTTCTTTTCGAATAAATTCTGAAAAAAAGCTATCCTAAATTGTATAGAAATGTTGGAAAATTTACTTTACAAACCCTATCTAAGTGTCCTACATTCGGCATCAAATTTGTCAGGTAGAAGTTGCAGAATTGTTAGATCAGCACTACAGTTTTTTACTAAGAAATTATCTCATCACAAAGAACTTCTTCAATTCCCCATTCTTAGAAGTACTCTCGGTTGCTCATCCCTGTCCTGGTCAGCACTGGGAGTAGATCACAGTGTAGCAATCCTCCCAAATGAGCCATGAAGATTGATAAAATACAATCTCAAGTAGCTGCTGGCACCTCCCTGTCAAGCTTACTAATGAGCGCTGTGTTACTGCTAGAGTCAGCTGTCACATTATCTCCAGGCTAATAAACGGATCCAGTGACAAACAATACACAAACAAAAAGGAGCTGATAAAGGATCTTTCCTTTTAATTCCATTTCCACGTGTCCCTAGGACACAATCAAGTTGTTGGTAGAGATTATTTTCAGATTGTAGAAGTAAGTTTTTTGCTGTTTGCCAGTCTGTGCATCTATTTACTTTTAGTTGTGAGCAACAGAAGACAGATAAGTAAAAATACTATGGTTCTTTATTTGAAAGTTAAATCCAATAAATATGCAATATTTGAAAAAAAGAAACTATTCCCAAAAGCGATTTTCATGTTTCTCTCTGTTTCCTGGTTGTGACTGGAAATGTGACAGATATGCCAAATCTCAGTATGAAAAACTTAGCTGAGCTATTCTCTGCACTAGAAAAAAAAACAACAGAAGGGATAGTTACCTACAAAAAGTGGGTCACAGAAAAATTAATTCCTGATTGCAAGTATGGAAGATTTAAGTAAGGGCAAGGTACCTGTGTAACCTTAATTCAGCACCCTTGCTGAGAGTTTGAACATTGGCAATTCCCAAGATTGTTCTCCTACCAATCAATGGATTTGTGTGACATGAAATATTAGAGGAAAGTCAATTTCTAAGCATTCATTAAAAGCACTTGCAAATCCTACCATGTATCTGAACTCAAGAGTGTTAATTTTGGGAATTACATATCTGAGAAAAGTGCATCATATATTTGTCTTTGTGCACAGATTGTACCATAAAGAAGCTTGAAAATTACCATGGCCCAAGAATGCAATTTCCAATTCAAGAAAAAAAGAAAAGGAATAGAGAGGAAGAATTGATGAACAAAGCTAGAAAACACATCATATAAAACCATGAAGAGTGAAAACAAATTCTTCTTCCTTGTGAACTAGACTTCAGTGAGAATGAGATGCCTGTTTTGTCAGTCGTGCAGCCACTTCTCATACAACTGTGGGGTGTTGCAATTCAGCTACTCTGTTTCAGGCTCTGAAGCAAAGCAACCCTCAGTGCTTACAGACTTTCCTTCCCCACCCTTGCTAATGTCTACCCACAGCTTCTCTTCTGCTGGGTCAGTGCCAGTCCTTTCTCTCTTTGTTCCTATCAAACTTTCCTTCCTTCATCCACCTCTGCACATGTTCCCTCCAGCCTGCCCTTCTCTGGTTCTCATTCTTTCTCTTCTGCATTGATTCAGAGACTTTTGACATTCCAAAATGTTGATGTATTTGTTAAAGAACCAATATGGCCTTCCATAAGGATAACTTTAGGTGTTAAACACAAGTTAAAAACACTGACATGTTTTGTTGCATGTACCAGGAAAAGGTCCCATATTCACTTGAGCACTAGAATCCCTTGCTTTATCCCATTAAACACTAATTCCTTACCTACAGATATGCTGCAAATATCACATACAATGTTGAACTGTCTGAAGATATTTTAGAATTCACACTGAGCTGGAAATAAATGAGATTTGGTTTCTTTAGGTTTTTTTCCATTGTCATTTCAGACCCGCTGTAGTGATTATTTTAGGAAATCAAGATCTGTCATTTAGTTGCAGTTATCACAGATGATTTTCAGTACATTTTTATCCTTTTTCAGATCTCTTAGACATTTCATACAACAAAGAAAAGGAATTTGAACAATAGGGATGTTCACAAAAGATACCAAAGTTGTCACAGAGTTTTTCTTACTGACATCTCTTTATGTTTATCATAGGAAGAAAAGGTTAATATAGAAGAATAAATCAAATATTTATAACATGAAGTATCCAAGGAAAACATTATTAGTCATTGAATTCATGTCTTACCTACCTGGACAGAAATTCAAGGTGTGATTTAAACTTACAACACTGTGCGTTCTGTGACATTTAACAAGCAACAATATTTCTAAAAAGAGATACTTTAATATATGTGTATTAGTTCATGAACATTCAAGTGTACCTACAAGTGGTCCACTCTGAAATCCAGGTACTCTTCTCTATAAGATGCCTTGTGAACTGTATGCTAGAACTAAATAGAATAATGAACAGTATAATGTTATTTGAGTCATGCATGAAACAATACACAACCCTATGTAATAGTACTCAGCGTGTCAGGGTAAAGATCCTCTTACAAGAGGGCAGAGCTTTGCTCTTACAGTTTCTGCAGTTCTTGAGGCAAATTACTCCTTGAATGCTTCTCCTTATGTCTTATACTACGTGCTATAAATGTGAATGTCATAGGTGACATATAAAAGTGTCATACACTGATCACAGCAGAGATAAAATCCTGACAGTAGAGATAAGGGAATGTATTTCTACATAGCAATTAATATAGTTTTGTATTTCTGCATTCTTAGACATGAGAAGGTCAGGCTATTTATATAGGTTACCTATAGATTTATGGTTGTAGATAAGTTTGTCTAAGCTTACTTGCATTTTGTCAGAGTTTGACAACAGCAGACAACTGTTACAAACCTCTGCCTGCAAGTCACGACTGCACATCTGTTACAAAACAGTAATTTTTGAGAGTTAATTCTTCTCTTACAGCTCTCAGTTATCCATGTAAACTACTTGCTCTCAATCCAGTTCCTACCAGCCCGATAAGAAAAGAGGTTGTCACTGTGGTTCATTTTGGAATATTTGCTGGTAATTTCAGGATGATAAAACTTGGATAAGAAGAAGGCAACATTTTTTTTATCCCCAAAAACATTGCCCAAAATCGTAGTCAGGCACATTTTGCAACACAGTGGGAAACAACACCATTGTTCTAGAAATAACTCCAGCATTTCAATTTTCAGCAATTTCTTGTTTTTTCAAAAAAATAGGAGCGTCACTACAGTAAAGAAAGGGATATCCACACACATACACATGAACAGCAAATCAGAACTTTGTACATTTTTTGCCTGGAGAGCTTGCTTTTGTTTTATAAAAACACACACATGAAAGCCAAGCTGCTTCTGTAAGTATACTGCAACAACAAATAGTACTGCTGGCTATCTCTGCTTTGGTTTTATGTCCTGCAGAGAGTGACATCTGTGTGCAAATTAAGAACAGATTTGTGTTAGCTAGCTGTGAATGCAATATTTTGGGGAAGAAACCTCGAAAACTTAACTATAAAATAATGAATGTAATAATGAATTAATGTAATTTAATTTCAAAACATCTATTACTTTCCAGGTGTATACATTGCTAAAAAAAATCCAAGTATTGATTACTAACAAATCAAAGTGGTATATTTTACTAGATTATATTACTTCAAGCACTTGTGCTTTTAAAGGCTGAAGACATCCTTGTTTTGTCCTGGACACAATATCTTTAGAATAAAAGAGCGGGTAGTTAGGACATAATGTATACAGAAAAGTTTTGGGAGGATTTTATTTTGCTTTTGCTCTAATCTTGTCCACAAGATGAACATAAATGAACAGCTGGAGCTCTTTTTATGGCTCCTCAAGTTTCATCTGGAAGGGAATCTAGTTCGTGCAGCCTAAAACTGCTCTGCAAATACTGACCACGAAACGGAAAGTGGGAACAGTTTGGATACTGTCTTTAAAAGTTATTCCTGATCTGATCTAGAACAGTAATGCAGGCACATCCATTAAAGTCAGCTGACTGAAAGCATGGTCTGTCCCCAAACTCAGAAAAACAGTTCTTCAAGAAATGAGACTGCAAATGTATTCTTCAAAACAACAGAATTAATATTGGTAGTCTTTATTTGAATTTCTACTTTCAAATCTCTGGAAAGGCTAGACATTCAAGTTATTTCCATATGATTGCCTACTTCTACTTGAAATTAACAGGATATCAACTTGTATGTAATACACAAATGGTCTGCAGAGCAGGATCTGGGAAGTAGTCCTGCCTTATTGTTCAATTAAAGCCCTGCCTATGAGGGAATTCTGTCATAATTTATGTAATGAATACCTTTTTCTAGAGAACTTACATAATCTCTGCAAGGCCCACCATGTCACTGAACCCTGAACAACGAAAAGCCATTATTAAGTGGGATTCAATTGCCTAAATATTGGTGTCAAATGCTGTTTGGAGTGTCCCAGACCATCCAAGGCATATCGAACTAGCAGCAGTGTAGAAACCATAGTAGACCTACACTGTACTGGAGCGGTACACAGAGGCCTGGGTAGGACACTTCTAGACTCCTAAATTGATGCTCAGTACCTGGGAATTGTCTTAGCATGCCGTACATTGCCCTCACAGTTTCTCTCAGTTGGCTGTGAGGGAAACTAAGGTGCTAACTTAGAAAAGAAATGTAACACCTGTGTGGCTAAAGTTCTGGGGAGAAATGTTCTCCAAAGTTTGTCAAAGAGAATACCCTGCTGGGAGGGGGCATTTCTTGCATTCTTTGTGGGGGACACATGATTTAATCTACCTTTGTCTACATAATCACTCTAACACCTGATCTATTAAAATAATAGCACTAAATCCACTGGCTACATTTTCAGGAGAATATGGGGCAACAGCTTTTGCTGTGTCTTTGGTAGAGACTGACCTTTCCCTGTTAAAAATGTCCAGTGATACATGCCTCTTGGAGAAGACAATGAAAGAAAAATTTGATTTAGTGATCCCAACAAAAATTAAATATGAAACAGATACAAGACAGCCCATTCTGAAAAAGCGAGGCAGCCAGAATTAGAGCTGGAAGCACTAGCAGGCCCCTTCTACCAAAGCCTGAGACAAACAAGCACTTCCAAGACTCTTAGGACAAGCAGGTGTGAACAGTACCAGGAGAGTCAAGGTTTCTGGCTGAGCTGACTAGCTTTCTCATACCTCCCCTTTTAGGTTTCCAAGTTTAAATTCATCCTCATCTACTGCCCAGGACGCCAGAGGTATATACAGGAATGTGCTAGTTACCTATCAGGGAAAATCCCATCTTTACTGAACCTTCTGCCTCTGGTTTTTAGCTGCACGCAGTAGCAGAGAGATGCTTTATTCACGATGCCATGGTACAGCTATTAATGATACTCAGAGGACTGAGAATTACCATTTCGGATATGTCCAGAGCAGTAAACTGGTAAACAAGCCTACAGTTAGTGCTATGGATGATTTGAATCAACAAGGGTGAAAAGATTTGGTTACTCTGTGTATTAGTGTTAATAGGAATAGATTATAGAGGAATATTTGTGATGTGACCTTCTGTGCACTAATTGAAATAGTATTCAGAGTCAGCAGTGGAGTAATCAAGTTAAACACTGAATCATAAATCATCATGAAAAGTGCTGTCACAACTTAGCCATTAATGCCCTGTATTGCTGGGCAGCCTTACGAAAATATCTGCTATGCCGATCTTTAGGTTAATAGGAACAGAAATGGCATTTAAAGACTATTTGGATCAAATCTGCTCCGAGGTTGAAAGTGTTACTCTGTTAATTTACTGGTAATTTGAAGTGATGTAGTTAGGGTTAGAAGCAACACAGCTGAGCCCAATATAGCTAAACAAAGCATGGCAGGAATTTATCTAACGTTTATTTAATTGCTATAAAATGCAACACTGATACAAATTTAGTATCTATATATGTGTCTCTTATCTTTGTCCATCAGCACTTGGTATAGAGATCAAAATCAAGCACACAAAAATTAAGCTTCACTGTATGGCTATGTAGCCAAAGCAGTTCAAGAAGAGACTTCTATGCATTTTATAAATAGATGTTAAAATCAAATTTTACTGTTTTTATGAAAGCTGAAGGCTTTTTAACAAAAGATTTCTATAAAACTAAGTGCTTTTAATTACTTTTTAAACATAAAGTTGTTTGAATCTTGCATTTGCAAGCTTACCCTCCAAAACAGAGATTAAATGAGGTTTCCAAATGCAGTAAATTTCTTTATAGTAATTTTGTGATTCGGGTTTGATCAAAATAATAAGCATAAGAAATATCACAGCTGGAATGATGTATACTTTTTCTAATAAAGACCTATGTCTCAACACTGGCAAAGCTTGTGCTAATTTGATTCGTTACTCATCAGATTACTTAGACAACTAGATGCATAATGTTTGGGGGGGCATCTATTTGTCATGATTTGCCTCAAATATTGTTAATTAACATTAACATAAATTGCACCAGGCATCTGGTATAAAGAAACTCATTTTAAACCATGAGTGAAGCCAGTATTTTCAAAAACTTCATAGGTCCTTACTTTGAGAAAGCATCAAAAGGTACGTTCATATAAATGTGTGCCAAATGCAGCCATGGCATATTAAAATCTGGAAGCAACTATATTTTATACAAAATGATTTTTCATAAAAAATCAACAAGTATGGTTCTCTGTAAAATGTGTCTATTCATGAACAACAAACCATAGGGCAGGGGAATTTAGCTCTTATAATGGATTGTAAAATTAACTCAAGTGTTTGACTAAGTCCAGTTCACTTTCTTACATATATTTTTTGTTCATGTGTCTATGAAGTTCTTCACATTATTGAGATTAAGTTCTGTTGTCTAGCTTACTGTTGTAAATTAGATTACTGTTATCCCAGAATTACCTAAAGTAAATTAACAACTTTTAGCCATGAAGTCCTAGCAGTTTGTCTTCTAAGTGATATACGATAAAGAAAAGAAATTAATAAGAGAGCTACAAATTAATAAGGACGTATAACATATTTCTAAACACAAAATTACTGGAAATAACTGCTAAGTAAAACTGCCATGAAATCTATCTGAGTTTGCAGGGACCTGGCATTGTTTCACACATAGGTTAAGGAGATTTCCATAACTGATTTGTTGTGAAACATAGAACGATGTTGGAATTTGGTGTATTTTCAATATTTGCTTGTGAATTTTCATTCTTTTCAAGTTCAGATGTCACATATCATAAAATAACAGATAGATCAGAAGTGGGATTTGCCTCATGTAACTTCAGCTGATTGACAGGGATCTAACCTAAACTTGGGAGTCAATTATGAGGAACAGTTGCTTAAAGGAAAAGATTCATTCACTTACCTTAAGATGGAAACATTTGCCCTACCAAAGTGCCTAAATCTACTACAAATGAACACATAGGCTAAACCTAACCATCCTACGATGCCAAATTTGTCATCCAGGACAGCTAGAGCAGGATTGGGTTGCTTTAGAATAGAAACCTAATACTATCTGAGGGAGAATACCTCAAATGTCTGCATCTGTCTGGGCCAAGAATCATGGCACAGATGAGATAACCTGCAGGAACAGCAGCTGAAGGTGGAGGAGATAGCACAGAGCATCTCACATAATGTTAGACTCCTCTGAGTAAGCAAATAAACCATGTCCTTACTTGGATGTGATGAATTCCACCCGTAAATTTGAAAGAGGTTTCATGCAAACAGGTGTGACTGCATACTACCTAGAAAATTACTTTAAAAATGACATGGGAGTAAAATATATTCTTGCTACTAGCAAAGCAATGACATTCAGGCAACCTAGATTATTAGCTGTTATATGAGTTTAGGATCAATCTTAAATTGCCCAAAATTATAAGAGAATTAGCTTGTATTCTTTCACCACTTTTTCTTTGCTCTATTCTGTTCTTTCAAAGGTAATGTTTAACAAAACTTATCATCTTTTTTAGCATCAGGCTACATGAGGTAAAAAACGAATGATTTTGTTTTGCATCATTTAATCTGAAACCTTCCAGAATTTGCCTCACAAGTATTTATGAAATTTTCCAGGGCATTATCTAAAAAGCCAAACAGCTGTTCCCAATTTGTATACATGGTAATCCTAAATAAAATTACTAGAAAGAGTTTCTTCCCTCATAGAAAATACATTTCAAACGACTAGCTCAATCTGAAAATCTTGGTATTTTCAATATGTATTCAGTTAGTAGCATAAGACCTTGTTTGAATACTAAATTTTGACCACTAGAAGTAAATTAAAAGCTCATTAAAATCTGTTCCTTGGTATAACCTTGCTGCAGAGAGGTACTATAGTTGCTTTATAATAACAGCTCTGGTAGACAATGAGAAATCGATACTCAGAACAATTTTGCAAGTCCTGGCAATGGAAGCTGTACACACCTTCATCCTGAAAGTCAACTCATCTGGCAAGTGAAACAAAACAGGTTTACCACAACATAACTTCAAGGTAAACTGCCCTCCTTGGTCTTGACTGATCTTAAGGTTATTCTGCAAGAATATTTTCATTTCAGGATACGATCTCTTCCACCCAGAAAGCAATTTCTAGGCCCCTTACCCTCTGAGTGATGCTAACAATCTGTACCTGATACAGTACAATTTAATCTTTTTAGAACTTTAAGTAATAGGAGATTCCAAGCAATTAATTTCACAGAGTTTTATGAGAAATTACAATTTATTACATTTTCTGGATATGTTAATTTTCAGCAGTTATTGCCAAATTCAGCCTCAGTATAAAAGGGCATAATTCTATTGAAGTCAGTGGTGGTATATCAGTGCTGTATATTCCCCATTTGGACAATGAGGCTGTAAATAACCAAATACATCAAAACTAAAAATTGATTACTCTATTTTATAGTCTCTTAGAGTGAATAAGTTTATGATTTAAAACCATGTCATAATAAAACTGAGCTGGGAGGAAATCAGAGAGAGAATGCAACATAATGGGCCAAATTCAGTTTTCAGGCAGAACAATCACATTAAATTGCACAGAATTATGCTCATTTGAGAGTTTATTTTGTTTTTAAAAGAAGGGGAAGATGTACTGCTGGTTGGCTTTCTTGTTTGCCTATGAAATTGTATTTTATATACTCAATCGCATCCTGTGCATACTTCAAAATTAATTCTTAACAATTGGTTAATAGAAAGAAGATGTTATAACAATAAACAACGTATTTCACACATTTTGAGTACTTGTAACAATCAATAGATTAGAAGCTTAAACTTGCTCTAGGAACACTTTAAAATAATTAGAGCTGTTGGCCAGAGAGGAGCCATGAACCAAAAAAAGAAAATTGCATTTCAAGCCTAAACAGGCAGATCTTCCAAGGTACAGTAAGTGGAGAGCTGCCGTCTGCTAATGTCATTTGTGATCTCTAAGTGCCTATGGTGGCTTTTTTCTTTAATTGTGACATTTGATCCATATTATTTTTATTATGTTCTCTTATTCCGACTGTATAACATCCTTACTTATTCATGATTGTGTTTATTGCATCTCATAATATTCACATTCTTTGCAGTTGCCTTTGCAACTTGTACCACCAAACAGGTTGAGTTGAATGAGAACCAACAACTGGCCTCAAAGACTTTGAACACTTTTCTAAATTATTCACACAGTTCTAACTGGAAATCATTCTTATATCTTTATGCATACACACAAGTGTGTCTGTTTCTGTACACATAAATTAAACCAAAATAAATAAAAAGTCAATGCAATATAGATCACACAACGTAGCTCAATATTCTGCATTGCTATAAACTTATATAAATTCAGCTTGCACAAATGTAGCAGATGCTTTTAAATTTATATACGTAAATGTAAATAATGCATTATTATGCACACACAAATTATATTTTCACACACTCTGCAGTTTACCTCATTTGATACTGAAAAATGCATAATTTCTTTCTAGATAATGATAAAGCAAAGGAGGAAAAAAGAAATATATGTTCATTTAAATTGTTAAAACTGATCTTTTTATTGGGTCTGAATTAAAAATCTACTGTAGTGACCCTGTCTTACACAGTATAATTCCCTAAAACTTCTAAGTCACTCAATGATAAGAGGCTGATCTAAATGCTTCCACTGCATTAATCAAATACCAGGTCTAATTAAAAGAGCCATGCACAAAGCTTTTTCAAAATGTTGCTAAGGTATTGCAATAATTTCTGATCACCCAAGCCTGGAAGACAAATAATTAGAGCTGCCAGAGCATTCTGATGAGTGATGTCAGCATCTCCAAGTGACCTTCCCTCCACTAATTAATTTTCATCTTAAGAAAAGAGACCCTGTTGTTGCACGTTATTAATTGAGTTCACTAAAAGATGCGCCTGATTAATTTTTGTTGATAATACTTGTCATTCTATGCAGCGGCTGTAATCATTCTATTCAGTTTTATTTTTTTAAGTTGATCTAGGTCTTTTACTATGTGACTGATACAGTATCTTCCATACAGAATATTGTGCGTGAGGGCATAGTCTATAATGTGAGCACACAGCTTTCATTGCCACTAATAGTTTAAGTCAAGTGGAACTTTGATGTCTAGTTTACTAACTTATTTTCAGTTAAGTTGATAGAAATTTTCCCTTCTACATCCTGAGACTTCCATCAGTTTCCCAGTTCAAGGGATTCTCACATATTTTGATGTACTCTCCATATCATACCTGTCTTTGATTGTTCTGCCAAATAAAGAGTACTGTGTGGATGTCTCATAAAAAATATCCAGGAACTCAAAAACTGGTAAGAGTTCCAGGACAAAAGCTATGATCATGATAGCTAGTGGAACCAAACCCTTCCCACAATGAATTATCAAAATCACAAGTTTGATCTATCCCAAGTAGAGTTCTCCCAGGTAACAGTCATGTCCATTTTGTAAGAGTAGGGCTACAGACTTTGGTACAAACTCAATCACTGTGGGTCTTCTGGTACAGGGTGGGAAGAAGGGAGATGTGTAATTGCCACACAGATAGAAACAATGAAGCAACATCGACAGTTTCATTTATAAATTTAGATGTGGCTACAGACAAAAAAGTGTGATAAACTCTCAAAACATAACTGAATAACAAAGCTGCAGATGTGTAACTGAGTCTTCCATTTCTCATCTCAATTTCTCATCTCTCGAACCCTCATCTGAAACTCACCTAGTTTGTAAAGTGCTTGCAGGAGCAGGGAGAGATGAAAACAAGGACAACCTGCAATTCACAAGTTTCTTTAACTTCCTTTGGTCATACTTCATAGCTTCGTATAATTTCATAAAGGCTAGATTAATGCAGTTCTGTATATGAAGAGACCTACACGCTTGAGCACGCTGGGGGTCTGAAGTGCTCATTGAGCCCCTTGCATATAATGAACATACCTGAACATAAGGCTGTGAAATAATATGCAATATATCACCAAGGATTTTTCAAGAGGTGAAACTGATTTCCTGTTAAACGATCTTAAAATGTATAGGCAATGTAAGCCACGAAAATATACATATTTTTCCCTACTTTGAGGAGTGTTTTAATCAAGATAGCTGTGATTACCAATTTATCAAATATCAATTTAACAACAAAGATTATGGAAATTTTCCCTAAGCCAGCAAACAAAATATGATTAAAAGAGTTCTTCACTGCACTCTGATGAAAATATGCATAAATCTATTGTTCAGCTGTGTTCTAGCACATGAAGGGATGAACATATTGTTAAAACAGTAGGTTACCTATATTGAAAGAAAAAAAGCAGAGGGAGTTAAAAATTACAGTAAAAATAATTATTTACAACAGATTTGATGGTCTCTTTTCTTCTGCATTCAAGTCTGGATTGTATTTTCTGCACCTCAGACTGTGATGATAGGAACACTATACCATATTTATATTTGCAAGCATTCTTTACTAAGCAGTCTGGTTAGAAAGTCTGATTAATAGGTAGCTAATAAAATTATCTGAATGTGGAGAAATGTTTGTTACATTGGAAATGTTTAAGTCCCCAAGCATGTTCTTAAAAGCCTAGTACTGAATTTTAATCCTGTGATTGCTCTTCCTAAAAACTTCTCCAAAATAAATGGTTTCTGCATTTTCCTTTAATTCCACCCACAACACCATACCTACAGCTGCAATAGCAGCTTTGATTTTTCATTAAAGAAGATATTGATACATAAGCAAAGACATTAGCAGAGAACTATTGGCTTCATCTTTTTTTCTCTGGTTTTTCTTTCTTTGGTTATATATATAAACACAGATCACAACTGTTAGATCCCTTTTGCTACATCAAATCGCTTTTCATTTATTCAAGTTTCCTTTGATACTTTCTTCAAACAGATTCACAAAACACTTAAAACACAAACAAGCATCTTAACATAACTAAGCTATTTGCCCCAAGACCTGGAGGGAAGATGGTAAAAAAATGTTTTGTTGTTTGTATTCTTAAAATCTTTGGATACTGCCAGAATGAGGATGGGATCATACACACAAAAGGCAACTTTATAAAATACCCTTGAACACTAAAAACAATTACCTAGTATATTCAATATTTCACAGATGGTTAATAAAAAAAAATCAGTTATTTAAAAATATTTTGCCTTCATTAAATATATAGTTGATGGTATGATCACCAGGAGGAAGTACTGGGTTCAAGCATCCCCAGGTTCTTACTGAAGTGAATGCACACACCCACCCACACACTCTAGCTCATGCAGCAGCGCATGGGAAAATAGATGCCTTCCTGAGCATCTCTAAGAGTTAGTGCTTTTCCTGTGTTAACTACTGAGTGTGTATGAAGAAAAGAATGAAACTAATAAGATGAAACACCTACATATAAGCAATCGATTAACATAACTCAGTTTTATATGTTGTTTTCCCTCTGTTTCAATGCCATTAGGCCAACACTAACTTCACAGTTATGCCAAATTAACTCCAAACTGTTGCAGGAAAGGCTGTGGTTCCCTTTTCTTTCTTTTTCTTCCTCTGGATAACCAAGTGGTTGCAGGATGAGTTCATCCACTGCTTGGTGATCCAGTGGTAAATAAACTCTGAAAAATATTTTTTTTAAATGCTGTTTTCTATCCTGTCAACCTGCTGAACTAATTCCCCCTGCTGATACAACCATTTGATTCATTCTAACGGTACGGTCAGGGGCAGGGAGCAAGGAACGACTCTTTCAGAGGTAGCTTGGCATTGTATTAAGATCACATCCTCAATTTTACAGTCTGGCCATGTAAATATGGCTGAGCAATGCCTCTCTGCCAACAAAACTACACTTCCTTTCCCCTCCCTAGATGGGAAATTTCCAGCGCCACTCCTAACTCGAAGAAAACTAGTTGCCTGGTCTTCTATAAAGAGATATATATAAAAGACTGCCAGGAGGAGAGGGACCTGGGGGTGTTGGTTGACAGTCGACTGAACATGAGCCAGCAGTGTGCCCAGGTGGCCAAGAAGGCCAATGGCATCCTGGCTTGTATCAGAAATGGTGTGACCAGCAGGTCCAGGGAGGTGATTCTCCCTCTGTACTCAGCACTGGTGAGGCCGCTCCTTGAATCCTGTGTTCATTTCTGGGCCCCTCAGCACAAGAAGGATGTTGAGGCTCTGGAGCAAGTCCAGAGAAGAGCAACAAAGCTGGTGAAGGGGCTGAAGAACAGGCCCTATGAGGAGCATCTGAGAGAACTGGGGTTGTTTAACCTGGAGAAGAGGAGGCTGAGAGGAGACCTCATTACTCTCTACAACTACCTGAAAGGAGGTTGTAGAGAGGAGAGTACTGGCCTCTTCTCCCAAGTGACAGGGGACAGGACAAGAGGGAATGGCCTCAAGCTCCGCCAGGGGAGATTTAGGCTGGAAATTAGGAGGAAGTTTTTCACACAGAGAGTCATTGGGCATTGGAATAGGTTGCCCAGGGAGGTGGTTTAGTCACCTTCCCTGGAGGTGTTTAAGGCACAGGTGGATGAGGTATTGAGGGACTTGGTTTAGCATTTGATAGGAATGGTTGGACTCGATGATCCAATGGGTCCCTTCCAACCTGGTTGTTCTATGATTCTATGATTCTATATCTGAGGTGGAAATGAAGTCCCAGCTGTAGCCACCTAAATTAGGTATCTGTATGTGAGCGAGATGTCAAATCTCCCAACCTATGCAGTGGAGGACAGGGATTTCTTTATCTTCTTAAAGAGAAGTGTTTGGGAACACCATAGAAAGCTTAAGACAACTGCTTGAGATTGGTAGGTACAATATAGGACCTGCAGGAGACCCATGTACTTAGGGAGAGACAGCCAGGGACTGATGAAATACCTTGAGCTATCTCAAAAGGCATGAGATACCACTGTAGAGGTCAGTGGCTGTAGAGATATTTTTGCCTGTTCTAATAGGAACCCAGGCACCTCACTTCGGTTTGACTACAATTAGCTATTGGATTGTGAGCTGAATTTAACACCTCTTTAACAGCTCAAAACAGGTAACTTTTTCCAAAACCTTTTTTTCTCCAAACTCATTTTCTATGTCACATGCTCCCATCAAAATAGTAGGTTAGCATAATGTAAGAAAGTCATACAATGCTGCCATCACCTATCTCAATTTTTTTATTTTACACCTCAGAAACTGCTGGGTACAAACCTCTCATGAGCTATTGCTAGTTCTGCTTTACCATTTCTCACTGTCTTTGGCTACAGTGCTACCTCTGGCCTCTGTCATCAAACCAGCTATTGGTTATTTTTTCTTTTACAACAGTTGATCATTTGAGAGAATTTCAGCAGATAATGTTCAGCTCTGGTTATTCCATCTTTAGAATCAGACAACCTGCCACTGTGAAGAGTCAAACTGACCTGTAAGATTCCCTCACCACCACGTAACCCAATACACCCGCCTTCCCTCTCTGTTCCTCTGATGTGACCTTATTTCTCCAGAACCAAAGATGTAGGGCAAATATGAACAATCTGCTTTGAAGGGTCTGAAGAATCTACCACCTCATCAGCTTGCAGACACCGTTTAGCATCTGAGAAATACAATTTCTTACTCCTGTACAAAGTGGCACGTTTGTCCAAAGCACTGCACCTCGTGTTTCCTTCCCACTGAGAGGAACCCAGAGTCCCTCCATGCAATTCCAGTCAAATCAAATGACAGAGAAAATAGCTTTGCTGACCACAGAAAGGCCTGACAAATTCAAAAGAAATTTAATCTCCTCCTACTGTGCTTTGCCAGTATACTTCTAGTCTTGAAAAATGGGCAGTTTTCATTTCATTATCCAAAAGAACAGTCCATCCAATCTATATATCAGCATGAGTCCTTGCTACCTGTACCCGTAGATGTTTGGAGCCACTGGCAGTTTCAATCAAATACAAACTAATAAGCTCCTAGAGTTTACATTCAGGTGGGAAACAATCAATATTAGTGCCAGCATTCAGGGCAAGTTTATGAAGGGTGCTTGTCTCCATTAAACGTTAGAGACTCCACACTGGAGGCAGCTGCAAGGGCTGCTCCAGCCACAAGAAAATCAGATCCCAAGCTGCTGGGTACCAGGAGCAAGAGGTCTGTAGAAGCCTGATTTCACAGGGCTTGTCCTGACTCCAGTTGTGAAGACTCAAGTCCACACCCCAGCTGCCATATTTGTGTGGTCCTTTTGGCTTTGGTGGGATTGTTCACATGCTCACATGGGTTAGGCAAACAGGCTTACTAGTGATGGATTTTGATTCTGCATGACTGAAGGAACAACATTGGCTCACCATACGCTGACTGCTACACATATGCATCAAGTGATGATTTTTGCCTTCTGACCAGAGTTGACTAAAACTATGAGTTATGGATGAGAGACTTTGCTGTCTATTACACATCCCCTGAGTCTTTCAGCCCTTCAAATAGTCTCCAACATTAGCACTAGGCCAATGACACACAATGATAAAGTTTTATTGCTATTGTAGACTTTTCCAATTTAGAGTACTCTCAGAGTCATCTTTGCGTGTAACTTTATGCCAGCTATGCATGTATACACTGTATATGTGTAATTGTTTAGGATGATATAAGTTGCCATGAGAAAGAAGATAAGCTGAAATTACCAAATGTGTTTTCATCAATGACCTCCTATTAGGCTCAAGAGTCACTAGGTTAAATGTCAATGATCTGATATCTACCCTGTAGCAAAGCAATCTCTTTATTCACAGAATATCTACTATTATACCAAGTACAAATCAGAGCAACTGTTTTCCCATTTATGAGATTTATACACCTATTTAAAGAAATTTTTCTTCTGAAGCCACTGATAATATCATCTCAATGGTAAAGTGAATGGTTTGAATCAAATTTTCTCTAAGCTAGGTACCAGTTTTGTGCATCAGCAGGAACTTTCAGAACATACTTTTTATAGAAGTAAAGATATATACAGGCATATTAAACTTATCTTTATCCAAAGCATGACTCAAATCTCCTATTAAGGCTTTAGGTTACCTTGTAGGACGGAAAAGGAAAAATAGTACCAACACACTGACACATACACATGAAGAACTAAACAAAAAAATCCCCAAAAGCAAACCCACAAAAAAAAAACCAAGCTAAAGCAGTCCCAGCCGAACTGAGAAAAGACCTTGTAACCCTTTGCTGCAGATACATTTTTTTTCAGAAATGTTCTTAAAAGGTCCTGTAGATAAAAGAGGAGGACAGACCTCCTAGCAGACTGTAAAACAGTTTGACTGGCCAGCTGATGATTCTCACTGCATCCAGAGCTGGTTCCCTTCCTCCTGCTGATCACTGCCCCACAACTATGAGACTCCTGCTGCTCATCACTTCTACCCTCCTATTTAGAAACAGAAAAATGTGCCCTGCCAGTGGCCTTTTGCACTTCTGCCTTTGCTCATCTTCTAGTTGTGGTGTGTGCAGTGGTCTTTGTGACCCCTACTCTTTTTTTGTTTGCCTTCACCTCTCTCTCAAAGACGTTATGAGAAACAGAAAGCACAACATGTGTCCAACATCCTGAACTGCCTCCGCTCCTCTGCCTTTAAGGATCACATTGTCAAGTCAACAATGGCTCTGTTGGCTTCTCCTTTGCTCCCTGGGATACAGCCCCATTTGAATTTCCTGTATTCATGAGATTCCTATTACTTGCTCTCCAAAGTTCATCGTATAAAAAACTCTTCCTATTCGCACTCTGGGAGATATCAATCTTTTTTCCCAGAGTAAGAGAGTTCACTCATTATCATATAATGTAGTCCCTCTTCTTTGCACAATAGATAATATTTCCAACATTTCTTTTAAATCTAAAAATGAGAATATGTTAGAGTAGAATCAACTAACACTCAACAGCAGTCTTATTATGGTCTCAGAATGGAGATGGAAGATGAGGGTACGGAGAAAGAATGTTAAAAAAACTCTGGATGTCAATAATTAAAGGTTCCAGACAAGTCTCTTGTGCCATATTATGCTTTGTCACTCATTATGTTGTAATCATAGGTGAGAGGAACAAGCTCTTCCACACAAACTGGGATTAGAGTCATGAGAAGACAGGGACTTTAATTAGCTGTAGTTCTAACTTTAAACTATTGCCCTTATAATAATAGAAGGATTTTGTTTCTCTGATATAAAAACATATCTCCTTCTACATACCTTCTGCTTCTATTCCGCACCCTACCTGCTCACAGTGCTGAGGATTTTCTTTTGTGGTTTCTTTTTCTGATTGATTTCCATTTGTTTCATTTTTTTCTTGACATATCAGAAATCATCAATCACATAATTAAAAAGGAGCTGTATAATCATGATTGATTGCTATCCAGAGCAAAGGAACATGAAATCTCCACAACAATTGAGTAGGTTCTGTGAAGGGCTGAATACCTCTCTAAGAAACGAGCCTAACTGGTAACACCAGCTTCACTCATTTGGGAGGCAGCATTTATTTTTCATGATAAATTTTACATCAGAGTTGCAAACAGAAATCATCAGAAGTCAGAAAACGAATCCTAAAAATAGTGGTTGTTTTGACATTTTTATTTTAATGAATCTTCTATTATACATTTGCTCAATATATTTCCGTAGGAAGAATTGCCACATTTATTCTACAAGATGAACAATTGTCCACGAATGAGACAGCTGTTCTGTTTCCTCCTAGCCTCATACTTCAGAATACAGTCCCCTACCTCATGTAGTGAGCAACATCCAAGCCTCACCTCAAAAATAAGGAGTTTTTTCCTTGATGGGATTTGATTTTTATGATACATGTAAAAAGTGTCAGAAAACCTCACAATCATTAATGAACGTATGCATGTTTACAACACTTTGGGGGATAGGAATGCAATCCGCATTATCGTTTGCTCCATTGAAACAAAATGTCTGCTTTGTTTCAGACATCCTTTAGATGGCAAGTGTAAGTAAGTAAGCAAGAGCCTTCCTTCACAACACAGTGGCTGCATTCTTCACATCTGCACATTTTTCAGTAGTCAGAACTTACAGATTTTCCCAAACACTGTATGCATTTACTTTGACTAACATAGCATTTGTAGTAAACGAGAGATGTGCTGTTAAAAATTCAGTGCATAAACAAAAAATGTTTTGAAGATCCTAAAAAGACACAAAATGTGACTTATGCCTTTCCAAATGTTAACTCCTATTAAGCACTTACGGACATAAGGTATCAGTCCACAGAAACTGTAGTATTGTACGATACATAAAGTACTAAGGCATTATACTGGAATATAAAAAAAATCACAGTCCAGTTTTTGTAAGATACCCAAACATTTTGTGCTTTGACATCCCAGACAAGCTCACATCTGGGCAAAGGACAGCCCAGTAAATTCAAGTTTCGTGTAATAATCAAATGAAAATGGAAACTTCAAATTGAACAAAGATGATCTGTGGTAAAACCAGGGTTTTCTAGAGGGGAGCATGGGTTTAATGATGTTAATAAATAACAAATTTACCCAGGGAAAATTAGAGGCATTCAATCTCCACAGAAGTATGTGAAAATATTCTCTTAACAGACTATTTAACAAAGTTCATTTAGATACAAAGGTCCAGTTACATTAAAATACAAAATCTCCTGAACTGAACTAAGTGGCAGAGCCAGGATATAATGAATCTTGCCTCATCCCACAGCCCACAATGCTACACTAATTAGCATTTTCAGTCCACTGCCCATGGCTATGCTGTTAATTTTACAGGCTTTTGAGTAACTCCTCTGCATCATTGTGGATGGTGATGTATCTTCTGGAGAGACATGAAGTTAAAAATGCTTTTGTAACCCAGAGTTTGCAGGAGAACTCAGAGTTCAGAAGTCACGCTATCTTTTCCATTTACAAATACTGGATGCCAAAATCACAAAAGTAAAAGTACTGCAATTTTGCCAAAGCAAATCCCGATTTTTAGGTCTCTGTTGAAGGCAGTTTTGTTGTTCAGAGAAGCAAAAGGAGCACTTATTCTAAGTGTGTGAAAAGTAGTAAATGAGTTGCACTTCCAAGAGGCTTAAAGAGATGGTGATGAGAAAGGGAACACACTTGAAAGGGTAATGCTAAAAAAAAGGTTAAAATCTTTCCTATGGTTCCATATTACCAATCCTATAACACAGTGTTGATTTCTGTATTGCCCCATTAACAGACAAGTGCAAAACATGCAACTGAATTCGCTTTCGCAGTTACCTACACAGTCCCTGGAACCACTCTTTTAAACTCAACTTATATTTATTGTATAAAACAGTGTCCTTAAACATTCCCAGAGTAGTGCAACCATAAATCTATTATTACTACAGTAGTAATGGTGTTCAGACTAACAAAATGACCTGTATGTTAACCACCATACAAACACCTATAGTTGATGAGTTTTATCAGATCTGAAGCCACCATTTTGGAAATATCATTTTACATGTCACCATCTTTTCCTCCAGACAAATTCATCAAGCTTCAAGGGTTTGCTATACTGGATCCACATCATATTTGGATTTTATCTATAGTACAAATGCTATTTGGATAGATTTCTTGTTTGCAAACAGAAAATGGCAACATTTCTCATTACCCAAGTTCTTCATTGTTGAACAGCCCAACCTCCCTCCCAAAAAAATACCAACAAGAAAATCTTTCAAACCAAATACCTAGAGTAACTTCCTGAAAATGTGGTATATAAATTTTCTTATGATTATAGTATAGATGTAAATAATCAAAGAGATCTATATATCATTAAGAGATGCTTTTCTCAAATTCATTATTTTTTCAATCTAATTTTTTCAATCTAATATTCACATGGATATTTTTAAGGTAGTACTGAAAATCAAATGCCAGGTAACTAGTTCAAAATTTTTTAAAGATATTCTTTAAAAACCAGTATGAATTTTAATGTATTCCATACATTTCTAATTGTGGCCTAAATAAATGACTGTATAATTAAAATAACATATCTTCATTTATACAATGATGCCTACTATTTGCTACTGTTATGCATTTACAGTAATATTGTGGGATACTGTATTGACCTCCTGGTATGATTTTTTTTTTTTTTTAACCTTTGTGGACTGCATTAAAATCTGCCTGTAAAGGGTAGAGTGTGATTACAGTTACAGTGGTGTAAATTTGGGACAAGGATTTGAATGACAGTGAAGTTTAACTGTTTTACTGAGTACCCAATATGGCTGCAGGAAAAAAAAATCAATTGCGGTAATAAGGAATACAGTAAGAAAAACATGGCAAGAATTGAGACAAGCCTAAATACTTGAAGCTCATTTCTCTTCTCACGCAAGCAGATAATTAGAAAAATCAGAGTAGGTGACATAATTTCATCTCACACATCAACTCTCTGATTAAAATGTATACATGGGCTTTGGCATCTGACTCAAATAAAGCTATTCTTGTGCTCTCATAGGGGGAACACAGGCACTGTGGGGGTGAATATACAAGTGAGAATGGGAAATTACATGATCCATCAATACTGAGGAATGGGGCAAGGATGTATAGCCTAAAATGAAAGGGTCACAGTAACTCAAACAGTCCTATGTGGACCTATGTGATGAGAAACATTCTATATGTCATTTACTAGAGCGGCATTTAAAAGAATACACTGCACAGGGTTCCTCATTATTCATTAGAGTTGAATCCCCATTCATTCTCCTTTATATGCCATCCTGAATCTGCCCTACAGTGTCTTTTACAGGGAAATAACAATAAACTCTCTTATCAACAGCTTGTTGTAGCAGATACAATACATGGGGTACTGAGATCAAAAAGAGCATGAAAAGCATTTCTGCCAACATCGTACAAAATATTGAACATCTGCTATATCTGGGATCCTGGGAGTTGTAATTATAATTTTTGAAATGTGCACACAAGAGTTATAAATATTAGAACTGTAGCCTGTGAAAGCCATGAAATATTTAAGTTGTTTGGCAGGCTTAAGAAAAACTCATAAACTTAATTTAAGCAGCCAAACACTGTATTTTTACAGATTTTACATCTTTCATGTCATTAGTTATATAAATTAAAGCAACCACAGAGCAGCACAGAAGCTGCAATGGCAAGTCGTGTGTGTAAAAAAAAAAGGTCAGCTGGAGATTTAAGACTTTCACCAACACTTCACCTTTCCACTTACCCTATATTTCAATTATTGTATTGAATTTGTCATAGGTATTTTTAATGCATCCATTATCTCATTGTCTGTCAAATCCCAGAAGTCTGCTTAATGATGTACACATGTATAAAGACAGTGGGCTAGATTCACCGGCTGTTTGGCAGTGCAACGTGGTCTCTAACCCACTGTATTTAGCCTGCTGTGTGAGGTCAGCCACTCCTCTGAGCTGTTAGTGAGAAACTCAAGAGTCTTGTCCACCTTTCTCACTCTAAAGGCACAGAAGGCAAGGTGAATGTGTTGCATGCACATGGTGTTCTACCCTTGAGGCAAAGCAGTTCTCACACAGGCTAGTGATGAAGGCATTGAGGAAGCAGCCTAGAGAGCTCGGCAGGAGACAATAAAGAGTTACTGCCACACCTAACAAGGTATCATGAAGGAATCCAACATAATAGCAGAGGAGGAAGAGTAGTAAGAGAAGTGAGAAACATGAAGCTGTGCATGGGGGACTTTCCAGTTTGTTACGATATTTTAAACTCGTTTATACACGTCAGAAACATGCTGGTGAAAAAATAACTCAGTTTAGACTAGTAAATGCAATAGTCATTTCACAGAAGCCAAAGTATGAAAAGACCCAAAGGCAAATTCTCATTTCTACAATGTGTGCTCCACCTGTTAGATAGCCATATGCTACTAGTGAAAATGTAGCTCTGCAAAAGGATTTAGGGATCTCCAACTGTGCCACCAAAAGTGAAGAAAGGCATTAACTTGAAAATAAATAAAGCAAAGGATGGAAGCATGAGAGCCAAAATTTTGCCCTTTATAAATCCAATATTTAGCAGACAACACCACTTTCTGAACAAGGATCTCATCTGACATCGGAGATGTTACATTGGATTATTGTAAGGAAAATAAAGAAGAATGTGCCTCAAGGGGCACAAATATACAGCCTATTCTCAGAAATTCTCCTTTGAACTACTGAGTTATCAGTAAACAGACAAACATAGCCCTGCCAATGACTTACCTAGTAAAACACATACATTAGGGCCAGATGACATGGGACTAAGACATTAGAGTAGGTATTAGTTAATTTAATGAACCTAATTATGATCTGACTTACATATATTTCACACCAGCATAATACTGTTGCATTCAGTGAAGCCATTAATGAACTGCACCTCTGTGTTGCACTGCCAGCAGATTCTCTTTGCAGAAGTACTGTACCCAGACTGAGACAGATATACCATAATTAGAGAGGATCACTACAAATACAGAGCCTATCATATACATCCCTTTTCTACTTGCTGTTTTAGGATTAGAGGAAAAAGCTCTGCCTGCAATGTCCCCCATGCTACAAAGTTGCATATCTCTTCTTCCAGACAGATGAAGTCTGAGAGAGTTTCCCATGTTGTAGCTACTTCTTCAGCCAAAGAAGGTAGTGATACAGAAAGAAAGGCTTGCAAAGTTCTTTGGAGTGTTCACCTTCTTTCATTAATAGGGAATCTGGTCTCTGAATACAGTTTGGAATTTAGTGTAACTTTGCAAATGTCTTTTGCCCCAAAGAGCAGCTCCTATTTGCACAGAGAGACTGAACTCATTGTCCTCTTCCCAAGAAATTCACAAGCTGTATAGCAAATGATTCACTAGGTATCACAGAAAGTGTGCCTGAATGTTCCACACACGAAGTATTTTACAAGAATTTTGTTAAAATCAATTATTTCAAAACACGTAATTTCAACAAATGTCACTGCTTGTCCCATTCTTTCATGCACATGTTAACAATAATATTTGTGTTAGAGCGTACATCACATGCAGCCTTCACTGTCCTCATTTTCACATGCAATACTGAAAAGCTATTTCTTGTCGTTTTCAGCACAGGCAGTTTTAAATACAATCATATGCTTGGTTTACAAGAGTTTTAGTAGAACAAGCATATCCCAATCCCCTGACAGACACACAAACATGTATACATCCATCCAGCAATGAAAACATCAGCTGGGAGTCATCCCTGCTATTGTTATCATCCTTGTTCTCTCATCTGAAGTCCTTCCTCCGATAACTGCTTCTTTACCCAGTCTCATAGATGTGCTATTATATAAAGGTTGAGTGGACACATATGAGGAGTTTGTCTTTCGTACTTCCCTACTTCTGCCCTCAATTTTTTTGCGTCTACAGGGAAAAGGAATCAAAAGCTTGGCAAGAGGTTGCCTATCAGAATGGAGAACCTACATAAGACTGTAAGAGACCCAGAGATAATGACTGTGTCTCTGCAGTTCCCTGCATCTCTGAATTTCTTAAGTTGTATTCTCATCTCGGGCCAAGCACTCTGGCAAGTCTATGGTGAGGAGTTATTATTCAGCTTCAACAAGCAACCATGTTATAGCATCTGTATAATCATAGGTCAGTACTGAATACCCACCTCAGCTATTATGGTGAAAAATTTCTTCAAAGATGGTTGGAATAAAAGTTATATTCAAGTTAAAATTAAAATTGTATCTTCATAAGATAACCAGTAAAATATTTCTAATGAATTTATAAGAGGAGGTATAGAAAGTTATTTAAAGCAACAAGGAATCCTTCAATTTTTCTTTCCAGAGGAGGGTCAGGAAGATGATCAGAGGGCTGGAGCACCTCTTATGTGAGGACAGGTTGAGAGAGTTTGGCTTGTATTGCCTGGAAGAGAAGGCTCTGGGGAGAACTTGTAGCAGCTTTCCAGTACTTAAACAGGACCTGCAGGAATGATGGGGAAGGGATCTTTATCAGGAGGTGCAGGGACAGGATGAGGCAGAACTGTTTGAAGCTGTAAATGGGGAGATTTATATTAGATATTAGGAGGATGTTTTTTACAGTGAGGGTGATAAGGCAGCAGAACAGGTTGCCTAGAGAAGTTGTGGATGCTCCATCCCTGGAGGTGTTCAGGGCCAGGCTCCATGAGGCTTTGAGCAACTTGATCTAGTGGAAAATGTCCTTGCCTATGGCAGGGGAGCTAAAACTGGATGATCTTTAAGATTGCTTTCAATCCAAACCATTCTATGATTCTACAATTCTCTGACAAGAAATTGGAATAATCTTTATGAGGCTTTTCAGATAGCATTGCAGATTTTTATTTCAAATGGTGGAGGGCTGTATTTCTAGAAAAGAATTTCTTATTTTTCCACAGTAAAAATCTGATAGCTATGATCTCTACATCAGTCATCTCTGAATCTTAATGACTTTTATTTTCACCTGCATTTCTACAGCATTGCAACAGGATACCTGTGTAATATTAGGTGTTTGCAAATACTACTAATAAAGATTTTAGGATGACTTAGCTACATCCCTAGGAGTTCAGGCAAGCTTCTATACACCTCAGCTGGAATCCAAGTTCTTGGAAAAAATAAATAAGCAAAGGTACACTTTTGATAGATATTAAATATTTTTTTAAAAAATGAAAATTAAAAAAAGTCATAGTTACTCTAACATGGCATTTTTAATTAGCCCCAAAATTAACCTCAACTGCCCTGAATATAGTATAAGGCTCACACAGTTTTGAAACTACCACTGGCCATGTGTTACTATATTTAAAAAAAAAAGATAATTCTCAAAGGATACGTGTCTTTATATTAATTGTAATACTGTTCAGGCTGAACTTTCAGGTGGTTAAAAAAATGGCTGTACTGCTGCATCTGAAGGGTGGTGATCAGTGGTTCAATGTATGGCTGGTAGCCAGTAACAAGAAAACTACCCCAGGGGTCAATACTAGAGCTGTACTTTTCATCATCTTCATTAACAATATGGTCAATGACACAGATTGTACCATCGGCAAACCTGCAGATAGCACCAGTTTTACAGAGTCTGGTTGACATGATGAATGGTTGAGTGAACCAAAGTTGTGGTTCACCATGAATGAGGTGCATGAGGAAGAGTGTGACCTTCAGTATGCCCCTCTGAGCTATATAGGTGAGCTTGTGCCCAGAAAGCAGTCAAGTGTGTGTCCTCCAGATCAGGAGGGATGTGCAAAAACTGAAGAAAGATCCCAAGATAGTAGCAGATATTTATGACAATGGTCAGGGACCTACAGTTCACAGTTTATGAAGAGAGACTGAGGGGGTTGGATTTGTTTAATCTAGTGAAGAGGAGACTAAACGATGATCAAGCAGCAACACAAAATTCCCTGAAGAGTAGTTACAAGGATGAGGGAGCCAAACTCTTCCACCAGTGGCAGACAATAGCAAAGATCAAAGACCTCGTGTTTTGGCTTGCAGATTTCCAAATGGGCAGTAAGGAAAATATCTTTGTTGAGAGGGAACAGGTTGTCCAATGTGGTTTTGGTATGGCTATTGCTAGAGGTGTTTAGCATTCAGTGAGACACAGTCTTGGATGATGTCTTCCAGTGTTGGTGATAACCACACCCAAAGCATGAGTTTGCATTAGATGACTACTAGATCTCCCTTCCAAACAATACATCTATGACTCTCCATTGTTTCTGTGACTGCTGGAAGTGTACATTAGCTGGGAAGACTGCAAACACTTTTATAAGAACTCAGTGACAGCAATGTTTTAATATGTGTTTAACTATTAAACACAGCAACATCACTTAAATGTTGGTAACAGGAGTAGGAACACAAAGTGTTTGCTTGCATTGGCATGTGCAGGTGGAGTGACTTGTTTATATTCTCTGTATCAATAATGTGGGCTCTCTACAGAGAGCATGAGCACATAGTATGCCTGCACAACATATATACACATACAAGTAAGTCTTGTGTACTATTCTTAGTCACAATGAAGCCAAAGGAATTCAAAATGAGCAACTCAGCTAGGACAGTGAGGACAGAGATAGCAAGTTGTCAAGAAACAAAGGGGAAAACCCCTTCACTCACACCAAGGCTTACAAGGAGAGATGTTTGTAGCACAGAGGAAACAGGCAAGCACAGACACATGCACACACAAATCCCCATGTGAGCAGGTCAGATTGAACAAGGGTAATCATTTTAAGTGCCCAAATTGCCTGACTCCACATGGTGCCATCAGAAGCATTTTCATTTTTATCCAAATCGATGTCACCATTTTTCTGTAGAAATCAATGTGGAAAACAAAAGCAAGGGTAGAGGAAGATGCAGTTACTCAGCCCTCTGGAAGCCATCGCAAGGCAGGATGTCAGTAGGAACACCAGACTGTTGACTTTAGCAACTAGGACATGTACAAAATATTGCAGATGAGAGACACTAAAACCAGATAAATCCTGGTTTTGCACCTGAATTAAAATAACTCACATTTTGGGTGGGTTTTTTGCAATTAAAAATTCTCTTTCCCCCAGTCTTGTACCTAAAAATATAATGTTCAGTCTTGTTGAATATATCTTTCTTTCACTTTCCCCTAACTTGTATTAGACAGCAAAGTGGCTTTAAGTGAAAATTCAGTGAGTGTCTGTTTTGTAACGCATGTAAAGAACTGACAAAGTCAGGGACGCTTCTCCCAGTCTGCAAAGATTTATTGTGAAATCTGAGGAGAAAGTACCTTTCAGCCTAGTCTGTAACCTGTTGAAAGCAGAAAACTGAGGCATATTTTGCAGACCCATAGTGTGATTGAGGGAAACTCTGAAAATATGTTAAAAAATTATCTTTCCATAGACTTTTGTTGTAAACCTGGCCTTCTAATATTTACTGCAAAAAAAAAAATTTGCCCAGAATCTCCAGTTTTCCTTATTAGTTTTCTCAGAAAATACTTTTATTTCTTTTATTTTTGGAGGAGAATGTCTATCAGTACTTCTTTACTGTGGGCTCCCTTTCTGGTTTCCAGAAGGAGCTCTGAATAAAAAAAAAAAAAACAGCAGAGGTTGAACGGGAGCTGTCTAGGATCTATAGAATTCTCCCATCAACAACAGCAAATGCATCCACAGAACACAACACACAGTTACAGTTATCCAGCAGCATGACAGCTATAACAAAATGGGGGCTGTCATCAATCCTTTAAGAAACACACTTTGACTTAATTGAGAGCCAGATTGGTTTTGCCCTCAGCAGTATATCCTCATAGTAGTTTTTTATATATTTCAAAGAAAAACTGACATTGAATATGCGGCAAAATATTCAGATCATAAGAAATTGTCCTGTCACAACCTAATAATTCTGAATTGGAACACCCACGTGAATTTGGGTTAGAATGTCTGGGAGCAAGTACAAACACTTCATCGTCACTGGCTTGCAGGTAGTTCAGAAAATCCTGTTGCATGTTACCTAATGTAAGGTTTCTCAGATGAACAATCTAAATTCTCCAGATAACTTCCCCACTAGAGGACTGGTATTGCAAATCCATGTAACTGAATAAGGTTATTGAAGAAGCACCACGTTTTGATAACAAAATCCTTTGTGATGATTATCTAATAGCCAGCATTTGTTCAAACACTTTTAATAGAACCTTTTTATCACATGCAAAAAAGAATTTCAGTGCTAGTTCAGTCTCCTGTTTCGTTCTGTCATGAATCACTTCGTAGAGACATTTAGAAGTCAATAATCCACTGTAGCTTTGATGACAGGTGATTAATTTCTACATTTTAGAGACATAATAAGATTTAGCAATAAAAAGGCCTTGAAGTAACCTACCAAACAGCTTTAATCTCAGCCTTGGGACTGTTGCTAAATATGAATGCTTGTACACAAATGTGGATGATTTAAGTTAGCAGGTTTTATTGCAGACTTCTTGCCTTTTCATATTAATCTTGCTTTACAATCAGGCTATCTATACAATCAGTTTATGCTGAAGATTGTTTCTAACACAGTACTTGGAGGAAGAGAGTTAAAGTATTTACCCACGAGAGCTATATTCTACTGAAAACTAGTTTTACATGCTTTCCATTATGTGGCTTACTAACATTTTCTGTGAGGCAAGGTTAGATGAGTGAAAAAAAAATAAATAAACAAGCTCCCAGACACACCTAACGAGTCAGTACCTGACTCTGTAACCATGCAGAGCCCTCAGGGCTCAATTCATCACACAGTGAAACTGGTAGGTGTATTTTGTTAACTTCAGCTGGCAGATCACTGTAACAGTCATATTTGAATAAAAGAAGAAATTCCATACTCTCAAGTCATGTTCTGGCTGTGGATAAAATTATACTTAAATAGAGATATACCTCTATAGTTCCTTATCCACCTTTTCTGAGTTCTTCCAAATATTGCCTGGATCCTTTTCTTTAAAGAGTGATTTCATATTGAAAACAGTATTTCAGAAAACTGAATAATTATTCTTTTAGAATCTCGTTTTCTTGGGTTTTCTTTTTACATGTTTAGGAATACATTTTTCTACATGAAGTACTTTGGTTTGAAATCTTTTTGTCTGTAAAACACTAAATTTTCACTGAAATTCCCTCAGCCAGAATTCTCAAGATACATTCACAAAATGGTTCTATAGGCTGTTTCCCTCAGGGAGAAGAAAACTCACAGTGCTGCAGCAACTGCCTTATAAAACCCATTTGCTAATGCTGAATTGTGAACCTTCCTAAATTAAATGGGGGCCTAAGGTGACTTGCCTAAGTTACTGTTTTCTGGTGATCGTATACCTTCCTGTGGAAAAATACATTGACAAAAAGCACAAACAGCCTTGGTAGATGGTAAGACAAAGCAAGTCAGAGAGCTCCCATGTCCTTCTTGCAATGTGTTAGCTTTGAATAAATCAAGCCCTGGAAGAAAAGGTGGTGGAGGAACAGAATTAAAATGTGGAAGAATATTACTGGCATTATGCTGCTTGTGATCTGTATTTTGTGAAGGGTAAAGTACTAGCAAAGATGGAATTGTTACTACCTTTCTCAGTCTCTCAACACCTTTTGGTGTGAATAAAGTAAAGGGGCAGGATTTCCACTGCAGAAGAAGTAAAAACATCAGACATCACCTAAGAAATCCCTGAATTAATTTAAAAAAGAAGAACATTTTAAAAATGAAAAACCAAAATACATGTGACAGAAGCAAAAGCAGCAACAACACCTCCTTCCTGTCAGAGGCTTTGGGGAGGACGAACAGAGGCCTTAGCAATAGTGACGAATGGTATTTTATCAAAGACAAATGGTGGCAATATTGCATTTCACTAGCATCTATTAAGAAGCCATTTGAATTTTAAACTCATTTAAAGTAAAGAAGATTTCAATGTCAGGAGATGTGGGTTAAGATGTTTAGGACAAGTGCAAAGTGAGGGGGTAATTGGAAATTTGTGGGATGGGTAGAAGGTAGTGGTGAAAAGGACAAAGAATCTATGTAAGGGCATAGGTGGTACTTTTTGTTTAAGGATAAAGTAGAATCAAGGAACAATTCTATATCCTAGCCATATTCCTCTATAAAAGCAAGACACAAGTGTTTATGTTTTTTTCCTTTCTCCCCCAGTAGAATTTATTTTGTGCTGAAAGTACTCTCAAGTACCTTTGTTGGAAGGCATCATACTACACTCAGAGTAGTTCCTCCGTTTAAAAGATCAGGAATGAGATCAGGAATGACATCATGTTAGTCCTAAAGTAACTCCTGACTTTCTTTATAGATTTTAGGTTTATACATTCTTTTAGTTGCAATTTTCAATTTGCAGTGCTACAGACCAGGGGAAGAGTGGCTACAAAGCTGCCCGGAGGAGAAGGCCCTGGGGGTGTTGATTGACAGCAACTGAACATGAGCCAGCAGTGTGCCCAGGTGGCCAAGAAGGCCAATGGCATCTTGGCTTGTATCAGAAAGGGTGTGGACAACAGGTCCAAGGAGGTTATTCTGCCCCTGTACACAGTACTGGCTCCTTGAATACTGTGTTCAGTTCATCACAAGGATGTTGAGGCCCTGGAGCATGTTCAGAGAAGAGCAATGAAGCTGATGAAGGGGCTGGAGAACAATTCTTAGGAGTGGCTGAGGGAACTGATGTTCTTTAGTCTTGAGAAAAGGAGTCTGAAGGGAAACGTTATTGATCTCTACAACTACTTGAAAGGAGGTTGTAGAGCCCAGGGAGCTGGCCTCTCCTCCCAAGTGTCAGGGGACAGGACAAGAGGGAGTGGTCTCAAGCTATGGTTCAGATTGGATATCAGGAAAAAAAATTTCATGGAAAGGGTCACGGGCACTGGCAGACACTGCCCAGGGAAGTGATTGAGTCACCATTCCTGGAGGTATTTAATAGATGGGTAGATGAGGTGCTCAAGGACATAGTTTAGTGACAGGTAGGAATGATTGGACTCAGTGATCTAAGAGATCTTTTCCAGCCTCATGATTCTATGATTCTATGATTCAATTTTACTCTGCATTCATAAGTACCAACTCTTTTATTTCCTTCATTTTTCTTGTTAAGTTATAGGAATGAAAATGAACATCTGCTCCCAAGAATTTGACTATAAGAACCCAACACACTAGAAAAGCAATGATTACAACTAAAGCTCTGCTAAAACCACACTTAAAATATTTCATACCTGTAAAGGACACACAATTAGGGACCACCAATGAGGGAAGCAGCAGGAAAACAAGATACAAGTTAAATCTGAAGGCAAGGACAAGTTGCTGAAGGACAAGTGAATCTATGACTGAGGCGAATGTTATGTCAAGGTGAAAGGAAAACTGAGAATCACAGAACCATCCAGACAGGATGCGGTATCCAAAAACCCTCTGTGCATTTGCAATGTGTAAAACCCAAACAGTTCTCACAGGCAACGTACAGAATATATTGATTAATTTCACTATTTGAGCATATCGGTTTTACACTTCAGATTTTCCAATAGTTGTGCCTCAGCAGGGAAAAGAGCTGCTTCTTTATGTAAAGCAGCAAAATTGTGCGTGAGGATAAATACATATTAAGGAAATGAATCATAACAAAAGACTGGACAGTTGAGGCAGATTAGACATATCAAACAGCAAATGGAGGGGTGAGGTACTGCAGTGGAACTGCCTCCACTACAGAGGACAGGAAGAATTATGACATTTATGCATTTTCATTTCTACAGGTGGGGACCTCAAATCATTCCATGGGCTAGACGTTTACTATCTCTAATCTGGTCTTGCTGAGGTACACAGTTGGTATAATTCTGACTTGTCAAAAAAATGCACAAGACACACTTAAATCTCTTCATGGCCCTAGCATGAGACATTAAGTTGGAACTACTTGTGAATACAGTGTTTTTTTCAGGATATTATGACCCAGGCAACATGTTGCATTTTCAGTTTCCAAAATGAATTTCTCTTTATAACCTATGTTTTTTAATTCTTTGTTGTTTAGTTTGGTTTTGGTTTTTTTTTTTTTTTATACATAGACCTCCAGTATGATATAGATTATCTGAGCTACTGTGGAAGGGTATTTCTTATTGATCACTCTGTTGAATCAGGTGATTCATGATACAAATTGCCCAAGCATTAATTTTTTTTAGATCTAAGGGATTAAATCCTGCCTCTACTCAGGTAAAAAGAAAAAAAAAGATAAACTGGGATTTCTTAGCTGCTAAAAATACGACATATCCCATACCACTTTAGGATCTCTCCTTTTTCTTGAAGCAAAATACCTCAGAAAAAACTAGAAGCCCAGTGGCTAAGGAATTTTTCTAGGAATTGTAGCAGTTCCTGAAATTCTAGCCTACACCTTAAATCAGTGACTTCTATTTCAAAGGAACACCCTACCTAATCTGCCCATTATTGCGAGTAAGGAATCTCTTTCACAAAAGTTGTGTGAATCTCCTGCAGTCAGTTCTGCAGGTTCAGTGTCAGGGGACAAGGCAAAACACTTTAAAAAGCTCAGCATGGGTTCAAGTACCTTTAGAAAAATAAGGAGGGAAAAAAGCATTTCAGTGGGTTCTGCAAATTTGTTAAATAACTATGCTACTCTAAATAGTTATTTCCACTGCACATAATCATTATTAGCTGTTCTTGCTTGCTGAGCTCAATAAAACTGCTCTGGATTACTTCTGTTACTGGCTGCTACATCACTGCAAAGACTCAGTACTTTTGGAATGGGAGTTATGACATAAAAGTATCATTGCCACAAACAAGTGTTAATGGACTCTTTCTTTTTTTCTTTTCCAGAAAACAATTAAAAAAAAAATGTTTACACATTTCTTCCTCTGCCCGAGAATGTAAGCAACATCAGTTTATATATGCTCTGGATATGACAGGCAGCTCTGATTTTCCCAGACATTCTAACCCATGTTTTCTCCTGCATGACTGTAAATCTCACTGTGTTTCTACGTTTATAGTCCAGTCATTTTTAACAGAATATACCCCAAAATATTTTAAGATACATGTGGAAATAAAGCTTATTTAGATCGTCCCATTTCACATGTCTAATTTTATCTATCCAGCAAAAGAAGATGGCAGCACATTTCTCATCTTACCATCATCCTATCAGACCTCCATCCCTGTTAAGTTTTCAGGGAATACCATCCTCAGGCTTTTTGATCCTCAGACTTCGAGCAATTTAGCTCATATCTTAAAATCTCTATCTACCTGAGGAGGAGACATTTGTCCACTAGATCTCAGGAAAGATGTCTTTTCACTCTCTAGTTTTCACCACAAATTTTACCTGTAGAAAATTTCTCCCAATAAAAGCCATTTGATAACCAGAAGAATTTTTGCCCATAAGAGTTTAAAGCCTTTCTACAAAAATACACCCACAATATTGTGAAAATTTCCAGTCCTCTGTATTCATGGATGCAATTTCTGTTTTGAGCATCCTATAAGTAAGTGCACCTTTGATGCTGTGCTTTTTTTCAAGACACTCTCCATGGGAGAGCTGGATGTTGTGCAGAAGATACACTGATCATGCAGAGTAATTCCATCACCAATATGTTTATGTATTTACTTAAAACCAGATTGGTATGACAAGCAATCCTGCAGTACACTCTGAGTCTACATGGGAAATAAGGCACAGCTGTGAAGGAATGGGCTCCAAGGAAAAGGCTTCAAGGTCATCTTGAATGCTCAAAAAGTTGGTAAGTCATGCTCAACACATATGAAGCCATAGTGTGTTGAGCATGACTTACCAACTTTTTGAGCATTCAGGTGCAAAGAGAGAGTGGAACAGAGCATGAGAGAAATCATTGCCTTCTGTGAATAAAAACCACAAGTCCTCCATCAGGATAAACACACACAAGATTAACTACTTAGCAGACTGGTGTCTTCTTCAAAAGGTGTTGCATATGTTGTATTAGGAAGCACTGATCACATAAAGGTCTGTGCAGTCCTCTTCAACCTGCTGTGCTCAGCATATCCTAACTAACTGCAGTGTCACCCTTGACTGTATGAATCACAAAAAAGAGCACCCAGATAAGTGCATTGTTCAGAACGAATGACATGGCTGAAACGGGAGCTAAAGTGCAATGAAGTATCAAGTGCAGAATATGTTGTTTGGGATTGGATTCTTTAACAGAGACATTTATACAACCAACAAACCAATGTGCATACAAAAGCAAACTTTTTTGAACGACAACTTCGTATTTAGTTTATTGCTATCTACCATCCCTTTATCTCCTTGGGTATTACTTGCCAGGGGAGAAGTATTGGCTGAGTTGACTAAATGGCAAAGCTCCCATAGAATTCTTGATTCTCAGGATTTTATCCAAATTGTCTTCTTATCCATGTGTTTAGGACTATTTCTTTTTATCTTTCCAACTAAATTTTACAAGATGAATTTTATTTCCTGCTTATACCTGAACCGCCATGAGGTTCTTCGGCTTTGACTTCTGTGGATGCTGATTTTCATATTGTATCTTGATTTAGTACTGTCTGTGATATCTATGTATGTTCATGCCTTCAGAAGCACAAGAACTCAAAATGTAAAAGACATGGTTGTAAGGGCTACAACATATCATATGTGTATCACTAGTAAATTACAAGAAAAAAATATACTTGTTAAACGCTGGACTTCAAGAACGAAGTTGTAAAATAATTTTTCATTACATATACTAGCAGGCTGAGCCTGTCACTGCATCAAGCAGGAGAACCAAACTTCACTATGCTGAGAAACTGCTACATGAAGAAACCTAATATATATATCTGCTGCTGAAGCAAATGACAGTAGCTTCTCTGCAGGTCAAGTCTGTAAAAGCTAATGTTAGCAAGATGTGCAAGACTAAATAACAGGCATCAGGGTCACACATCTTATTAAAATCAGTATTTTAAAAACTGCTTGCTTTAAACATTTACCTCGACATTGTAGATTATCTTTAATACCAAGGCAGCTCTTATTCAGTTGACCTCCGTCTGAAGCAGCTAAATCCCAGATATAGGATTGATTTTTGGTCTTCTTTATTTAAAGAAAAATATGAAGCAAAAATAAAGCTTCAATGTATTTAAAATTTATGCTTGCAGAGACAGATTAGAGAGAAATTCAGCCAGCTTGATTTTGTGCTGAACTAGATGAGAAGGTTGGGCAAGATATATTTTGAGGGGAACCTTCATCAACAGATAGCCTAGATGGTTATAATTAGCAGTTTACCCCCATTTCATCTGCATTTAGTATAATTCACAGTCTTAGAGTTCTTCCTGATTTGGTGACACTATTTAAATGGCAGTTGTTCTCTGCAATATCTACCTTTGAAATAATGCTGTAGTCTTTATAATTCTTATCAAAGTTAACATAAAAAGTAAAACTTTGGATTCTTGCAGATATTTCTTGGTATAGCAATAAGAAATAATGGCACATATGTACCTTAATTTCAAATTTTTAACTGTTAAATACTGTAACATTTTACTGCACCCAGAATCTAGACATATTGGGAATGTAAGAGAAAACCACAAAAATTATACATTTGTTACAAAAGAGTAGAGCTCCAAAACCTGAAGTTTCTCTAGGTGTCAGGTAACAGTCCAACAAAATGCTTACTCAAATAACTAATCCACACAGCCAAAAATTGTCAACAACAACTGGTAATTGAAAGATCAATTATCTTCCCTTTCCAGTCAATTCACATGATTCAAGAAAAAGAATGCCATAAGAACAAAAGAAAAAATGATCAATCTAAACAATATTTCAACAAAGTTTGCTTTATTTCTTCTCTTTGTTACTGTTGAGCTCTTGATGCTCACTAATAAAACTTCAGTAATATCAGCACTAAAGTTTTGTTTTACCTGTCAGCAGATAAGTAACAGTTTAGTAATGCCTCAGGGTGATTGATGGCAAAGTAGCAAAAAAACAGCTAGTACTATAAACCCTATTTACAACATCTAAGAAGAACCTTGAAAAGATAATACTATGGATTACCTTTGTGTTATTTTCTGTACTCGTTATAAAATTTGTCACGGGGTCTTTAATTGTCTCATTTTCCATTTTTTATGGGGTTTGTCATGACAATAAGTTTTCTCATAATTCAGTGTCTGCTACATTGCTATCAACTATACGGCAGAAGTCCAAATATGTTAGAGATGCTGTAGCATGATCATCCAATTCAACTCTTGTTGACCTGTTGTCTTGTTGACAACAGCTCTTGTTCACTTAGTGATAAAATTTGTGAAAGAAGAGCGACAGAAATTTTTATGCCCTCCAAATGAGCAGCCATTCCCTATCTGTTACTTTCACTACCTTCTTCCTTCTCTCTCCCTGGGCTGTCTGCTCAAGGACTAGCTAATCAGCTTGCAGAGGAGTTGGGCCTGTGTAGACCCCTTTGAGGTGCCAGTGAACCCTTCACTTTTACTTCAGCCTCCAGAACTGAGTTTTTCTCATGATCCCAGAGTATTCCTATTCTTCTTTTTCTTTTAATGATATCCAAGACCCTCAAAGAAAGATAAAGGAAAGGGAATAATGAAATGACCTAGATGCTCAATAGGATGCATAAAATGCATCCCCCCCCCCCATATTTTAGCATTTTAAAGTAAATTCCAAGTTGTTTTCAGGCAAGTCATGATGTTTTTTACTGCCCATGGTTTGCAGTGTGGATGACCATCAAAAAGTGTTGGTGTAATATAATCAAAATCTTATCTTCCAGCAAAGACATTTATAACTCCTGGTGCAGCTTAAGGGAAGGTTCCTTAGAGCCTATCTGGCAAAGCTCATGAAAAATACTTTCTTCCCTCTCCAGCTGGCTCAGTAACTTAATTTCATCCTAGAAGACTGTGGTTTGGCCTTAATTATTCAGATTTCTAACATTTTGCCTGCACTACAGCAATGTTATACATGAGTGTATAAGACCAAAGTCTGAGTTCAAAAGGTACATAACAACGTATTACTATTACTTACATTATACTGATCACTGCAACACATTTTGGTTTTCCTGCTCCCTACTTAATTGTTCAGACTCAGGCATACTAAAATAGCATGGAAAG
This sequence comes from Coccyzus lansbergi, assembly GCA_033558105.1. Taxonomy (NCBI): domain Eukaryota; kingdom Metazoa; phylum Chordata; class Aves; order Cuculiformes; family Coccyzidae; genus Coccyzus; species Coccyzus lansbergi. Next base: position 90,018 of record JAUMJK010000504.1, on the reverse strand, counting down.
CAAAAGCATGAAGACAGTTTTCCTTTTTGGCACAATCAAATTTCCTTCAATATAAGTAAAACTTCACTTTTTGGAAGTCTTCAGGCAGTTCCAGAATCTTATGACAGCATCTATAAAGAGAAGAACCACCAGAGACTTCACTTTTTTCATTAAAATGTGAGTTTATCTCCACTGATGTGTTTGTTCTGACATAAACATAAACTAAAATACTTGTAAATACATGAATAGTATTTAAAATAGTTTAAAACATTTTTTTTGCATTATGTTGACTTCTCTTTCTGAAAGATGATGATAAAACCAATATATAGCAGTTGTTAGTACCACTTACCCTGCTAGAATACACTCATGGCAAATCTGAAGTGAGAACCTACACAAGACAAATTTGTTAACAAATTACATGGAAGCGCCTTAAAATAGTGTCTGGAGTGATATGTAGGATTATTTCCCAGTAAATCTAGTTGCTATGCAGAGATTTTCACTAGCTGATAGGGTTTAGGATTCTGGCAAACAGACAGTAGAAACAACAGAGTAAAGAGAATAAACTCAGGAAAGGTCTGTTTCCGTTACCATTCTTTGTGCCCTCTCCTATATTTTTGGTTTCAAAGTAAACGATGAGAATTGATGTAGCTATTGTTCAAACCCTACCTCTTTTACGACCACAGTCACAGAAGTACCACAGACTCTGCATCAGCTTCAGAAATCATACACAGAAGTCAGTCTGTGCAGAGGTTGCAATGCTGCAACATAATCATTCTTTCAGAAAAGGGAAGAAACACTGACCAAAAACATATCTTGCACCAGCAGGGCAAGAAGTTTAACTGTCTGTGGCCAATGCATTTATTAACTCTTAAGAGAATTTCAGTTCCAGAGTTTCCAGTTCTGAGGAAAGACTACAAATGAAGGATAACAACGCAAAACAGCATCTATAGCCCTGGCAAGCAAGTTCATTAGAGCTCAATGAAGCTTCATTAGGTAAAATAATAGAATCACAGAATCACAGAACAACCAGGTTGGAAGGGACCCATCGGATCATAGAGTCCAACCATTCCTATCTAACACTAAACCAAGTCCCTCAAGACCTCATCCACCCGTGCCTTAAACACCTCCAGGGAAGGTGAATCAACCACCTCCCTGGGCAGCCTATTCCAATGCCCAATGACCCGCTGCGTGAAAAACCTCCTCCTAATCTCCAGCCTAAACCTACCCTGGCGGAGTTTGAGGCCATTCCCTCTCGTCCTGTCCCCTGTCACTTGGGAGAAGAGGCCAGCTCCCTCCTCTCCACAACCACCTTTCAGGTACTTGTAGAGAGTAATGAGGTCTCCTCTCAGCCTCCTCTTCTCCAGGTTAAACAACCCCAGCTCTCTCAGCCGCTCCTCATAGGGTCTGTTCTCCAGCCCCTTAATAATAAAAATAATGATAAGATTGTATAAGAAAAGAACAAATTATGGATGAATACCTGACTCACTGCACGTTTATACAGGAAAAGATTCAATTGTCATCCTTTCCTCCCCTGTGCTGCCTACTAGTATGAGAAGTATTTAGACCAGTAACAAGGAAGGGGATGAACTGCAGATGGAATTTAGACATTCAACAGAAAGTATCACGTCCCATTCTCATTAATCATAGTAAGGCCACCTTTTAAGGCATATATAAAAGAGCAGAATGATATATAAACAAAAAAGCTTGTGTTCTTAAATACAATTCCAAGTGAACTTTCCTAGGTGTTGTGGGTATTGGGATACTGAGTAAATAGGCCTTCACGGAGTACATGTCATTAATGTTAATAGCAAACAGAAATATTCAGTTCTTTGAACAAACAAATCTTCACAGTCAATACTTTGGTTTGCAGTTTTCATTTCGCAGTTTCTATTGGATGGTCTTCCTCGACTTCCTCTGTTTAATGCACACAGAAAAGCAAATAAAGTGGCTGCAACTCCTGTTATACAGGAATGAAGAAGAAGAGAAAACATGCTGCAAACTTTGCTGACATGATACTGCTTATTATACTTCAGGAATATGTGCAGCAGTATAAGATGTGCAATATGATGCACAAACCTGATTGGTAGCCTCCGGGAAAGCCTTCCTGGACCTAAGAGATTGGGGAAGTGTTTGAGGAGGTATATTGCTATGAAGATGCTAAACAGGAGAAAAGTCTATGACTATAGTTTTTAAAATTTTAAATAAGCCAAGAATACACATACTTGGCAGCTTTCTTATTTATGTTGGTGCAAGAAGCACAAAGAAAGATTGGTATTTATCCAATATAGAAGTGAGACTGAAATCTGCAGGTGTTGATTTAGTGAGGTGGGACAGACAGGTACCCATGGGAATCTCTCTGTGCCCACTGCCCAGCATCTGGAGTATACCTAGTGCTTGGCAGTGTGATTGAGTGGCAGTGCTGGAATACAAATCATAGAATCATAGAATCAACAGGTTGGAAGAGACCTGTCGGATCATTGAGTCCAACCATTCCTATCAAACACTAAACCATGTCCTTCAGGACCTCGACATCATGCAGGAGGGACTTGTGTAAGAATTTTAAAGTGAAGTGAAGTTTGTGAAGTGGCCTACTAGAGAACATCTGCAATTGGTTTTCTTTCCCTGAATAAATCAAAAATGTTGTGATCTTAAATCACCTGCTGCTAGTGCATAATTCTGCAAAGGAAATTGTGAGGTGGAATGGCAAACGGGAAAGAAAACGAACAATATTTGGGTACCAAAGAAGACTGGAAAATTCTTCAACAGAAGAAAGGAAGACAAGGTTTCTCAGCTTTTATTCTTACCCTGTGACCCCCAATATTTGCATGCTAAACTTTGATCTTATAGAGGACACAGAAATCCTTACTAGGACAAGCAGTTAAGTACATAAATTTGATCTCCCAATAGCTGGCAACAAAAGAAAAAAGAAAACCTTGTAGATAATAAAGTATGCGTAGCATTCTTGAGAATTATAAACAATTGAAAAAAGAAAATTATAGCTTTTGTTTTAATTTATATTTAGCATTGTTAGCTTTTCTTTGGAAAAGTGTATTCAGCAATAGTTTATCAAGGTAATTATTCAACTAGTAAATCCCTTATCTTGAGCACTGCCTCAACTTCGTAGTTCATTATTTTGTTCCCAGAAATAAGGTGGGAGTTTTAGTACATTGTACGTTTCACATTAGCAGGCTTTTACCATACAGTAATAGGTCTGTTTAGCATTAAATGTTTAACGGGGGTGGAGAGGGGGAGAGAAGCACAAGGAAAATGTATTTAAAATGATACAATGAAGCATTGTTCCCTTAGTGTCATTGAACATGGGCCAAATATACTATTCATTTGTAAATACAGAGCTCTGACATTTAACTCTGATATTACAGAATGTTTTCAGAGAAGTATGTTCAATAACTGCATCACATTTACAATTGTCTTTTAAGTTTTAATCTCAGTTCAAGCTACTAAATCACCACGAAGGCTTATTTTTAACTTGTTATATAAGAAGTTTTTTTTAAAAAAAAAAATCAAGGAAACATCTCCAAGTACGAAATATGTCAAACTGAAAGCTGCTAATTTTATAACTTAAGTATAGTGATTTTTTTAATTGGTTTTTTGAATTTTAATGCAAGAGAAAAAGTGGGTTTTTTAGAAGTTTTCAGATTTTATTTTTAAACTGTTCTAAGGGAAGTAGGAATTTTAAGCATATCTATTGTGAAATATAAATTAGATTAGAACAGATGATCCCACTATGCCTAATTGTCTCAATAAAGCTCTGGGAAATGTTATGGTGAAACTGTAGAAAGAAAGGATAATGTACTGTTATTGAGTTGCTCACACATTCCAGTATTTCAGTATTTGGTCTAGAAAACCTATTTTCCTCAACAGTGTATACATCTTAGACAAATTAATTTTGCTTTGGATTGCCGTGGGATCAGGGTTTGAACAGAGCAAAGCCAGCTGCCATCTGCCTTGACAAGAGTTACTGTGTGTTTCTTCTTGAACATAATCACATCTAACACTTCCATTGAACTCCTGAAGTGTGTAGTCACCAGTGCTGAAACTTCTCACATTTTCTGGGTCCCACTCATACTTGCCTGGCATTGCTCTTCTCCTTTATCTGTAACATCACCAAACATACTGTGTACAGTCTCCTCTGAGAATTTTTTTTCTTCCAAATCCATGTTAGACCTCTAAAGTTGCCCTTTATTGAAAGTTCTTTCCCTGTGGACTTAACTTCCTCACTGGCAAAGTTCAGACTCTTCCTTTGTTTATTCCTCACATATCTTAAAATGCTGTCTTCACTCCCATTGCCCAGACATTTTGCTGTCCCAATCCTCTTACTTCCTTAATCATTTTTCCAGTCCTTTTACTTTAGTCTCTCATTCAGCCTTTAACTTTGGGGGTGGAGAAGGATTACAAAGGTACATGGGACCCCACTACCCTAGCTTTAAGAAAATCTCACCCACAAATGAAAATTCAGTGACAAGGTGAATGTAGTTAAGTCACAGTCAGCACATCTTGCACGCAAAACTGGTTTCCCACTTTCCAACATCACTTTCCAAATGTATTTCTGTCATCTCAGTTCAACAGGGCTAAAACATTTTTGTTATTTCTTTGTTATTCCTTCTCAGACAACACTTTAGTCTATGCCCCATGTACCACACTTATATTGTGCAGATTCTTTATGCATGTCTTCTTTCAGACACAACCTTCCTTACATACTCACATAATTAGGAATTTTTGCACAGTTTCATCCTTTCATGCTTGGCAGCTCTCCATAAACATCTACCTTCAAATACATTTCCTTCAAGGCCTATGAAAGACCTAAGAGCTGTTAGGTTTATAGTAATTTGAATACTGGGCACAGAACAGTTTTTTCATGTCTATGAGAACAAGTTTGAGTCTTCATACATTGTCTTTGACATGATAAGCATCTTATTTTAAGATTACAGAAAACATGTGCTAACTTCTCCAGGGATGGAAAACAGATTAAAACTTCCATCTTTCAGCCAAACTTTGTATTTCGGTAAGCCGTCCTATTTGTTAAATTTGTAGGACTGTTAATGAAATTGTAAGGTACCAAGTGGTGCTGATTGAGATGAACAAGTATATCAGTCACTAACGAATGGGCTCATATTTGTCCATCTCAGAAGAATTATTAAGTAGCATTGCGTTATACAATACATTCAATGATCAACTTCTCACTGACCAGCACCCCCAAGTCCTTCTCTGCAGGGTTTCTCTCAATCACATCAACCCCCATCATGTACTGAAATCGAGGATTGCCCCTACCCAGGTGTACAACCTTGCACTTGGTCTTGTTGAACCTCATGAGGTTCTCACAGGCCCAATTCTCCAGTCTGTCCAGGTGCCTCTGGATGACATACTGTCCTTCTAGTGTGACAACTACAGCACTCAGCTTGGACACCAAGAAGACTTACTGAAGGTGCACTCAATTTCACTGTCAATATCATTGATGAAGATATTAAACAGCACAGGTCCCAGTATGGACCCATGAGCGAGACACCACTTGTCATGGATCTCCATCTGGACTTTGAGCTTCCTCTTTGAATTTACATTTTGAACACCACCATCTGACCAGTTTCTTATCCACTGAATACTCCACCCATCAAATCCCTGTCTCTCCAATTCAGAAAGAAGGATGTTGTGGGGGACTGTGTCAAAGGCTTTACAGAAATCTAGGTAGATCATATCTGTTAGTTTACCCATGTCCACTGCTGCAGTTACACCATCATAGAAAGTCACTAAGTTGGTCATACAGGATTTTCCCCTGGAGAAGACATGCTGGCTGCCATTAATCACCTCCATGTGCTTTAGCATAGCTTCTAGGAGGATCTATTCCATGATATTCCCAGACAGATGTGAGGCTGATATTTCGGTAGTTCTCAGGGTCACTTTTTCTACATTTTTTAGAAATGGTCACAGTGTTAAAACTTCTTCCAGTCACCAGGGACTTCTCCTGCTTGCCATGAATTTTCAAATATTGTGGTGAGTGGCTTGGAAACCACATTGGCCAGTTCCCTCAGGACCCTGGGATGCATCTCATCATGCCCCATAGAATTATAAATGTTCAGGTTCCTCAATTATTTGTAATGAGTATATCAGGTTACTTGCTTGCTGTGAAGAGAACCAACAAGATTAAAGTTAACTGCAGTTGCCCGAACACTTTGATCCAAGTTGCAACATTAAGTTAATTTTTTTTTTGCCTAAAACTAACAGCAATATAGCAATTTGCTATATTAAAGAATGTAAATGAGCAAAACTAATTGCATTCCTAAGTCTTATTAACACACATTTTATTCTGAGATTTGAAGATGTGAACCCTCAGGTTTCCTTTACCTAATTACATGGGGCAAAAGAAATGAAATGATATATTTGTGAGGAAAGGCATTTCCCATTTAAATTTTGTATATAAAAATTAAATTCATGTAAGGCAAGGAGATAGTTAAAAAAAGTACTCTTACCACAGTATTTTCATTCAAGAGTTTTTATCTCTCAGAAAGGTGTATCTAAATAGTTGTAAATCTGACGAAGAAGTTAATTATGAGGGAAAAGGGCCAAAAAGTGAGGAAGAGAAGAAGAAATATCATTGGTTTGACAACGATGGCTGCCAGAAACAGCTTGCAAATCATGGAACTACGCGGGGCCGAAAAGTTGACTCTAAATTATGGTGAGACTGGGTCTCTAAATCACTGAGGAGCAAAATTATTTCAGTAGACCTTTAATTTTCAGTTATTGAAAGTCAACATCATGGCAAGCAGCTGCAATGTTTTACAGCAGACCATCATGAAAGTATTTTATTTTTCATTTCCCAAAAATGTATGAAATTTTCAAACACAGGTGAAAATCAATCATCTCACTAATCACATAAAAGGCAGCTCCCTTCCCAAGTGACATATGAATTCACAGGATAATGAAGGAGATGCACAAAGCCATCGGCTCTTGTGCCTGTATTGTACTGCATCTACCCAGGCACTCCCAAGTGCTCAACCAGTCAACAAACAGGGTTATTTTAGCAAAGCCAGCAGCATAATGACAAGAAAAGAACACTCATTGAAACAAGCAACCTCTTTCATTCCCCAGCTCCCCAGCTCCCTAATGTCACTTTCTGAACACAGGATCTTCTTTATCAGGCAATTGGGGACTTTAGCATCAAAACAACCAATAGCCACTGATTAAGATTTTGCAGCACTGCATAGGACAAAATTCCTTCTGCTTTACACCTTCTCCCTCTGGACATACAGAATCTCACCTAGAACTAATCATCTAGTCCCTTAAATGGTACTAAATACTAAGCACAAAGGTAAAACTAAAGTTTTGTATTTTCTGAGACATTAGGCAGATCTGTGAGTATTTGCCATTTGGAGCCCAAAACCCTTACCTGAGAAGAGGTCACTATCTTTTGCAAGACTTCCCTTGCATATCCAACCAGCAAAACCACTGAACACAACAACGCTATCCACCTTCAAGATTCAGCTTTGCCCTTGAGGTAGCGGATATCTCTGTAACAGTGAATAAAACTAAATCAACACAAAAGCTCAAACCTTTCCCCATGATTTTCCACCTTGTCTTACTACACAACCTGGATCCTTTCAAACTCAGACAAAGATTGGTCCAAAGAAACACATAGAAACAGCATTTACAAGGAAGCATTTCTAGTACTACTTTGGATATAGCTGCCCTTTCTTAGAGGCAGAGAAGAAAGCAGATGCCAAATAACTTTAGCCTTTTGGGATATTTTAAATGTTACTAGCAGTAGAAGTTAGAATTAGGTGGTGAATCTCACATGTCTTACTCATGTTAACCTGCCAAAATGTCCCTGGCTTCCTCTAGAACAACTGCTCAAGCCGAGCTGAAAGCTAAGCCTTTGTATTTGCATAGTTCTTGACCAGATTGGTGGGCCAGATTGGCATGACAATGCCAACAGAGCGTTTTGGAATCATGTGTACTGTCCAGATTGGAAAAAAAGTGACCTTCAGGTATTTTTGATCAATTTTAGTGTAAAAATATTTCCTAGTTACTAAGAGATTAAACTCATTCTTCATCGGTAACTAGAGCTACACAAATTATTTTGCCACAGTTGGTTCAAGATCCCATTTTTTATTCTCTTAACTCTCTTTCTTTCAACTCCGTTTTAATTTTTTTTAATAGAAACAAATTTTCATTCCAGAAATTTGAAACACAAAAGTGAGAGATAATAAAACCTCTTTTTACTCTTTTTTTTTATTTCATTCTCCAAATTTAGAAACAGTTTTTGGCTTTTCTCTCTGGATTTATTTCCAAAAAAATCTTGGTTTACTTTTGCAGTTTTCTTATTATAACATGTCTTTTTTCCCTGAATTCCACATTATTTTTAGAAAAGAATACTTCACAGAATCACAGAATCACAGAACAACCAGGTTGGAAGGGACCCATCGGATCTTCTAGTCCAACCATTCCTATCTAACACTAAACCAAGTCCCTCAATACCTCATCCACCCGTGCCTTAAACACCTTCAGGGAAGGTGAGTCAACCACCTCCCTGGGCAGCCTATTCCAATGCCCAATGACCCTCTGCGTGAAAAACCTCCTCCTAATCTCCAGCCTAAATCTCCCCTGGTGGAGCTTGAGGCCATTCCCTCTCGTCCTGTCCCCTGTCACTTGGGAGAAGAGCCCAGCTCCCTCCTCTCTACAATCTCCTTTCAGGTACTTGTAGAGAGTAATGAGGTCTCCTCTCAGCCTCCTCTTCTCCAGCCTAAACAACCCCAGCTCTCTCAGCCGCTCCTCATAGGGTCTGTTCTCCAGCCCCTTCACCAGCCTTGTTGCTCTTCTCTGGACTTGCTCCAGAGCCTCAACATCCTTCTTGTGGTGAGGGGCCCAGAACTGGACACAATATTCAAGGAGCGGCCTCACCAGTGCTGAGTACAGAGGGAGAATCACCTTCCTGGACCTGCTGGTCACACCGTTTCTGATACAAGCCAGGATGCCATTGGCCTTCTTGGCCACCTGGGCACACTGTTGGCTCATGTTCAGTCGGCTGTCGACCAACACCCCCAGGTCCCTCTCCTCCTGGCAGTTTTCCAGCCAGGTTTCTCCCAGTCTGTAGCTCTGCATAGAGTTGTTGTGCCCCAGGTGCAGGACCCGGCATTTGGCCGTGTTAAACCTCATGCCGTTGGACACTGCCCAGTGGTCCAGCCTGTTTAGGTCCCTTTGCAAAGCCTCCCTACCCTCCAGCAGATCGACACTTGCACACAGCTTTGTGTCATCTGCAAACTTGCTAAGGATACCCTCAATGCCCTCATCCAGGTCATTGATGAAAACATTGAACAGGACTGGACCTAGCACTGAGCCCTGGGGAACTTGCAGTATTACTGAAGATGACACAAAAAAACTAGAAGGTCGGTTGGTAATTCTCAGGTGCTGTCAATGTCATGATCTTCATTTCTTTCTACTACTTTCTGTTACATCATCTTTACATTTATATGTACTTACATATAACCCACAAAAAAAAAATCAGACAATGTAGATTTTTTAGAAAGTAAAATGGAGAAGGAAAAAGTAAATATCTCTTTCCAGAAGAATAAGATTGTTTGCAAAAACTCAAGAGGGGCTGGCAGAAATCTGCTTCAAAACTTGGTATCTGAACATAGAAATGGCTGTTCTTCAAAACTTCTATTGGAACCTCAAGTCAGAAGAAATTATTCTCACAATCAGTTGTATACGTTTATTCTAGCAACAAAATCAGGATGGTAATGTACATTAAAGAGAACAAGATAATATTTGGTCCTGTTTTAACTCAAAATATAGAGATCTAAAACTCTTTGATTTTTGTGGTTCGTATTTTGAATTTGTTTTTTTTTAATGAAAGCCCAAGAAAGTGTGCAAAAGGAATGCAGTGAACAAAAAGATGAAAAATTACTAAGATGCCCAAAATAAAAATAACCTAGCAATACTGGCAAAGCTAATTGCAATTGACTAATTCTCTTCAATTTACTGAAATTTACAGTGCTTTAATTCCCTCTCTACTTTATGTAAAATATGAAGAGGTATGGCCTTTAACTAGATCACAATCTTTGTGACTTTAAATTCCTCCACCAAACCTAAGGACTGTTCAAAGAGGATAACCCTAATGAAGAATGAGATTATTCTGGATCCAGTTCAATGGAATGAGCCAAATACGATTAACACCATAAGGCTCCATCTATAGAACATCTTGTACTAACAGTATTAGAAATATTAAGTCAGGACAACACAGACCATACAAGAAAATACAAGTACAATGATTTTAGGGAGGCTGACATTGATGAGAATTAATTACTACAGAATTGTTTCAAATTTCATAACAGTGTAATAGATATCTGTAACAAAATTCCATAGGATAAACCTGCTTCTCCAAATTTGGAAATGCCTACAAAGGCAACAAAACCCAGGAAAGGTGAATTATATACCAACAATGCTGAAAAGGCAGAGGTTTTCAACAGTGTTTTCACCTCTGTCTTTACCAGCATTTTTGGACCCCAGTCACTAGGAATAAAACCCCAGAGCAATGTCAACATAGACCCACTGTTAGCGAAGGAGTAGTTGGTGTATTTACTACTACAGGAGCCTGACCCAAACAAATTGATGGGCCTTGACAATATCTACCCAAGTGTGTTAAGAGTTAACCAATAACCGTAAAGTATGAAATTACAGTCTTTATACAGAAACTACTAGAACCTGCACTTTTAAGTATTTTCTTCTATTTTGTACAGCTTGATACTATGTCAACATATTTCCATGAAGCAAACCTATTGAAAATTGTTTTACCTATTGAATGAAAATATTTCTTACATTAAAAGTTTAAATAGCTAGTGAAATTAAGTTCGACAATTATACTAAGATGTTTTTAAAGCTTCAGAGACAGTCATAATAAAAAATGTTCTTGTTTAATCTACAAAATAAGTACATTTGATTTTAATTATCTGGATAATGACCAAGCAAGTACATCAGGCACATCCTTTCTAAGAGATAATGAAAGGCACAGAGGAGCAAACAATATCCCTGAAAACAGACCAGCACATTCTGACTCTAAAGAGGACTCCAGTAATGAAAATCCATCTTTTGCAAATGACTCATCTTCTGAGGACTGCAGTGAAAATGTTGAAAATCAGGATGATGCATGTGAAAATAAAATTATCAATATGAAGATGAGGAACAGCAGTCTATCACTGAAGAGTTGTTTGATAATAATGAAATTGAGGAAACAGCTAGTGGTACAGAAACAAATGAAAGAAGAGGAAATGTCAATGATAATAGTGAATCAGTAACTTTCTTTAAATACAAGAGGAAGAGATAGCAGACAGTGAGGAAATACACTAGACAATGATGTTCCTGACTCAGTAATGAACTGAAAGGGCTTAAAAGGTTAGATTAGAAGGAAGAATAAAAAAAAAAAAAGAAATAAACTTCATGGATGAACTAAGACTGCATTCAAATCTAAACAATAATTTAATTGCAATATTACTATACCTAGATCCTGAGAGGGGCTCAAAAGGATGAATCAATGAGAAGTGTAGGTGTTCAAACCTCCTTGAGATTTGGCTCTTCATCTTTCCTGAAGTTAAGACTTATATTGACTTTACAAGGAAGCAGTCATCTGTTTATCTTAATCTCCACATTAGTTGATGATACTAGCAGCCGTACTGATGATAATGTACCTGATATAACACCACCACAGGAAACTAATGATAGCAATGAATCCACTTGCTGCTGAGGTACAAGGATGCAAGCACATACGTCTCTTTAAAAAGAAAAAACTCAAACAAACAAAAGCTAAAAGCAGATTATTTTTTAAACTAAAAAAAAAATGTTTCCATTACCCTGTCTTCCTGATGAATACACTTATTTGTAGTCCTTTTTTCCCCACTTTTTAAATATATCTTTCATAAATAATTTTTTTAAATTCATCTGTTTCAACTCTTTATTGTCAAACCTCCATGGAGATATAAAAAGACACTCAGTTTCTACTAGCTCTGTCTAATTATCATTGTGTAATGGCTGATTAATCTCTTTCTTTCCTTTTTGTCTAAAGATAATCAGTGGTTAACTAGTATATAATATCAGTTCCTGAAGCATCTAATGCTCTGTCAGACCTATTTTTAGAAGTTTGTAACTTGACCATTACAATTATCACCTTCAATTGATTTTAACTGGTATTATTATTTACAATATTCTTCTAAAGAATGTTAAGAACCAAATCAACAGAGAAATGTTACTGAACATTTGACCCAATGTGCTCTTCATAATTTCATAGCAAATGTTGCAATTTTTGTCTAAGTTTAATCACAGAGTTGAAGTAGTGCCCACATTTTAACTTAACAACTGGATAAAAGACAAACAAAAAATGAAGTATTCTTTCACACAACACACAACTATAATAAATTGTGCAATTCATATTGGATGTTGCAGAAGCCACATCAAAACAAAACCACATTAAACCAAAATAATTTTACAAGCAATTATAGAAAATCCTGGAAGAAAAGTATTTAGAACTGTTAGACATTAATCTTGCAGATGGAATCACCAACTCAAGAGGTAACATATGTGTAGGACACTATGTCAAAGGTTATTTAACGACACGTATTGACTCTCTGTAGACAACAAAGAGAAATTCTTCTTGTTGCAAAGCAAGAATTTTATCTCTAGGTGGAGGTAGAGCAGCTCTGGTTTTTGAGATTTAGACTTTAACATGTTTTAGATACGAAAGACAAGGATGTATCTCAGTGTTGTGTTTTGAGCTAAATTAGACTCAGTTTTGTTACAAATTCAGTTGCTTCAAATAACTTCATTCTCCGACAGTTAACTGCGTGTTTTTGAGACAGTGTTCTCTAAAAGTGATAACACAGGGCATTGGTATGCAAAAGGTTAATGTTTGTGCTTCACCATGGCCATCCTCAAGTTGGAGAAAGGACTCTCACCTGTGAGGAAGGGCAAATAAGGCCTGTGATCCTAAACTGACAGAGTACTCCATCCTATATACAGATGGTACAAAATGAGAGACCCCAAGGGTCTTGGACCTCTTCCGCAGTGGCTGACATCCAGTAAGGACCGTGTTTATCTTGTAGCTCCTGATCCTGGATCTGTGCATTCCTGAATCATGAAGCACATGCAAGAGAACCGGGTGATCAGGCCCAGTCAACACGGGATCATGAAAGACAAACTAACCTGATTGCCTTGTAAGACAAAGTGACCTGCCTACTGGATGAAGGAAAGGCTGTGGATGTATCTTCTTGGACTTCGGTTAAACCTTTGACACAGTGAACATGAGCCAGCAGTGTGCCCAGGTGTCCAAGAAGGCCAATGGCATCTTGGCTTGTATCAGAAATGGAGTGACCAGCAGGTCCAGGGCGGTTGTTCTACCCCTGTACTCAGTGCTGGTGAGACTGCACCTCTAATATTGTGTTAAGTTCAGGGCCCCTCACCACAAGAAGGATGTTGAGGCTCTGGAGAGTGTCCAGAGAAGAGTGACAAAGCTGGTGATGGGGCTGGAGAATAAGTCTTATGTGCAGTCTCACCAGTGCTGTGTAAAGAGGGAGAATCATCTCCCTGTATCTGCCTGTCATACCATTTCTGATACAACCCAAGATGCCACTGGTCTTCTTGGCCACCTGGGCACACTGCTGGCTCATGATCAGTCTGTTGCTAACCAACAACTCCAGACCCTTCTCCTCCAGGCAGCTTTCTAGCCAGTCTTCTCCTAATTCAGCTCAAAGGACATATTTAAGGTATCTTCTATGATTCTCTGGCAAACTTAGATTTGAATAACGAATGAACTGAGTAGGTTTTGGTAATACAGATGTGTAAAAATCAAAGTCAAAGAGCTTCTATTCATTTCTTTGAGCTGTCAGGATACCTCTAGATCTTTCTATTAGAAGACAAGAGTCCCTTAGGAGGATCAGAAAGCAACATTCTATTTGGAGCAATTTAGTATCTGTGATACAGTTGCCCATTTCTTAAAAAAGCCCTTAATTTTACTGATGGGAAAACGCTAAAGACAAAAAGAGCATTTTAGATCTCTTATCTTTGCCAAGTCAAGCACATACAAGATATACTTTTTATGCGAAATGATGCAAACTATCTTATGTTACCTAACCATCTTGGCTATGTAACCAAGCGCTCCAAGGGCTTGCCTATTAAAGTGGTAAGAAAGAGTACAAGAATTGCCAATGCTATTCCAAAATTTTACAGAATACATGCAGTAAATGGATTCAGGACCCCACTGAACACTGTTATTTAAAATAAGTCCTCAGAAGATTATTGCAACAACTGCAGGGCAATCCAGACTTAACATAGGGGTGTAAATACAATTAAAATATGTATCAGGAAAGAGGTGGCAGTTCAGCAGTATTTATGCAGCTGTCTTCTTTTCACTAAAGCCAGATGCCTACAGTTTGAACATCTGCTCCAAAACCACCACACCCAACAGGCCACAGAACAGTCCCTTTCCTCATGTCATAAATTGTAAACCTGAAGTGCAATCAAAGCTATAATGTGTCCAATGAGATCCATCAGAGTTCTAGGTCTCTCCAAACAGAAAGGACATAGTCAATATAACTGCCTACATGATCCTAGAAAATTGTCCACTGACTTACTACAGAGAGGTACAAAATAATCCATCTCTCCCTGAAATATTCGTCTTGAGATAAAAAAAATAAAAAATGATTGTTCTGAAATCCAGTGGTTTAGTCCAAAATATTTAAACAAGGCACACAGTCCAATTACAGAAGATATGTTAAAGATGCTGTAAGAACAAGTGAACTCTGCTTTATAGCTATGGTAGAATTTTAGAATGCATAAAAAATTTAAATTTTGAAGTTTAAAATTTTAAAACCTTTCCTTGTAGTAAGACTCTGTTATTACTCAATACCTGCTTTGCAGATACCCAAGAAGATGACAGTCTTCAGGAAAAGGAGGGATGACCCTGCTGAGTAAGGTTCCTCAGCAGATATGTAACACTATTACTACTAGTCTAGCTTATTCTATTCTTTCCTTCCTTTCCTCCACAACAGTTTGGTACTTTTTTCTGTTCTGAGATGTACAAAGCAACATTTTGAGGGAACTTTTCTGAGAAGAGGTGATTCAACTTTACAGTTTTGCCTGTTGAGTTTTGGTACTCTTAGAGGGATTTATCTCAGCTAACTTCAGCTATCTAAAAGTTAATTTTCTTAACTAAGATTGCTATCCAGCATCTTCTCCTTAACTGTAAGGAGGTCAAGTACCTTCAGAAGGCATGAAACTCTAAAATGTATGCATAGGACATGCAGGGGCATGCACCACTGAAGGAAATCTTTATGAGGACAAAATTTTTGGCCATCTGCTGAGTAGTACTGGATGTCAGGTTCTTGCAAGTCATTTCCAGATTTGAAAGGGGCAAGGGAAAGAGTGATTTGAGTCTCCCTCTGTCTTATGCGTGACTTGTTTTACTCCCACACATGCGCACGCATGTGTAGAAACAAACACAGAAGGTAGCTAATTGCATTTAGCAAATACGGGACTGTGAATGGCTTTGGTCATAATTTTTCAGCAAGTACATTACTGGGGAGAGATAAGAAGAATTACTGTAACTGAATTTAATTGGAATTAACACTTGACTCTAGAACACCTACGAAACACTGTGCAGCCCTCTGAATGTCAATGAGACACCATTTACCATGAGGGGTTGCTTTCCTCTTCTTCTAACAAAGCTAAAACTGCACCTCTTCTCATGGTCTGAGATCCTTGGCTACTTTCAGTGCTATTAAAAACAAGTCTTGATAAATAAAAGGAAACATTAGCATTCCCAGCTCCAGCACTGAGAGTTGGATTGGTACCAGGGAGCACAGGTGGTTGCGGTTCTGAGACAGGCATGGGTAAAGAGCAATTGTATACATCTCGCTCTTCCCTCCAGATTCCTCTTCCTTTCTTTTCCCAAAGTTCTCATTTGAATCTTGGCATGAAATGGCTTAGAAGCTGAATCTGAAAGCCTTAGTGCAGCTCCCTAATATAACTGCTGTCGTCAAGCCCGCTGAAGTAGGATAGGAAGGGAAACAGGAATTTCCCTTTCCAAACCTTGCTTTAGTGATCCTGCCACAACAGCACTTCAAAGAGGCTCTGTTCCTTCCCCTCTCAGGCCAGCATCCACCCTCAGGAATCTTTACAGAGGAGCTGGGGTCATTAAATCCCTAATAGCACAGGAAATGGCGTAAAGAACCAAATGAAGTTAGGCACTTCATTTATTTATTTTGATGTAGGAATTAAACAACATTGTCATAAATCTGGTAGCAAATCCTGGCCACATCAGAGAGAGAAGCCAGCAAACATTTCCGAGGGAAAACTGAAAGTTGCTTTAGTTCTCTAGATAACAATAATTCTTCATTGTTAAATCTCATCCTAAAATCTGCTTTATGACAGGCTGAATTAGATCAAGGCAAAACTACAAGAAGGCAAATCCTCGTGGAGACAAACCCAGAACATTTTAAAAGCAATTGGGTTCCAAAGTTGGACAATCTGCTAACAAAAGGATGCTACCTCTTTAAAAAGGAGTTTCAACTCATCTGTCTCTAATTATTCATGTAAATTAAATTCTACAAGTGAAGAAAAATTCATAAAAGTCATACTTATCCATCTCAGAGGGAGATCTGGCATATGAATAGTGCCTATAACCTCAGAAGGTGAAATGTAGAAAATATCACAGGCAACTCCCACCTCAAGTTAACTGAACCAAAAAAGGGAGAATCCTGATGTGAAGGAGACTTGAAGGAGATCCTCCCTAATCGCTTCTTAATAGACTCGCAGCCCTGACACAGGAAACAAATCAAGAATTCTGAGGACATGTAATTGTTAATCACTTGCATTCACTATCAAATTCAGTAAGAATGTAGAAGCACAATGAACTTTATCACACTGGAAAATAAAGCTTATTGATAAGGGTATTCACAAGCATCTATAATATACTAAAGCAAAAGCTCTGGTCATGATAATTTCATTGTACTTCCATAGTTATTTATTTGCTTCCAGTAAAGTAGCAGGGGTGGAAATAATAATAAGTTGTAATCAATATATTTCATAAGCAATTTTTTCTGTAGGATTTAGCCAACCTGGATTTATAGTTCTAACCTGTTCAAAATACTTATTAGACTTTCAAAAGATGAAGCAGACTGAGTTTCTCTGGGAAAATAAAAGAAAACCATGAGAAGAAATTGAATTAATAGCTCTTACCACAGCATCACACCGTCTTAATGAACATTGCGTCAGACTGGCATTGCAACTTGGAAAACTGAAATTTAGGGTTATTTTTCATTTTTGCTCTCCTAGAAAGGAACAATGGTGTCTCCAAAGAAGGTGATAGAAAGCAGTTAGGTAGTCTGTAGAATAAATCACATAATTTGGCACAAAAGGGTTAAAAGAACAAGCAAAACTATATTGAAGTTATTTAGGCAGGTGTTTATTCAGTACCAAGACAGAAGACCCATACTTATCTCCTTTTCATTTAACCTTCCTGTCCAGAGGCATGAAAGAATACCGCAATGGGGTTTCCTCTGCCTAGAAATCTACACTAATAGAAGAGGTGCAACCCCTGGTGAGGTTTCCAGATCGTGTAGGGTTTGTTGTTTTATTCCACTAAGCCTCTCTAGTATAAATAGAGCTTATGTTGACAAAAGAGTACTTCAGTTAGTAAAACTTCTTAAGCTAACTCCTCAGACAGGAGCACTAGCAGTGAGAGCAAGAGGTTTTTTCCCCTTTACTGTGATCGCTGCCTTCACACTTCACCTTTTATCAAAATGGAAATACTGTGAAAAGTAAAACCACATTCTGATCAGCAGAAAATACAAGCCAAAGTTTCTAGTATAGCCCCCATTGGAATATATATTTATGTACATGTGTATACCAACACAACTTCATTCATTATAGAGTGAAAAGAAATTGCCCTGATACAGAAGTTTGTACTTAAACTGATGCAATTTAACTATGATTGCAGTTATATATACATATGGTAAACGTGTGTTTATGTGTATGTGTGTACAGTGTGTGTATATACATATATACATACACAAACATCTACCATATATGTGTGTATATATATATATATCTGCATTCATAGTTAAATTGCATCAGTTTAAGTATATTAATACAAAATAAAGATGACTGTTCAACCACTTAACAGAGCAACACAGATTTCAAGTGGAAGAGAAGCCTCAGACAATAGGAGAATTACAATGTTAGGTTGAGATGAAAGTTCCGAGAAAAATCTTTGCCCTGTAATTGGACCAGTTACTGGTTTCCCTTCAGTGAGTTTGCTGACAGGAGCCCCTATCCTCAGAAGGTTCGGTGCCACAATTGCCTGCTTCAGCCTCTCCCTGCAACTAATTGCCTGCTTTCTTGTGTTTCAGATAGAAAAGCTGATTGCCAGGTGTGAGGGATGGGAAGAAATTTTCCCATACCACCAAACTGCTCTGTGTAGTTTGGGGTTTTTTCTGCCTTCTACTCATTGTCCAGCAGGTCTGATTTTGATGGTATTTAAATGAGCGTTGCTGCAACCTTGGGCTGCATGAGGAGGTTGGAAGGGCCCCAAGGGCTCTGCAACCTGGTAGGACACCAGCAGATGAATCCTGAGTGTATATATTTATAGCAGGACAGGGGATATATTTCTGCACCTTAAATGGTTTGTGTCTCATTGTGTCTCCTGTCCCAGTGGAGTCCCTTGTGACAGATCAGAGGAAGTATGGCTCTTACTATATACCACATTAGAAGTTATTATTCCCAGGTGAGATCCAACTTTGCCAGCAACATTAGCTGGTTTTACTCCAGGGAGATTAACAGCTGTGAAATACAGCTACAGCATCCTCATTTAGCCAAGTAGCATGTCTCTTACTAGGCACATATCCAGGGCTCACTCCACTCACACACCTGTGCCTTAATAACACTTTGCTTATGATATTTCAGGGGATACTGCAGGTTTTAATCTGACATTGCTATTCTAAACTCATTTCTGGAAGGTTTATTTAGCTTGTCTGTTCCACAGAACTATGAGGTGTATCTCCACACAAAGACAGGGAGGTCATACAGGAGAATAACCCCCCTGGAGTTCTTCAAAGTCTGGCAGAAACTTGTACAAAATCCTCAAAAGGTTACTAGTGAAATACTGAAATTCCCCTCCCTATGGCTGATATATTTAAGAGGCTCTCCCAAACTCCTTCACAATCAGGCTAAACATATTCAGCAGTGTCAAAAGTAACGTGACGTACTCTCCCAGCACAGAGATAAGCAACATTTCTGAAGTCAACAGTGTAGAAAATAATTTTCTAATGGTAAAATATTAAATTATGTCCAGTGCATCATACAGTTAACCACACAATTTCACAAATTTTTCTCCAATTGTACCAACATCTTAAGTTTCTATTGCATGGACTTATTCTAGTATAGTTAGAAGAGAGATCAAAACTGGCCTTGCAGCTCAAAGCTGGTTACGAACTTAACTATGAAGAGACTAGTGTATCTCCATAATTAGCCCATCAAACAGGGAATGTACTTGTCAGCCAGTGAATGCATATACAATTATTCAGCAATGTTTAAAGGAGTAACGGAGTAAACATGATCAAAGAGCATCCAAGAATTAGGGATACATCATTTTAATCTCTGAAAATTGCGCTACACATCAAATGCATGACAAATAGAATAAATAAGAGACATGTTTGATTTATAAAGTTTGAATACCACCTAGGGGTTATGGTGATATTATGCACCGAAAAATAACCAGAATTTAAGTTTAAATTTCACCCTCAAAACTGATCATTTTTTACTTTCTGTACTGCTGAAAAGAACAGTGAAACATAGACCCAGCTCATGTTTGAGTTTTTAATTAACTGTTCGCACCCCACAGATGAAGTTTCTAAACAGCTGAGGGAAGCCCTAACCTATCCTTGCATTTACAATTACTTGGTTGTCTCCACACTTCTTCATGCATCTTTTTAAATTGATCTTAAAATTATAGCTAATCTCCTTTATCACTAAAACTTAGCTAGAGTTAACAGAGTTTCTTCCAAACTTCGTAGCTACATGTAAAACACTATAAAAGTGTAAATGATTTCTGCTCTGTGTTTGATCATACAGGGTAAAGAGTTCTCAGACTTCCCAGTCATCATCTGCTGTAAGTGTTCATACTTCTGCTCAGGTGAGATAAGCAAGGTCAGTCTCCATGGGCCCATTTCCTTACAGCTGTGCTTGTTCTTGGCTCAAGCCACACAGTATCAGCCTCTAACATCTACATAGATATGAAATACTCCCACAACAGTTCCCTTTGCTATCAGGTGTTTGGATCTTGAGCTGTTTTGTTGTGTCAGATCGACCACAGTATATTTACACCAGCTGGATATTGAGGCATTTGGATATAATTTTGAGTTGTGGAAATCTAGAAAGAACAAAGAGAAATTCTCAATGTAGTAAGTTCAGAAGCAAAACCACTGGCACACTCTTTATGTTTGTTGTTATTTAAGTTAAAGAGAAAAAAGAAAAGCAGGCAAAAAGCAAGTCTGGATTCTGCTTCGTTTTTCTATTTCATGTTAAAGCTAAGATGTGGCTCTCACCTGTCCCTGCTCATGCTCTATGTGGAGTAAATCAGCTCAAAACCTGATTTTTACTGCACCTCTCCAGGTGGCAGTATGAGTACAGTGCTGTCTTTGGCAAAGATAGTCTGTGAAGCAAGAAGATGACACAACAGGATGGGACAGTGCAGCTTCTGCATGGTGACACTAACAGTTTTACACATGACATTTATGGACCCGAAGTCCCTTCTGTGTGAAGCTTCTGTGCAGCAAGACCATACAAAAATGTTCATATAAATGAAAGTCTGCCATTAAAAAAAAAAAAAAAAAAAAAAAAGACTCTGACAAATCATGGTGTAAAGGATGTCTACCCCTCTTAATTAATGCAGCCCTGCAACAGTGCCCTAACTCAACCAGGACCTGTCAGGGGAATTTTCTTCTACCTCAAAAAAAAAAAAAATTCCAAACCCAGGTTCTAGTGTTTTTTTTCCAAATAAAGCCACACAGATATAGTTTTATGACCTAAATGTAAATGACAGAGTACAGAATTGAAAGGGTTGATAAACAGCTATCCCCTCACCCACTGGCAGGATGTATTGTTTTCCTCGGGAGAAGTCTTGCAGGGATTTGTTCCTCCAAAGTTCTGGCTGTGTTGTCATCACCTGTGCCTCGCAGTCTCCCTCACGGCTCCCTAAGGCACCCAGGAAATTTTCCCACATCATTCTCTCCCAAGGATGAGCCAAGCTCTCTCTGCTCATTACACAATTCCAGTGTATTCACCAAAGTATAGGAAAAAACTTTTCTTGACTACCTCTTTAAAACAAAGATGACACACATTGATGAAAAAACAGCAAGCAAGTGCATAAACCAGATGTCATCTATCACAGGTCTCCCCGTCCTCAAGTAACTGACAACTCAGTTTTATTCCCTCTCCTGCTCTGTAGCTCACGGTGTGTCTCAAAGCTCACTGAAAACAGATATTGATCCAAGATGCTGCAAGGATAGAGCCTTTTGAGCAGCTTTGTACCATCATTTTTCCTAAGGATCTGAGAGTTTAGAAAGGCTGGGTCAGCTCAGAGTGAGCGAGGATTTAGCCCAGGACAAGCACAAGAGTGGGAATGTCTGCCCTAACTCAATATGCCTAGGACACACTCTCTCTGCAGACTCACTGGCATGAAACATTTGCTCTCTGTAAAGGTATATTTTTTTTATTGCTCAGCCACTCTCAACTAGATTAAGGTTTTTTTTATTACCTTCATCAACTTAGTATCTGTCACTTTCAATTATACCTACTCATATTTAAGAATAATGCTAATTATTTTAAATGTGTTTGCTGTAAATTCAGCCTATGTTAAGAGCTATAATGCAAATCATTTGTGACCTGAATCTTGAATTGTAATTTAAAAAATGCTTTGTATTGTTTGTATTGCCATAGTGTTCAAACAACGACCAGGATCTGGATGTGGCTGTAGGAAGATTATATCAGACACATAAGAAGACTGGTCTCAAATAAGTCCCAAATAATAATAATAAACAGTTAAAAAATGGATTGAAATGATGAATTTGTATTTCAAACATCTCTTCTATCAGACACACAATATCAAACAAGGAAAAGGAAAAACCATCAACAAGAAAAAATTAATATAGAATTATAGAATCACCAGGTTGGAAGAGACCCACTGGATCATCGAGTCCAACCATTCCTACCAAGCTCTAAACCATGCACCTCAGTACTTCATCCACCCACACCTCAAACACTTCCAGGGCAGGTGAGTCAACCACCTCCCTGGGCAGACCGTTCCTTTGCCTAATGACCCTTTCTGTGAAGATAATAGTTAATAGTTAATTTTCATAATGGTTTGTTTTTTTCTAAATAAAATATAGAAAATATAGAAATAACAAGTCTTAGCACCGACTCACTTTTGAGGTGCAGAGGCACAAGCAGCAGACGATTCATAAACATTTCAGAAAATACAAAGCTCTTGAATTTAGAAAAATCTATACGGTTCTCTTTGGATTTTCCAGAAGTACTTTAATCTAGGCTTTCATTTTTCAGCTTTCAAGTTTTAAATATAAAATATTACTCCCATGGTTAAAAAGGGATAAAAGGACTGAAATCCACCTTACAAAGAAAATGGTATTGCAGCCAATTTGTAGGGAGATTATTAGTCTCTGCAGTTACACCAGATTCTCAGAATAAAGCAAACTTAAAACTAAACATATATCAGCTACAAGCTGGAAAATACCACAGGTAAAATGAGATAGCAGTGACATCAGGTCACAAAATGATTGTAGTAAGACTAAGATCTTTCTCTGATGTTTTAAGGGCTGGGTAACTGAAAAGAACAGTTGGGGGAAAAAATCTATAAAATGTTAAGCCAGTAAGAAACAATCATAGAATCATAGAATGCTTTGGGTTGGAAGGGTCATTTACAAGTCATCTAGTCCAACCCCCCTGCAGGAATAGGGTCATCTTTAACCAGATCAGGATGCTCAGAGCCCCATCCAACCTGACCTTGAACATTTCCAGGGATGGGGTCTCCACTACCTCCCCGGGGCAACCTGTCCCAGTGTTTCACCACCCTCGTTGTAAAAAAATTCTTCCTTCTATCCAGTCTAAATCTACCCTCCCTCAGCCTAACACCATTGCACCTTGTCCTGTCACAACAAGCCTTGCTAGAAAGTCTGTCCTCATCTTTCCTGTAGACCTCCTTTAAATGCTGCAGAACTGCTATAAGGTCTCCCCAGAGCCTTCTCTTCTCCAGGCTGAACAACCTCAAGTCTCAGCCTGTTCTCACAGGGGAGGTGTTCCAGCTCTCAGATCACTTTTTTGGCTTTCCTCCAGGCTTGCTCTGACAGATCCATGTCCTTCCTATGCTGAGGGCTCCAGAACTGAACATGCTACTCCAGGTGAAGTCTTGCCAGAGCCAAGTTAAGTGGCACAGTCACCTGCTTCAACTTTTTTTTTTTCTTCAACCTTTTCATGTCAAGAAGATAGTCGAGAGCAAATAGGTAGCTATGGATAAGATTTTGCCATCTGCTGAAGAATTCAATATAAGAAAGTTGTAGCACAGCTACATCCAACTGAGGACCTCAAACCTAAGGTTTGGTCCAGAACGCTGGTTCTTGCTGTTGTCACTTTGATCACACATTTTGAATTCATAGAACAACCAGGTTGGAAGAGACCCATCGGATCATCGAGTCCAACCATTCCTATCAAACACTAAACCATGTCCCTCAAGACCTCATCCACCCGTGCCTTAAACACCTCCAGGGAAGGTGAATCAACCACCATCCTGGGAAGCCTATTCCAATGCCCAATGACCCTTTCTGTGAAAAACTTCCTCCTAATGTCTAGCTTAAATCTCCCCTGGTGGAGCTTGAGGCCATTCTCTCTTGTCCTGTCCCCTGTCAAATTGAAGACTCATTTTCAGTGATGCACAGGGAAACACAACAAGGCTCTTCACTTCCAATACTGTTTATAGAGTCAATCTGTACCTCTTAGACTACAGAGACTTGTGGCCTTGCTACAGGTCAGATTTAATATTATTGTGCTGGAAACTTCTACTGGAAGGCGGTAGGTAATCCCTGCCCTGCCTCACTGATAGCATGAATATCAAGGCTAAGTGGTTGTACCCAGGCAAAAACGAACAGAAAGTGCCAATTTCATCTCCTAAAGCTTATGAAGGCACAAGACCTGAAATCCCCTGAGCAAACATGTCAGTAAGCAGCTATTAACCAGCAGAGAGGCAACCTGACTTACTGGCTTGGAATAAGTTTACATGTTATATGAAACCAAAACCTAGACTCAGTCTTTGTGTTAGGAAAATAGAAAATATGTAGCATTTTGATATGTAAAGGAAAAAAATAGTGTTTCTCTATTTATCACAATTACCAAGGGACATATTTTTTGAGTAGGGCATGCTTTGTAGAGCTGTATTATTCCCAACTATGTGTTATCTGTTGTGACAGGATCGATATTACAAGGATTTTCTTTTTTGCTGTTCTTAGAGAAGTATAAAGAATATTTCTCTGCACAGACATAGTCATCTAAGTGGAAGATGTGATACTCCATGTAGAAAAGTACATCTTAAGAAGCCTATATTCCCAGACTTCTACCGTCTGTAAAAGAACTCATTCACTAATTGTTCACAAATAAACTTTTGGAAAAAAAAATCATGGAAAACATTTACATTTTTTTTCAAAATCAGTGTATAGTTTAACTTTCCATCCAGCAGTTACAGCCCTAAATCTGGAAGATAACCCCTACCTTGCTTGTAGGTAACTTGGGCAAAGAAATATCGAGCAAATGCATGTAATGGAGTCCTTAAGCAACTCA
Source organism: Coccyzus lansbergi (assembly GCA_033558105.1). Taxonomy (NCBI): domain Eukaryota; kingdom Metazoa; phylum Chordata; class Aves; order Cuculiformes; family Coccyzidae; genus Coccyzus; species Coccyzus lansbergi. The sequence goes on along the minus strand of JAUMJK010000504.1, from coordinate 65,145 downwards.
TTTGAACAAGAGCTGTGGACATTTGGACCTCAGAGGCAAGATCTCTGCCCACAGAGTGGAGTGAAAGAGTAGGCAAAATATCCTGCAGAAATAATATGGAAAAACTTTCAGTTGTTTGGCACCAGATTTATTATACTGGTGCAGTTTAAGGCATATTTTAATGCCAGACTGGCAGTGATGCCGATATTCGCTTTCACTGATAAAGAAGGGGAAGGCATGCAGTAAGCTGGGGTTACTGCTAGTAACTCCAATTTGAACTGGTTATTGATGACAAATATTGCCTTTCTATTCCGATCAAGATGGGAGACACTTAAGATGCGCACCTGAATCCTCCCCCATGCAGACTACTTAGCATATTAGCTTGCCCTAGAAAACTCTACCATATGGGAGAAGCCTTTTTGACAAAACACCCCCAGTAACTTCAGTATTTCTTGTGGTTGGAAACTGCAATGACCTCAGCAAAGCTGCTGTCTTGTCTAACTACTTTCATTCTACAGAACAGTTGAGCACAGTCTGTGTTCTCAATTCGGTCATAGAAGAGATAGAGCAATAACTTCCATTTTAAGCCTCCTGAGAGTATTTGTTCCAACACTTGCAGAGCATTGTGCTCATCTATCCCAAATACACACCATGAAGGAGGTAGATACAGGGAAGATACTAAAATGTGTTCCAGATAGCTTGATTTTTATTCCATGTGATCATAGGTTACTTTTCATGTCAAGATGAATTTAAAATAGAAAATTCAGGTTTCATTCACATAAATACATGGCATTTCTACTTAGAATCATAGAAATATAGAATCATTTACGTTGGAAAAGACCTCTAAGATCACCAAGTACAACTACCAGCCCAACACCACCATGCCTACTAAACCAGCTCCCAAAGTGCCATGTCTACAAGTTTTTTAAACACCTCCAGGGAAGGAAACTCTATCACTGCCCTGGGTAGCCTCTGTCAGGGCTTCACCACTCTTTCAGTAAAGAATTTTTTCCCTATATCCAATCTAAACCTTCCCTGGTGCAACTTGAGGCCATTTCCTCTCTTCCTATTGCTTGTTACTTGGGAGAAGAGACCAAAAACCACCTTACTACAACCTCCTTTCAGGTGCTTGTAGAGGGCAATAAGGTCTCCCCTCAGCCTCCACTTCTCCAGACTAACTAACTCTAGTTCTCTCAACTCCTTGTTTCCGTTCATTTTGAAAACTGATTTAAAGCCATTGTGATTATTTTACATTTAAAATGTAAATGATTACATTTTAAAAATATATTAAACAGATTTCCCTGAAATAGCTTTAAAATATTTCTCTCTTCCCTCATTCTCTTTTCTATTTCCACTAACTCATAATTACTAGGTTGTATTTACATGGTTTGCTACATCCACCATATAACAGAGCCTCCTTTTGTTTGTTTATCTCATAACCAACCAGCTTGTGACAATAATTTGGTTTCTAGACCAACACAAAATTACTAGAGTAAGTAATCTTGTTTCAAATTCTGACCATCTGTACAGAATCTCAAAAGCCAGGTGCTTAAAAATATCTTTGAGAATACTTGTGGAAAAACACTGATCATCCAGATATTCACATATCTACAACAGTAAACACAGAGTTGGGGAGGCTTGAAAATTCTGGCATAGATTTCAATGCTTCCTGCAATAATCTTAGATAAAATGCATTGTGTGCATGCTTCAAACCTCCACTTCAAACACTTGTGCCAGTGAAATGCTGCCATTTTAATTCACAGCAAACTGTGGATCACCTGCTGAGTCCAATGTTTGGTTTAAAGTTTTCTGTCACTTAAAAGCAGTCTTTTGACTTAAATTTAAAATCAGTGCCTTACACGGTGAATCATTACCAATCTCTTGCAAGCTTTTAAATCAATCAGTCAAGCTTAGATAGCAGTGGTTTGGAGAATCATAGCTTAGAGGCTTTGAGGCCTTTTGGTGTAAGAGGCAATAAAAGTAAGCTATTTTGTAGCTTAAAATAATAGTGGTTAGTTTGTTTTTTAACACCCAAGGTGTACCCAGGTTTGAATAATTTTACCACAATATTTGAAAAAAAAATCCTTTACTGAATATTATTTTCAAACTCTAAAACAGAGAATAACACATACACAAAAAAGCTCATTTAATCTTCTTAACGATAAAACTTGGTCTACAATGAGCCTTTACTCAGAAGATAAATTATTTTCTGGCTAATAATGAAATGCTTTTCAGTGCAAAGGTAGCTAGAGAATTGCTGCATTGGTGGCAAAAGTCATGCCAACTAGAATTAAAGATGCTTAGCATTTTCCATAAATACAATACTCTTTTCAGCTGCTCATAACTCTGGTGGAGCTGAATCATGAAGCCGTAATTTTCTATGATTCTGCCTGGTTATATCTTGTTTCTTGGAGAAGAAGGAGAAATTCAACAAAGGTTTTTGGAAGTTTGTCAGAACAAGATTAGAGACATTTTTTTACTCACAAAAACTGTACTTGACTCCATACATCTTCCACAACTTTTCCCGTTTGTGTAGGGACTGTTGGCCATCAGTCATGCACTTTATTTACCTTCATAACCTCTAGTGTTGAATGAAAATTGCCTGTTTATAAGAAATGTTATAGTGTTTGATTTGTTCTGTCTGCATACTTTTGTGTGTGTTTATACATATATATAGTATGTATGTGCATAAATTATTTACATATGTGAATGTATATGCACATAAATATATAATAATATCATGGAATGATTAAATAGTTTGGGTTGGAAGGGGCCTTAAAGATCATCTGCTTCCAAACACCCTGCCAAGGGCAGGAACACCTTCCACTAGATCAGGTGTCTCAAAGCCTCTTCCAACATACACTTGAACATCTCCACAGAGGGGGCATCTGCAGCTTCCCTGGGCAACTTGTGCCAGTGCCTCACCACCCTCACAGGAAAAAAAATTCTTCCTTATACCTCATCTAAATCTCCTCTCTTTCCCCTTAAAACTGTTACCCCTTGTCCTATCACTGCTCATCTTGATAAAGAATCCCTCCCCATCTTTTCTATAGTCCCTTTGAAGTACTGGAAAGTTGTTACAAGGTGTCCCCGCAGCCTTCTCTTCTGCAGGCTGAACAACCCCAACTTTCTCAGCCTGTGCTCATATGGGAAACGCTCCTTTGATCATCTTAGTGACCCTCCTCTGGACTTACTTTAATAGATCCATGTCCTTCCTGTGCTGAGGATTCCAGAACTGAATGCAGTACTACAGGTGAGCTTTCATGAGAGTAGGAGGGCAGAATCACCACCTGTTGTGTGTATTCTTTTACTTTTTCTTTTTTTTTTTTTTCTCTTGTGTTCCCACACAGCAGAAAAGAAGGCTGCCTGTTCGTTCATCCTGACATCTCTGCTCTGCCAGAGGTGAAACTATTAGAAAGAGAGGTCTGCCCCTTTCCTGACAAAAAGTGTTTTCTTTTCTGGGAAATGGAGGAGATGAAGGTGGCTGGATGTAGGTACACGCAGTATGGGCTGGGAGGCACCTGAAGGAGCAAAGGGCAGTGGGGAAGGTGGAAGTAGCTGCAGATGAGCCTTTGAGGTGACACAAAGCAGGTTTTTACTGTGACCAGAGGAGTTATGCAGAGTTTGTGCAGCTTTGTGAGGAAATTAATTTTACCACTTTGGAAAGCCAGGATGCAGAAAAACAGGAATCAACCCAGAAAGACACAACATGGAAAGAAATTTATTTTCAGATCTTTTACTTCAGGCAGTGCCAATGAATAAAATCTCTCAGGGCAAAATGCTTTTCTTCAGCTTATTATTGCATATTATAACCAAACCAAGCTTTTCCACCTGGAAGCCCAGAGCTGTGTCTTGACACACTCACTCCACTGCCTCCCTGCTGCAAGGATTTAGCTGAACCTGGGTCCTTCTGCCCTTCACGTCCAATGACTTGAGTGCCTGCTCTGGTCTGGGATCTACATCTATCCCTAAGCTGCTGGCACAATTAACTGGCTTTGCTGCAGTCTCCTCAAGCTAGGTACCCAGCTGGCTCTCTACAATGCAAAAGAAGGAAGAGAGAGACTTTAGGGATCCGTGAGTCATTTTCCTCTTCTCAGCAACACAAAGTGCCTTTGGCAATAGACCTCGAGGACTATGCTCTATGTCTCATCCCTAGCTCACCTCCATGTTTCAAAAGGGAAAGAGACATCGAGAATGAGAAACTACAGATAATTGCTTGTTATTCACTATGATTTTTCCTGATGTGGTGTGTGCAACTCTGTGAGGAAGCCAGGGAGCAGCCCATCATTATGGCCCAGTAAAAGCCACATGCAATCAGCACCATGTTCCATCTGTTTGAGTCATCTGCCTTTGACAGCATCTACTGCTGTTTAAATCAAAACATAAACTCACTAATGGACAGTTACAAAATTTCTGCTGGAAAGCAAGTTTTTTTGTCGTGTCTGATGACTTGTACTTTAAACAATAAAATGGGTGTAGACAGACCTCTAAAATTATTATATCAAACACAGCAGTGCACACAGTCATGTTGTGCAACTATATATTTAAGTTAGATTCTTGTAATGAATACTGGGCTCTTGGCTGCCATCATCTTTTATGATAATGAGTTTCACGTATTAATTATGCATTGTGTAAAAGAATATTTCCTTTGATCCATGTCAAATGTTGTTCTTTGACTGCATGGAGAGCTCCTCCATCCTTGTGTAGTGTGATGGTGGGGGGGAACCAGCCCATCACCTGCACTTCTCTTGGCTTCAGTGGGACAGGGATGTACTCAGCTCGTAAAAAAAAAGTCTAACTTTGTTACTTCTTGTAGATTTAGAAGCCCAAACTTATGTATTCCAGACTAAAATAATCCTGTAATTAAGCATAACCAATTATTTTCTTTTGCAATGATTAGTACCCTCCTGCTTACACATCAGAGTCAGTCAAAAATGATCTGAGGGCCTGAACACCTTCCATACAAGGATAGGCTGAGATAGTTGAGATTGTTGAGCCTGGGGAAGAGAAAGTCCTAGGGAGACGTTACAACAGCTTTTGAGTACCTGAATGGGGTCTGCTAGAAAGCTGAGGACAGACTATTTAGCAAGGCTTGTAGTGACAGAACAAGGTGCAGTGGTTTTAAATGAAGGGAGAGGAGATTTAGACAGGATATAAGGAAGAAAGGTTTTACCGTGCAGGTGGTGAAACACTGGAACAGGTTGCCTAGGAAGGCAGTGGAGGCCTCATCCCTGGAAACATTCAAGGTCAGTTTGGATGGGGCTCTAAGCAATCTGATCTGGATAAAGATGTTGTGTAAATATCCCCTCCAACACAAAGCAGTCTATGATTCTTATGATTATTACTATAATGCCTAACTTACGCATTAAATTCATCATGTAAGTAATATGAAACCTATTTTTTACACAATAGACCTAAGATAAACCCCGTGTAGTCAATAGAAAGATATATATATTCATCATCTTTAGATCAGACCTAAGGTCCATTTTGTTCCTAAAATAAACCTTGCTCCTGCAAATTTTGCTTGTAATTCCCTGAGCTTTGTGCCTTTCTGTCTGTGGTGCTATATTAACATGCTTTTATTGAATTATATTTCTCATTCATGTTAAACTGAAAAAAATTAAGATCTTGCAGCAAACTAAATTCAGGTAGATATAACATCATAGGAGTAGTGTTTGAATAGAAACATGAATCAGGTAATAAATAGCTCACTTTGATCATTGTTTTTAAAATCTCTTGAACCATACTTTGATTAGTTCTATTTAATATTTAACATCTGGTTAGTCAATTTCAATCTGCAACGAGCGCTGCTGGAAAAATTCTGTGCTGACTAAATACATTTATAATACTACAAAGCTGACATGTAATTGATTTTTGTTCCCATAAAAGGATTATGTTAACTTTTCTTAATCCATATATTAGGGTTTTGTGAAGTCCAGTGAATTCACACCAGGGATACTAAGTGTTTATTCCTTATCAATATTTTATGTGAAAATGATAGGATTATATTTTAGCCTAAGTACTGCTTGCTAGCTTTTCCACTGGAGAACAGCTGAAATTCAGACAATATTGCAGTGCTGTTATAGCATTGATAGAGTGAAGGACTATTTGGAGTTTTCTGGTTTGCATTAGCCAAATAGTAGCATACTAGACTTAAATTTGGTCTGGCTGCAAGCTACCAAATATTGTTTCTCCTGCTAAAAGGGTATGATAGACATAAAATTTTTAATTTTCATAACCGAACAAAAAGTATTTAGCTATAACCTAGTTAAAGGCTTGATTTAGCAAATGCAGTATTTCAGATCAATGTGAGTCTAGGAAGACAATGACAATGAAAACTACCAGTCGCCAGTGGTGCTGGCAGCATTCAGTTGCCCAAGGCTAATTCAACCAATTTGGTAATCCTGTTTATGTCCAACCTAACAGATTAAGTATCCCATTAATAGTATATGTAGTGCCCTTAAACAAATGCAGAATTAATAAAAGGCACAATTAAATTCTTTACCTGTCTTAGGAGAGTTTATTTTATGAAAAATCCCCCACTTAATTGATCAAGACACAACTATAAATAGGGGGAATACTAAATCAGGCAGGGCTAGTTACCAAAGACTGTCTCCCCTCTTGCCACAGTCAACCCACCCCTAACCTAGAACAGTAACTCAAAAAGACTTTGCTCCAAATATTAGTCAAAGAGCAAGGAATGAAACAATATCCACCCCTCTATATATTACTGGGTCATGAATCAATGCTCTGATCCAAGGCCAAGTGCCATAACCACTTCCTCAAAGCCTCATCCAACTTGGCTTTGAGCACCTCCAGGGATGGGGCATCCATGACTTCCTGGGCAACTCGTTCCAGTGCCTGATAACCCTCACAGTAAAAAATTTCTTCCTAATGTCTAAACCTCTCTTTTAGCTTAAAACAATTCCCTCTCATCCTATCAGGGCATTCCCTGATAAAGACACCCTCTCTGTAGGCCCCCTTTTAAGTTCTGGACTACTTATAGAAAGTTTCCCTGGAGATGCAATCTAATCTAGAGTGAGGGGCGATGGTAGGTACTTGTACACATTCCTCTGAGAGAAGAATCAGGCCTCTGCTTGCAATCAAGAAATAAATTTCTTAAGTAGAAAATTATTAAGCAACAAGAAAAATCCAAATATTAGTGTCTCCAACAATAATATAGCCTATTTTATGATACTATAAATAATCTTCCTTTTTCTTTTATCTTCACTAGAATACAGATTTACAGCATGAGAGTAATATTTACATGAACTAGGAGGCATCTGCACTTAAAGCACTTGTTGATGTAAAGTCTTCCTGTCTTTCAAACTACCCACACTAGTAAGAAAGAAAATCTTTCACTTTAGTTTGTCCAGAGCATCCAGAGGGTCCCCTGATTAGCACATAAGCAACATACTTGCTTAGGCCATGCACAAATGAGAGTTTTATAGGGAAAAGACCCCAATGTCAATTCCATTATGCTAACTGTGATATGCAAAATTTACATTATTTGCAGTGTTAAAAACCTGAGAAACACTGAGGCATCTGTTTTGGAACAAGGATCCTGCAGTGTACATAGCTAGCTCTGAACTTTTTTTTCAAATTTAGCATGTGGCATATAAATGATACATGACTTCAGGGCATTTTTCATTGAAAAAACCTGTTCCAGCCTCCATTCTGCCTCTGCAAGATCATCCCAGTATATATTTAGACTATTGAAATATAAATATATGATTCATGTCCCTGAACATTGTTGACCAACTAATATCATCCTTCTCACAAGTCTATAGTATAAGTTATGGACAAATTTGTTGCTTTTACTGAATTCCTTCAGGTTATTTGCCTGAACAGACTTGATGTCATTGTTGTGTAAGGTCAGAAATGGTAGTCAAACTCATAGCAAAAAGTCCTTCACCCACTATTGTGGAAAAGCAGACCCTGAACTGACAGGAAAACCCTAGGTGGGAAATTTAAACCTTAAGTAAGTGGTCAGTTAATTGCCTGCAGAAGCAAAGGGACAGATAGCATATTTGGTATGCTAATAGAAACCTATTTACTGGAGGAAGTGACAAAAACATCAATCAAATCAGAAAGGGCTATTAAGAACTGTTAACTCCCTTTCAGATGAGCAATGATTTCCATTGGGAAGTAAATAAATATTCATGACAGGGAGCAGTGACAGAAATCTCACGAAAATTACGCTCTGGCAAGGCTTCTGCACCAGACAAATCTTAAGGAGAGGCAGTTGGTTTGCACTTTGGAGGGGAATTGAGTATTTAGAGAACTCTACACAAGGGTCTATTTCTGTTTTCTATTTTGCTTCCTCGAAAACCTGCTGTAGGTAGAGTATTCCAATATTGTCCAGTAAGTTATTAAAAACTGAGCTTTTTAAGGGTGTAAATTCCACTGGAGGCCCCTACCTCTATACTTGTTTTGATATCTTCTTAAAAATATCTTTTTATTTTTCCCAAGACAAAAAAATCTTTTAAGAATTAATACTGGATCTTGATAACCCGTGCAGGGGATCATATAATTTAAAAAGGTTTGAGCTTTTATGCATAAACAGGACATTCTACCTACAGTGCTCTTACTTATTTTGAGAATAAAAAGTAACAACGGTCATTATGCATTTACAATCTCCCAAAATCAGATTGGAAAACAAACATTTTATGTTTTTTTCCTTTATTTCTATATGTAAGAAAGAAATCTTTACCTCCTACTTCCTCTTTTTAGGCTGACATATGGGAAGGTAAATTCTAGCTTCATGTATTCCCTTTCCAATAATTAAAGAAAAGAATATTTTTGCCTTATTTTAAGAAAAAAATTATCAATGTGGGTTAATAAATTCCACTACAAATGTTTATTATTAATATATTAAAATATTCAATACTAATACACTGGTGTATTAGCAATGTAATATAAAATTAAATAACCTACTTACAAACATGGCAGCCTTCCATGCCAAGTTTCAGCCTGAAGCAAATTTTTGTGATTAAGCTGTGAATGTCTTTAGTATTGACACATCCTTAATGTACTATCTTAAATGTCTCCATCTTCACAATTTGCTTTCGTTTTGCTATGTCCTAGGTACATTGCACATCAATGTGGAGCAGACAGAAAGAACACAGGACCTATAGGAATCCCAGATCCTTCTGGTGCAATGCTAGAGTCAAAATATTCTGGTAAATGATATCTTTTACCTCAGATTAAATCTCGTCCCTGTTTGGGCTGCTAAGCCTGGTCCTAAATGTCTGCAGACTCTCAAGCAATTCTGCTTTTTTTCTTTTTCCTTTTTCTTTTTTTTTCAATGCCTGCAAGAATAAAGGCATGCTAAGAGTAAGGGAACTGAATCTTAGAGTAAGGAATAGCCCTGAACACTGATTATATGATAGTCAGGCTGCGTAATTGGAGTTCAAGAAAATCTCTGCCTCTCAGATATGGAGGTGAAGAGGTATTAACTGCAGTGCTTTCAGCAAAGTTGAAAATGATGGTAAGTGCATCTACCCATTTTAAAACTTCAGCCTTAAGTGTGTGCTTCATTTTTTTGTGAGCACCCTAGCCACCAACTGGTATGTGTTTGAGGATGTATATTCAAGCTCAGCTGTGGCAGCTGCACAAAACTCTGCAAATGCAATTTGGATAACAGCCTAACCCAAATTTTTCTGTAGCTAAGAGAAAGCATCATGCCACCTCTGTAAAAACTGCACCATACATGTAAGTCATTACAGGTATGAACCAAAGCAGATGCATTTGCATGCAGTGGTACAATCAGCTCTGCTAAAACTGTCTTTTTTTTTTTTTTTTTTTTTTTTTGCTGGTCACTGACAATATTACAGTCTCAGTACAGTTACCAAGTATATAATGTATCTGTACGTAATTACATTACTGCAGTTCATCTTCTCACGATGGACAGACAGGCAGATTCAAGTGCTACCATCTGATTGCTCTTCATTTCTATTCTTCATTTCTATTTTGTAGAAGTAAGTTGTATCAAACACTGTGTAACTGCTAAATGTTTACTTGGAAGAAGGCACCTAGGCTCATGTCTGTTTGTTGTCCTTATCAATGTTCCTTTTCAGGCAAGGTGTCACCCTTTATCATCACGTTTCCCCACAATCCAATAAAGGATAGAAAGTCTCCTTAGCCTTCCTTTTGCTGTTAATGTATTTATAGAAACATTTTTTATTGTCTTTTATGGCAGTAGCCTGATTAAGTTCTAGGTAGGATTCGGCCCTTCTTATTTATTTCCCTGCGTAATCTCACAACACCCTTGTAGTCCTCCTGATTTGCCTACCCCTTTTTCTAAAGGTCATAAACTCTCCTTCTTTCCCTGAGTTCCAACCAAAGCTCTCCGTTCAGCTAAGCTGGTCTTCTCCCCTGCCACCCCATGTTTTGGCACACAGCTCCTGTGCATTTAAGATTTCCTTTTTGAAGAATGTACAGCCTTCCCATGTTCCCTAGACCTTCAGGAAGGCCTCCTAAGGGACTCTGTTACCCAGGCTCCTAAAGAGGCCGAAGTCTGCACTCCAGAAGTCCAAGGTGCAGTTCTCACCCCACTCTTCACTTCTCCAAGAATCAAATACTCCATCATTTCAGTATCATTATACCCAACTACTACATCAGCCACAAATCCTTCTCTGTTTGTGGAACAAACAGAAACAAAGCTGGGGAGGGATTTTCTACGAGGGTATGTAGTGGTAGGATGAGAGGGAGTGGCTTTAAATTGGTAGGGGGAAGATTTAGAGCAGGCATTAAGAAGAAATTCTTCACAATGAGGGTGGTGAGACAGAGGAACAGGTTGCCCAGGGAAGTTGTGGATTTCCCCTCCATGGAACTGTTCGAGGCCACATTGGATTGGGCCTTGAGCAGCCTGGTCTGGTGGGAGGTGACCCTGCCTATGGAGGGGGATTGGAACTGTAGGGGCTTTAAGATCCATTCCAACCCAAATCATTCTATGATCCCACCAGCTTTTTAGGGGGACAAATTGTAATTTATATGTCACCATTCTCGGGCATTTCTGTGACTTCTGAAACATTAATAATATTCATATTTTTGCTGCTGTACAGATCTCCATCCCCTACCTCCACAGAGACAACAAACCAAAGGACATCACTAGCACACCATCCCTCAAACACTGGTATGCAACCTCCAGGCTTATCTCCAGCAAGCCTATTTTTATCAAACCTTTCCCCCTTCAGACCTAGTTTAAAGCTCTTTCAATGATCCCTTCTACCTCTCGTGCAAAGATCCTGCAAGATCTCAAAAATAAGGTGATACTTTATGAGTTCACTACAATTTCTTCATTATACAGCCAGTAATATGTGGGCTTTCAGGGAATGAGAGGCAATGTTGTTGCATGACTCTGAAGGTTATGTCTAATGATTGTGGTTGCTAAGTATCTCTGTTCTTTTCACACTAGCAGTCTACACGAAGGCAAGGCTGACACTCTGGTCAAAGTCAGTCACATTTGCCCTTTGACCACTCTACAGTTCATCAGCCCTTTTCATTATGGAAGCTGTGGGATGTGACTAGAATAGCTGCTTCTCATAAAACAAATAAACATGTACAGCTATCAAAACCTTTCATCTTCATTCAAAGATCTGAAAAATATTATAGTTAGTGTCCAGACCAATTTCTTTGCAAATATCTGCCTTTCAAAATTATGAGGAAACACAGGCCAACCTATCAGGGTTGAAGTTTATCTCACTTTTTAAAGACATGACGATTGATTTATGAATTGTAGGTGCTCTTAAATATCAGTATTTTCAGAACCTTTGGAAATTAAGAAAAAAGAAGTACTGGGACTGAAACTGCAACAAGCAGCTGTCAGAGCTAGAGACATAAAATTAAATCTATGATTTTGTAACAAAATCAAAAGTGACAAACCTGTTCAGCAAATATAAAACAAAAAATTCAATAAAACTTACATACCTGGTCATGTTCAAATGTAACTAAATAATTAGTGTGGAGAGATTAATTTGTATATGTAAGTCAATTAACTATTTCTTGCATCCCTGAGTGCTGCCTGACAATACTATCCAAATAAAGACCACTCAAGTACCTATCAGGTGTGAATCTGTAACCAGAGTACATAGCTGAGATCTTTTTTGGTTAATAACCGGAGGGATTATTCCCTGTGTGGATTTAGCCCAACCCAGGACAGATCTAATCTCTTTAATGGTTTGGTTATCAGAAATTGTACTGTATCTGTAAATTCAGTGTACTTAGCTATCTAGACTATAGTGACTACAGCACATTTATGAACCTAGTCATATGTTGTGGTGGTTTGGGTAAGTGTATGCAGTTATAGTCATTCTTGTCCCCTCTGAGCTGCAGAGCCAAGCCTCAGCCACATGTTTCTGATATGGAATGTGTGGGCACCACTAGAGCTCAACTTTCCCACAAGGCTCAACATCCCTGCCCCAAGATAAATCCAGGCTGTAAAAGAGCTAAAATATGCTACAAGAGGGACTAGGTGATTTTCAGTACTGAAATACAAGAAATAGGTTGAAATGGATTAATGTAAAAACTGGAAGGTCACAAAGCTGAGGGCTAGTAACAAGAACATGGATTATGAGATGATAGTTTGTAAATTGGAAATGCCAGAGGAGAAAGAACAGGTTGTGTCAGTCAAACACAGAATACTTACGTGTGTTTTAGTCTAAAAAGCCAGTTCCTAGAGCATATCAGGGAAGATATATCCAGCAGAGAAAGTACAGAATTAATGTCATACACTCAATTCACATTTCACCTGGAATACTGTGTGCAGTTCTGTTTATTCAGGAAAGATGAATTCAGATGGAAAAAAAGTCCAGAGAATGGCTTAAAAAATAGTCTAGGGAATGAGGAGGAGAAAGCAGATATTACATTGGCACAGCACCCTTACAAGGGAGGAGATAGACAGAGGACTGCCAGAATGCCTTCCAATTGCATGTTCCTTTACCAGTCCCCTACTTGTTTCTATGTATATGAAAGACTTCAGAGATTTATGTCATTTTTTATCTTTTCTGCACTAAAATAAAAGTAATAGCACAGATCTGGAAGAGAAATATTCCTCCAAAGGAAGAAGAATTGATTCATAAAGCTCGGCAAATTACATTCATTGACAAATTAACTCTCTCTGAGAGATCAATATCAAGATTGTGCTGCAACTTGGGCTCCATTGCATGTGTCCCACAAAAGGGTAAAAACCCTGCTAAACTATTCCTTTTATAAATGAATGATGATTTTATCACTCAGAGGACCTAGAAGTGGCTAATTGATATTTAGGTTTCTCCTTTTGTATCTCATACTGAACATGTAAATGTGTGCACAGAAGTGTATGTTTGTGTGTGTGAATAAAGATGTAGAAAACTGAATTACTATTTATTGCTTTAATGAGAATAGTATCCATGGTGCAGAACTGTTATTCAACTGAAATGGCAACTGCTGTGTACTAGTCTATTTAACAAATTATGCTGACCATATTAATGGAGGCAACGTAGAAAAAAATTAACATTTCAAGATAAAAATAGAAAAAGATTTAACACATTTTATACCAGTGTCCCTCCATTATCTTTTTCAGGCAAATCCCAGGTTGTCAGATGTCACATTCTTGTTCATACCACAGTATCAGTCTAGCTAACTGTTAGAAGTTACCTAGCATATATGCAGTCATTTTGTGACCACTAGGTCAAGGGAAGTGGTCTTTCCCCTCTAATCTGCTATTGTGAGACATCTGGAGTATTGTGTTCAATTACAGAGTCCTCAGCACAGGATGGACAGGGATCTGTTGAAATGAGTCCAGAGGAAGCCATGGAGATGATCCAAGGGCAGGATTACCTCCCATATGAGAACAGGTTGAGAGAGTTGGGGTTGTTCAGTGTAGAGAAGAAAAGGCTCTGGGGAGACCTTCTAGCATCTTTCCAATAACTAAAGAGGACCTTTAGGAAAGATAGGGAAGGACACTTTACCAGGGAGTGTAGTGATAGGACAATGCATAATAGTTTTAAGCTAAAAGATATTAAATTTAGATTAGATATTAGGAAGAAATGTTTTATTGTGAGGGTGGCAAAGCCCCAGCACAGGTTGCCCACCAAAGTCATGGCTGCTCTATCCCTGGAAGTGTCAAAGGCCAGGTTGCACGAGGCTTCGAGCAATGTGATCCAGTAGAAGGTGTCCCTGCCCATGGCAGGAGGTTGGAGCTGGATGTTCTTTAAGGTTTCTTCCAGCCCAAACCAGTCTATTATGCCATGATTTTTGCATCAATGTAATTTCTGTTTCACTTTGCCAAAATATTCTGCCACTCACATTTAGCCTTAAACAAGCAAAATTCCCCAAGGAACCTACTCCCCCAAGTTAAAAGAATCAGTAGTCATCATTTTAGCAAATGGATAGAAAAAGAGGAGCCATTTGATAGTAGACTTCACATGCTTTGGATGGCTGGTATTTTAAGCCAGTCATAAACTCAGCCTCACTGGCCTGTTAAAGAGGGATATGGCTGCTTTGCAACACCAAAGCAGTGCAAAATGGATAGAGCACATCAGTGAAAATGGTCCCAGATGTCTTAAATAATAAAATAATATACTAAACGCTTTGCAGTGCTAATGTGCCTTGTGCACACAGATCTCAAGGCACCTTACAGACATTAATGAATTAAGCCCTGTAAAGTGGGTAAGTATTATCCATATTATGCCCAAGGGGAAACTGAGAAACAAAGATGTAAGATGATGGTCCAGGAAGTCTGTGACAGACGTGGGAATATAATCCAGGTCTCCTGCTCCCCACTCCAGGGCTGGAGCAACAAAATGCTCTCTAAATTCATCTGTCAGCTACTTTTTAAAGTAGATTTAGTCCTTATGAAATTGACAGCCCCAAAGTCTGAAGTGCTCTATTAAACCACAGTGCAGGTACATCACCAGCACTGACTGCGCATATTTTTCTCACGCTATCTCAATAATAAGTATTAAATGCACTTGTCTGGAGTCTGCAGGTTGCTCTTTTTCTATCCTGCCCATTCAGCACTCAAATTTCTCAGTAGAGATTATTGAAATACATACCAGCTGGAGCTTGCTATAATGTGAGCATGTAATAATAATTGGTGACAAATAATACGTGTTATTCAGGCTAAGGACCAAGAACAATCCTTTATCACATCGGTATGCAGTTCAACTCACATTTACTAGGTTAGATTTTTGCTCAGAACTACAAAAACCACATCAAGTGCCTCAAAAGTAACTAATATTCTTTAAGAATTGGATTTGGAGGTGGGGGGGTGTTCTGTCTTCAGAGTTTTGAACTCTACTACAACAGACAATTCAAGCAATGCCAGCTTTACTGCCACTATCACGGAACCATTCAGGCGTTAAGGGACCTCAGGAGGTCTCTGCTCAAACCTCCTGCTCAAGCAGAACCAGCTCTGAAGTCAGTCCTTATAAAGCCAGTCAGGCTTTACCCAGTCATGTCTCAAAAAGCTCCAAGGGTGGACATTACATGGTTTCTCAGGGCAACCTGCTCAAATGTTTGGTTCTCCTCAGAGGGAATCAGTTTTCCTCACACCCAACTGAAACTTCTGCTGCTTCAACTTGTACCCTTTTCCTACCATATATCTCTGAAAAGGGTCTGGCCCTGTCTTTTCCAAACCAACCCATAGGCACTGGTGGATTATTAGGTGCCCCTGAAGCTGCCTTTTGCCCAAGCTGAACAACCCATTATACATCAAATTGTCATCTGCCCTATCCCTGGAGGTATTCAAGGCCAGATTGGAGATGGAGCTGTGAGTAACTTGAACCAGTGGAAGGTGTCCTTGCCCATTGCAGTGAGTTTGGAAGTTGATATTCTTTAGGTTCCTTTCAACACAAATCATTCTATTATTCCATGATTCTCCTCAAAAGGCTCCAATCTCAATATTCTTGGTTTCCCTCCCCTGAACTCACTTCAGTTTATCAATGTCTTTCCTATATTGGGAGGGGGGGGGGCGGGGGAGGGCAGATCTGTCTGCAGTACTGCAAATGCAGGTTAATAATTGCAGAAAAATCAGAAAATAATAGTTTCACTTGATCAGTTGTCTACCCTCCTGCAGCTACGGCTCAAAACGTTGCTAGCCTCCACCACTGCCAAGGCATAATGATGACTCAATTCTAGCCCCGTTGTTCACCAGGATCCCTAGCAGCAGAGTATGGGGCAGGGTTGGGAGGAAGCTCTGCTTGTAGAGGTTGGGGTAGAAGTAGGGTAGAAGTGCCACTTGTCGTCATTGATGCCCTTTGACAGTTTCAGATCCACAGTGTTACTGCACTATGTTTCTACGCTCTCATCCGCCCCCTGTCCTCATTAGTATCTCCTGTTATACTGCCTTTTTACTCACAAATTCAGTCATGAGTTCCAAGTTCAACCACAGCAGTCTCCTGATATATCTGCCAGCTTCCCTCAGCATCAGAGCGGACCATTCTTAGGCTTGGAGGTGTTTGCCTTTAAACATCTGCTGGCTTTCCTCAGCTCCTTTTGCCCTTTAAAGCTGCCTCCCATAAGATCTCAGCTTCCCTGAGTAAGACAAAATCTGGTTGCCTTAAGCATGTTGTCTGTACTCTGCTACTTGCCTTCACTTTTGGATGTTGAAATGTATTGCTTAACGGCAGCTACGCCCAAGATGACCACTGTCTGTCACATCCTCAACCAGTTCTTCCATCAGGACATCACCTTACCTAGCATCTGTGTTAACTTGTGCCCAACACTCTTCAGAAATGTCCTGGATTGCTTGTTTCCTACTTCTAACTTTTTTGCAGGTTAATTGATAAGGGTTTCTAATACAGGGTTTTCCAGGTAACTAGCATCCCAAGTTAACAGCACAGACCAAAGACAGGAGGTGAGTTTGTGATTCAGGATCTGGACTTATAACCTTCCTTCTAACAACCAATTATAATCAGAAATAAGGCATTTTTAAAAATGAGATTAATTAACTGGTGGCACTCTTCTTTTCAGAGATGTTGCTGACACTCTGTCACTTGAAAGCTTTAAATTTAAATTAGATATTTTCTGAAAAAAAATCGTTATCTATCCAAAAGTTACAGCTTTGACATAGAAACTACTCGGAAAAAATCTAAAGCATCTATTATGCACGACAGGCAGGCTTCAGATAGAAGTTTATACATTCCAGCCTCATTCATTATCTGGAAAACCCAATCAACTTACACATAAACCACAAGGCATTCATAAGAAAAAGTAGTTTTTGCAGAGCTGGGTTGGATTAAAGACAGTGACCTATGGGTAAAAAGCTTTGTAACTCATAGTGATTCCCTAAGGTAGACCAGTCAGTGCTAACGTTATGTCTTCTAGAATAAAGCTTCTTTTCTGGAAAGATAAGCATTTCAGTTCAATTTTTGGTCTTTATTGAGTACTCAGGCAAGGCTTTCCACACCCTGGACATAAAGGTAAGCTTGTTTGCATACATTGCTCTCAATCCCAGATGTGTTTCAATAAAATATTTCAATCTCTTTCTAAAGTATAAACAAGTATTACAAAAATATTAGCCTAGATTGTCTTCTAGGTGTGTATCACAAGTTAAAAGTTCAAACCATTTTGCAAAGACTTGGTATAACTTCTGCATTTTTTGTATGCAATCGTACCTAAACATGTCATAGAAGATGTTTTCAGTCTTGAGAGACACGGTACCTGCATGGAGAGGTAGGAAGGAGAGAAGCAGTCAGCTATGTTTTATCAGGAACTGTTGCTTCCTAGAAATGCTCCCAGGCTCTGGATACCGGTTCTTCATGTTCCTGAACCATCAGAACAGATTTTGCTGTGGTTTTGATCCAAGTAAAACAATTTTCTCCCAGACATTTCCAGGTATAATTTTGGAGTTAGCAAGCATCAAAGAGGATGATGAAGAGGTAGCATTTACATGCACCTACCCTATTTTGGAGGGTAAGGACTTCAACAGCACAGGTGCCAACCATTCTCTATATGTTAGCCTTGGTGCCAGGGAGCAGTCCTAAAAATATTTAAAATTTACCATTTTAAATCTAGCCTCTAAAAGACGGAACACACACTTAACTTCTAAGGTTGCAGGAGCATTTTAAAAGCAGCAGAATGAATATGGAACATTTTTGCTTTCTTTTGGAAACAAATTGAGGACTAAGGACTACAGACAACATAGCCAAGCTTGACCTACTGTAAGGATAAAAGCTGGACTTTCGAGTTTAAAGACATACGTGCTCATTGTACTTTTTTTGCTAGGCACCATGATCCACTCCGGTAATAAAAATTCTATGCAAAACGTATGTGCTACTTAAGCACAACATTTGGTTTATTCCTTTTTATAGTAATTGCAGTACTGTAAATGGCATTTGGGTCTGCTATACTACAAAACACATTCTGTTTATAGATTTAACTCAGTGACATTGTGCAGCTCTTATTTTTCTTATTTGACAAATGGATGAGTAGTAGTTACCTAGAGAGATATTTAATAATAAAGATTATGGAGGACATAGAATTGCGTAAAAAAATCTCTTGGCTTGGATCTCAGTGCAAGTCTTAACCTTGGGTGCAAGTCAAGGTATGAGAAAGAGGCATTTTCATCCAGAATCAATTATCACAAATGCTCCCACAGTCACAGCCAAAATCACATTACTCACAATAAATTAACAGTACCTGGCAATTCTTTCTAAGTGCCTATAGTTTTAGATTTAGAAAAAAAAAAGGAAGAGTTAAAGTTCAGTGCAAGGAAGGAAGATTATGACTTACTATGTCCTCTGCTGTGCCCTACCCTCTTTCCATGCTCCATGTCCCATAGCACATTCCACTCCCATTTTGGTCCCTGTATTCCTTACATGTTTCCTTCGTTTGCTCCTCAGCCCTCTTGTATTTCCTTGCTGTTCCTCTACACATGATCTTTTCTATTAACCCTCCCCACACTTACACACAATATTAATAAGAAATCTTTATTCATTTCTTTCTTTTACCTTGAGACCACATATGTTGTACAAGTTCGGAAACTAGCTTCAGAATGTAAAAATGGTTCCTGTATTTTTTAACTTGAAATTATATGTAACATACGGCAGGTGAAATTCCAGGCAGATTGGCTGGTACTGATCAAGATGAGGAGAAGGCAGTGAAACTGTTCTCAGACAGGAGGGTGTTCTTGCCATGGCTACTCACATTGTCTGCCACTTCATAATAGATAGCTGGCTTCAGCAGCAAGTGCCAGAAAAATAATTCTGTAACTATTTGCCAAATTGTATATAGGATGAATTTACCTCACATCAAAATATAATCAGATGTTCGAGGAAAGTAAACATGAGTTAAGAAGACTAATGCATGTTCGCCTGTGCTAATGCTTGAGGAAGAAGAAGCTTAAGATAATATTAAGGATGTAAATATCTAAAGCACAGTTTGCTCTCTGCAGTTATTATATGTCAGGAACCATAGACTAGTAAATATAGCGTTAGTAAACTGGTTAAATGGGGATTGCTTTTACATAACATAATACAACTAAAACCAAATGATCAGCATCTCCATAAATCTTTATTAGTTCTTTTCCACAACAACAATCAAATAATATAACAGCACCCTAGCACCCTTCATTGTCATGAGTGTGCATTCACAAGCAATGGCTTTGTGATGAAAGAACATCACGTTTTCATTCTTCACACAGACACTAATTTTTAGTGGTCTACTTTTTTGTAGGAATGATGCTTTGAGCAAGATAGTAGCAAAAAGTTTTCTCAAGTTTGTAATCGTGAATACTTGATGACAGATTCAAAATCCTAGTGCTGTTTTACAAGTCATCCTTTTGTTTCTAGGACACAGAAGCCAATAGATGGAAATAATGCCATGTGAACTACTTGGCCAGTTTGTGTCATAAAATACAATTTGTTTTTTCCTAATTGATTCACTAAGACCTTTTAAATTACCAAAAATGTTAAGAAAGCCAAGGAAAATATCTTTGAAGAAAGTACAATGCAAATATTTCACCAGAAGAAAATGAGACAATGTTAACAAATTACATGAACTGCTGAAACTCATTTGCTTAATTCTAATTAAGACTGTTTCTGTTAGTTCATGCACAACTGGGTAAAGAAAAACAGTGATGCAGATAGGATTCCTGCTTTCAGTAAGAAAGCATTCCTGTACAATCTCTCTTAGCTAAAAATAAAAGAGAGCACCTTTTGTTCAGATCTTGTTATTTCTCTATCAGAAGTACACTGGGATAAGAAAAGCTGCTTTTACCATAGCACTGAGGCAGAAAGAACAGGAAAATGTAAGGTAACTGTTCTCTAATATTCATGTACATCAATTACATGCAATAAATTCTCTGCTGTTTGAGCACAGACAGAATCTTAAATGCACATATACTTTGGCTATTAGAAAGTATAAACCAAATAGTGACAAACAGTGACTATTTGTTGTTTAGATTTATTTTCTGAGTAATATAACTGGGTGAAAAAAAACCCCAACCTAGTATTGAAGGATGTATCATTTTTAATCTCAGTGCTCTGGCTACTGCCAACATCAGATAGAGTGTCACATTGCAATAATTCAAAGACCTCTCTATTAGTTTCTCTAAGCCTTTAAAGTAAATGAAGCTGTTAGAACAGGAACTGTTACGCACATTCTCTAATTCTCCTTGGGTCTGGGACTTAAATTTATTTTGAGGAGAAATTCCAGGTAAACTGTATTTTGCTTAATGTGTTAATCTTTTTAACCATTATTGTTGATACACTATCCAGGGTGTTTTGGTTTTTTTTCTTTCCTTTTCAATACCTGCAATAAAAAATGCTGTTCCTCACTTTTGCAGTTAAGTCATGCTAGCAGCAGCATATTAAGGTTGGGAGCTGCTACCCAGCATTACCAACTTTGGGAAGTGATATTCTTTAATTGCTCACATCCAGCACGTCAATATTCGCTGTACTCAGAAGGGGTTAACGGTCTGAATCCACTGGAACAGTGTTTCTGGAAGAACAATAGAAAAATCATTAGTGTGTTAACTGAAACAATACCATACTTTCCTCTCTATTGTTTAACCTTTTGTCCACGTTACAAATATCTCAATGTAGTTCTTATCTTTGACCTTGAGGGACTGTAGCTTTATCAGGGCTTCCTTTTAGATCACAGATGACCTTCAGCTGATATCATTGAGCCCTGACCTGCCTCAGTGATCTGCTCGCACAGAATACATATGCTGAACAGTGCCGGTGTGTGCAGTAGGGGTAAGTGAATTATTTACAAAAATTTGAGTTGACACCTTTTATCAAATGTGGAAAGATGAAGACAAAACAGCTGCTATTGCTGTCGTAAGCAATCTGCTGGTGATTGAATAAAAGTGTCAAGAAAATGGCTGCTTGATGGCCTTTTGTTCTCTCTCATCCAGCTTGATGTTAGTTTGAGCTGTCAGTTAGGAATCACGGCACAGTGATTTATCAATAGGCTGAGTGACCTTCCCGTTCAGCCTGCTCTACAGTGAGAAGACAGCACCCTCTGCTGCGGGCAACCGCCTCTCCGCCAGCACCCAGCAACAGCTTCCCAGCACCAGTGGCAATAGGAAATCATACTCACCTTTTTTTAATTATTATTATTATTTCTTATTTATTTTCTCCTTTTTGTTTTATTTCTATCAAGCCTTGAACGCGTAGCTGGGAATGCTCAGAGGGAAAAGAGCCTCAGACGGCAAGAAGGATACACCAGGCTTTCTAACAAAAGGGAAAAGGATAAGCGAATCAATCACTGGTATTCGGTCGTAACAAACTTGCTGTAATTACACAATGGGACGTGGAAATACAGCATTTGTGAGACAAGGCCAATTTGTGACGCGGGTTTGAAATATAGCGGTTATCTTATGCTGGATAATTTCCACACCAACGAAGCTGGTGAAGGGGCTGGAGAACAGGCCCTATGAGGAACAGCTGAGAGAGCTGGGGTTGTTTAGCCTAGAGAAGAGGAGGCTGAAAGGAGACCTCATTACTCTCTATAACTACCTGAAAGGAGGTTGTGGAGAGGAGGGAGCTGGCCTCTTCTCCCAAGTGACAGGGGACAGGACAAGAGGGAATGGCCTCAAGCTCCGCCAGGGGAGATTTAGGCTGGAGATTAGGAGGAAGTTTTTCACACAGAGGGTCATTGGGCATTGGAATAGGCTGCCCAGGGAGGTGGTTGATTCACCTTCCCTGGAGGTGTTTAAGGCACAGGTGGATGAGGTCCTGAGGGATATGGTTTAGTGTTTGATGGGAATGGTTGGACTCGATGATCCGATGGGTCTCTTCCAACCTGGTTGTTCTATGATTCTATGATTCTATTCGCATTTCTTCTATAGCTCCCATTCTTATCACTGTATTTACTCTCAAATACTCTCACACAATAAAGTATCGATTCCCATGAAGTCGTACAGCTTTGTTGAACTTCTGGGACTAATGAAGCACTTGGGATGTTTCTTGCACTGCACTTGTCCTCTATAAGAAGCTGATCCTCCTTCCACCCAGAAAACAAGCCAGGAAAGCATCATTCTCCTCTCTGCACTCACCAAGTTCCCAGTGGCAGCTGCTCCCAGCAGAGAATTTAACTTTTAGCAAGCCTATGCCAGGTCTTTCCCCTGCATGTAACACTCCTGTCCCACCCTCCTCATAGCCACCTTGCACTCAGCAAAGCCAGGTGCAGGTGAGGATCCAGGTAAAGACAGCCTGCAAGCACCTAGACCCACCTCCACTTCCCCTGTTGCTTCGGCACTGCACCTCACTTTTGCTAACAGACTCAAAGATACCTACAGCCAGAGTGTGCTTTGTAAGGCATTAGCAGCTTTCAAAGATGTTTTCTTCAGATATTGCCTTCTGGAGCAATTCTCTCGCCTCCAGCTTCTTTTCACAGGTTTTTGTTAAATTTAGATATGACTTAGGTTTTATTTCCTCTCTAATAGTCTTTTTTTTCTCAGTTTGTGGACTGTTATTCCTGTAGTGCATAGCACACTGCAAGTCCTTTCTTTCATTTCCGAAGATCTTTATCACAATTATCAGCTGAAACAGTAATTGTTGATACTCTTAAACTTTAGTTTTGGTAAGGCTAAATTAAGGAGCAATTTTTTTTTCTCCGGGACTCCATTTTTCACACTTCCATGCACACACACACAAAACACACAAATCCCCTTTGTTTATTCCTAGAGGTGGAGATAAAAAACAAACCAGTGACTCAGAAGTGGTAGTGTTACTTTGATTCTACACACAGAATTTAAAAGCAATTTTGTGAAAGAAATTTCCCTTAAAATCTACTGTGATAAAACAATGACTAAAAATCCCAGCAGCTGCCACTGCTGAGAAACTTTCTAATATTTCTCTTTTTTATTTTTTTTCTTAATTTTTCACAGCAGGGCCTTTTTTTGTGTATATATTTAAGCATTTCCTTTCAGGACCCACAAGTTAAACCTATTCTTAGCCAAGGTTCAGCTTTTAAACCTATTCATAGCCAAGATTCAGCTCTTAGCTGAAGTGTAGTTAAGTTTTGTGAGTCTTTGCATACTCATCCAGGCCAGATCCTGTGGATGTTTCTGTGCAGCAAGAGACTTTTGCTGATACAAAGACTTAAATTCCAGGACCAGCACCAAAGAAACATCATTTGGACTAGGAGAGAGTTCCTTTGAATGGCATGTGGTGAGCAGCATGTTGATGAGGAGAATCCAGACCAAAGGATATCCATGTAGTATCCCAAACTGATGGGGTATTAGAATGACAATAAATATTCTAGTTACAAAAGGACATGAATTTTTGTGTATCTGTCCTAGGCAGGTGTAGTCAGCAGCTGAATAAGAGGCTGACATTAAGCAATACTTTTCTCAAAAAATAAACCCTTTTTCCATTTATTTTTCATAGCAGTTTCCTTATTTTTCCCTTGGTTTCATGGGCATGATTTTCATTTACATTCCTGTTCAGTCAGAGTCAATGTTCTGAAATAGTAGTTAGGCTGTTGTTAATCTGACGGAAGTGAAATCAGAATAATGGCCAATGTTTTCTATCAACAAAGCATCTTGGTTGAAGCAATCACTGTGCTAAGAAATACTTTGCTGGTTCAGATGAGGGTTACCAAATTGAAAGCTGCTTGTAGGTCTTAAGATTTTTTGGATCATGAGAATCTGCAACAGGACATTCGTCTATAAAGTGCCTGCTCATACACTGTCCTCACACCACAGCTAATGCATCAAAACCTGCAGTGGGTTCTGTGTGACAATTTTTTCCCCTGGTCATAGAAGATTTTCTATTGTATTTACATGTTCCGCTAAGATGCCTTGAAAACTTGTGCTCTGAGCTTTATTATTGGTTGCTATTATTTCAGTAAAAACTATTATAATATTTTGCACTTTCTTGTGTTTAAATGAGCAGTCACTTAATTTCCTTTTTTTTTTTATGTACACACATTCCTTTCTCCCAAACTTTAAAAACCCCTGTAATTGCTGGCAAAAAAAAGGTGTGTTTAATGCTTTAGTTGCAAAGATCAGCAGAAATATGGAGGGCACACTTCTGTCATTTGGGATTATTTTCACAGGGCTAGTATTCATATTTAAAAAAAGTGTTGATAATTTGCATAAAACATAGTTAGATCTTTCACTGAAGCATGTGAAATAACTTTAAAAGTATCGAATGAGCACAATTCCCTAGGGAGACGAGGAATGAATGACGTGGTACTATCAGTTAAGAGAGCTACACAGAAATTCTCCATTCAAGACACTGTTTTTCTTGTAAAAACAAAATTAACTTTTAGGGTGAAAATTTTGGTGTCATAGAATCATAGAATCATCAGGTTGGAAGAGACCCACCAGATCATTGAGTCCAACCATTCCTATCAAACACTAAACCATGTCCCTCAGGACCTTGTCCACCCATCCCTTAAACACCTCCAGGGAAGGTGAATCAACCACCTCCCTGGGCAGTCTGTTCCAGCTCCCAATGACCTTTTCCATGAAATATTTTTTCCTAATATTCAGCCTACACCTCCCCTGGTGGAGCTTGAGGCCATTCCCTCTTGTCCTGTCCCCTGTCACTTGAGAGAAGAGGCCAGCTCCCTCCTCTCTACAACCTCCTTTCAGGTAGTTGTAGAGAGCAATGAGGTCTCCCTCAGCCTCTTCTTCTCTAGGTTTCTCAGTTTTATTGCACTTCATCTCTCTCCTTCCAGCTCACTTCCTCTACATGCTGAAGCACAACTCTACGACCTGTGAAGAAACTCTCTCTTTGTCTTTGGCATATGACAAAGACATTCTTAAAGAATGTCAGTAATCCATATCTGCAGTGGTTGAGGGAACTGTGTGGGGCTCTTGTTTGGGACTGTAAGATACAGCCAACAGCGACAAGGTACTGCAGTTCTGCAGCAGAGTGGAGTAAGAACTGTTTCAATCACAGTCCCGAGGAGGCATTTCTAGGGGCATTTATGGAGCGATTAAGCTGCAGCTTACCATTGGAGCAGGGACTCCCAATCCCATCAAGTCTATCTCAGTTGTGAGTGAATTTCAAATCTCTGAAACTATGCCAAAAATACTTATAAGAGACTAGCATTTGACAGATTAATTCCTAAGACATTCTATCCGCAGCAGATATGTCCTGACAAAAGTGAAAGGGGCTTTCCTTCCAACTGGAATTGAAATTTGTTTTTTCTAGATGTAGGTGTGTACATTGCAACTGTAGCTGTGGAAGTAAGCCTGTTGGAAGGGAAGCAGGAGGCAAATGGGAAAAGGATTCTATGATAAGATATTGGGAGAGGGACTGGAGATATGGATGTTGGGCAGTTAGTCTGGGAGAAGAGTCTGAGTGAATCCTATCTTCCCATCATCCAGCTTCTTGTCTAATCTGTTGTTCAAAAGCCTGAGAAGAAGACACTGAGCGTGATTTGCTGAGAAAACAGTGAGATGGATGTTGAGGAGTTGTTGAAATTAAATTGAAAAGTGCAGCTTGGAGAAAGCAAGTAATGTAAGTCCCAGCTAGGAGTGAAGACATCCACAAAGTGGAAGGGAAACTGATTCTCCTAGGTCTGCTGAAAGTCAATATCTACAAAATACACCGCATTGCCCCTGCAAGATGTCTACATTGTGAAACTATCTGTATTTGTATGCCCCACATAACTCTTGATGTATTCAGTGAAGAGGATGAACCTGCTGAGCTAACAAGACAAACATAGTAATCTAGTATTCCTGCCCATTAACTCAAGTGGCTAATGTTTTTGTGATTGATGTCCACCATCCAGAAAGCACTACTGATGGCTGTTCATATGACATAGACTGACATTTCTGGGTAGGATTTTTTCTCAGTTTATTGTCTGAGAAATAAACAAAAATATGGTAAAAGAATTTACAAAACTGCCACTCAAAGACTGTAAAATATCAAAATTAAAGTCAGTGACAAGAACTCTAATTTGCCCCTGTGCCTGTACTTTAATAAGTCTTTAAATTGGCACCACCACATTCTATTTTTCCATTATTTCA
This sequence comes from Coccyzus lansbergi, assembly GCA_033558105.1. NCBI lineage: Eukaryota > Metazoa > Chordata > Aves > Cuculiformes > Coccyzidae > Coccyzus > Coccyzus lansbergi. Next base: position 38,747 of record JAUMJK010000504.1, on the reverse strand, counting down.
TTTAGGTCCTGTTAAGGCTAATGTTCAGTTAACAAATGGATATTTTATATTGTTGCCTCCTCACTGTTTAGTGTATGGCCCAAGGTCTTGCCACATATCGTTCAAATCCTGCTCTCAATACAGAATTATTAATTTCCCCAAGGGCTTATTTGCAAAACTTTCCTAAATATCTCTTAGGCATTAGAGAGTTCACTTTCTTACCACCTGTGGGAGATGAGTGTCATTATTCCCGTTTTACATTTGGGAATAATGGCACAAAGAATGTGGGGCCCAAATTGTTCACTAGTTTGGGATGTTCCGCTTAAGAACAACAGGACCAAGTATTTGTGAGCATGTAGCATTCTACAATAAAATTACAATTTACTTCAATTTCAGTTGTGAGTGCTTATTGCTTCTGTAAATCAGACTCCAGACACCCATAACACAAGAAACACACAATTATTGACCACCTGTTCAGTGACTTGCCAAGCATCCCACAGGAATTCTGTGACAGATGCACAGATAGAGTAAAATTCCCTGTGGCTACATTCAGCTCCCTTAACCGTGACACCTTCTTTGCTATTTTTACAGTTTCTTATTTTGGCCACTGTGTGTGGGATTACTTCATCAAACTTGAACCACCTAGAGGTTAGCCCTGAGCTGGTCATCATGCCTCTCAGTAGAAAATAGTAAGACTGGTTGAATCACTAAACTTCTGTAAGGATAAATGGGATGGGAGAGTAGGTGCCCATCATTTCCCTATCACTACAGGGAGATTCTAGACTAGTTTAGAATATATACTCAGCATTTAGAAGGGTAATTTACAGTAAAATAAATCCTTTCCAGTATAACTTTCTTTTCCCTAAGAAAACAGACAGCACATCCTTCACAAAAATCTGATAAATGTCTAATGCCCATCTTGACCTCCGCAATAAGTAGTGTCCCTCGGGGGTATATACTGGAACCAGTGCTGTTTAATATTTTTCATCAGTGATAGAGACAGTGAGATCAAGTGCACCCTTGGCAAGTTTGCAGATGGCTGCAAGCTGAGTGGTGCAGTTGTTACACCAGAAGGACAGGATGTCATCCACAGGGACCTGAACAGGCTGGAGAAGTGGACCTTTGAGAACCTCATGAGGTTCAACAAGGCTAAGTGCGAGGTTCGACACCTGGGTCAGGACAATCCACAGTTTCAGTACAGAATGGGGGATGAAGTGATTGAGAGCTGCCTTGCAAGAAGGATTTTTTGGTGCTGGTCAATGAGAAGCTCGCCTGAGCTGGCAACATACGCTCACAGCCTGGAAGGCCAATTGTATCATGGGCTGCATCAAAAGAACCATGGCCAGTAGGTAGAGGGTAGCGATTCTGCCCTTCTATTCCTCTCTTGTGAGACCTCATCTGGAGTACTGTGTCCAGTTCTGGAATACCCAACATAAAAAGGCTATGGAGATGTTGGAATTAGTTCAGAGTGGGGACACAAAGATGATTAGAGGTCTGGAGCACCTCTGCTGTGAGGACATTCAGACTGGACGTCAGAAAAACAAAATTCACAGAAAGGGCCATCAGACACGGGAACAAGCTGCCCAGAGAGGTGGTTGAGTCACCATTCCTGGAGGTATTTAAAAGACGGGTAGACAAGGTACTCAGGGACATTTTATAGTGACAGATAGGAATGGTTGGACTCGATGATCTTAGAGATCTCTTCCAACCTGGTGATTCTATGAATCCATGATTCTATGATTTTATGATAAATACAGCAAAAGTTTTGTACATGGAGCATATAAATAAAAATAGTCTCATAATGCGTATCATAGAATCATAGGATTTACTGTCATGTCCTGTGGGAGTAAATTAAGCCATAATCCCAGCCTTATTTCAATCTACATAGATTCTAGAAGTACTTTTTGTTACATTCTTTCAACACTGGTTTTGCAAGCAAAACCCTGCTTAACTCAGGTAGGGCATGTCCTTGTCTCAGTCCTCCCTGTCATCTCTTATGCACATTACTGTCTGTATTGTCACATTTTCTGATAACAATAAAAAACACATGTTCTGTATATCACAGAGGGTGGAATTTTCAATCCACAGAGAATCAGCTCAAATTCAAACCTCATGTCCAACTCTTCGGTAAAAGTTTCATCATCAGGAGCCCTTAGATAAAAGAGTCCACAATGCAGCTGAATCATTGAGATTGAATCTAGATTTGTCTAGAGTCTAGTAAGTCACCTCTGTCATAATAGGCTATGTTCTCTGCCTAAAGGAGTGAAATGAGTGATTTAAAAGAGCTCTAGAAAGCAACTCCACTGACCTAAATCAAGTCATCTGTATTGTACTCCAGACCTGGTATTCTCACCCTTAGAATAACGAAATGCCAAGTGCTTGACTCAAGCCTTCTCCAAGTGAAAACCAGTGAAATCTGTTAATAAATTCTGGTGCCTTGGAAAAGGTTGTCTCAAGATACCATAAATGCCAACAAAGTCACAAAAATCAGTAGGGAAGCCAGCATAGGCTTGAGAAGAGGTTACATCTGAATGTCTGGAATGAAAGAGATATCCTAATTCAAACAAAATTAAATGGGTATTGTTTATTCGTCACTAATACTCTCTACCTGGATTTTGTAGCTTGCATAATTTATAGTTGCTGTGTCAAGTGTCTTGGCCAACTCCATATGTTGCCTTGGTAGTTTTATTGGAATGAAACAAGAGGATGCTCTCCAGCAGCAAGATTTTTAGAGCACTGGTACAGATGTAGTGTAAAGGTAAATTCAATCATGCTGGTCGGAACACCAGGTGCATCTCCAGATATTCATAAACAACTGCACAACAACCAGGTGCACAATATCAGCTACATATCCGAGGTGTATCAGCCAGAGAAAGTGGTAGACTGCAGCTGCTGCTATCTCCTGTGGGAAAGAATGCATGTTCGTACCACTGAAATTAGAATAATAGAGCACAGCACAAAAGGTAGAAGAGCTGCTGTAGTGCTCAGAGTGGGTTCCAGCTGAATTATGTGCAAACACAGTGCACAGTATAACTCATCAGTTTCTCACTGATGAAATCCCCTGGGTTGACTCTTCCTATATCAAATCAGTGGAAAACTTCATCAAAAAAAGGACCAGAATCAGGTAGGTCTTGTCAGGGTTTACAAAAGACACAGGAATACAGCTCATATCCAATACCGCATTGCCTCTGTGTGCTCCATTTATTTTTCCTAAGACTTTGTACAAAAAGGTACAGCCAGAGTAATCCATTTCATGGGTTAAAAAAGTGAATCTTTTCCAGTCTACAATAATTTTTACTTCACATTGTCTTCAATCTCTGTGTCTTCAAGGTGCAGGGATAGTTGTCTGCCTTAAATCTCATGTACGTATGCATCATGACTTCTTCATAAAAGGACTGTAGAATGTTGAATAATATGTAAATTTTATGTTGTAATGAATTGGGTCCTAAGATCTTTAAAGGTCAGACACCTGATATAATACATCATGTTCTTTAATATCAACTACAAAATAACCGTAATAAATTTTACCACTACCATATCCTCACACGCTGTTACCCACAAAGAAGCACCAAAGGAAATGTGTCATTTGTCAAAACATGTAGGAAAACTGACATGTGTACAAGTAATTTGGAAAGTATTGCTAAGGTTAGGTATGGTTATACAAGTTACAAGGTTGACTTTTGAGGGAAGTAACACACCACCAAAGAGCCTGTTGCTTAAATTCTTTAGAAGATTCATTATGCCAGGAGGCTATTTCCTTTAAAGTCAACTCACATCTAATGAAATGCTTGTGAATTAAAATAAGCTAGCAGAAGCTAGACACATAGTGAACTGAAATTATTGCTTTTGATGTGCAGTAAACAAACCATGAAGTTGTAACAAGCAAAACTGCTCCTTTAGGCACATATTCAGAAAAAACATTAAGAGTATTCTTAAAGTCCAAAAGTTAAATGTGTTTAAATACCTCACTGAACAGGAAAGCCATAGACGTGTGTTTCAATTTCAACATATCCTTGAATGTTTACTATAAAAGGTACTGAGTAGTTACTTTCAATAGGTATTTCCTTAGCAGAAATAACGCCCAGCAATATTAATGCAAACCGGAGGAAAGTTGAATAAATCTGAAATATGCATCAGAATTGGCATGCTATGACGACTGGACCAAAGACTTCTTGGGCACACTGCAGCATCAAGAAGGATAGGACAAGAACAAACTAGTACGTGGCTCCCTGGAAAATTTGGACAAAGATAATCTGTGAGCTAATTTACTGCTTCTTCACAGTCTGCACAGGTAAAGAGCAAAGCCAAAGACAAGAAGTACATATACTCACTGTTTTCTTTTCTCGACGAATTTGTGCCTACCATTCCTGTCTTCAAAATGTGAATGCAATGAACCAGTTACAAGCTATGAGCGTGGCAAAATCACCAAACTGTACTTTACAGAAAAAAAAGTAGAAAGTGTCCCTGACCTTCTCAAAGATAGCAAAAAAACCCTCAGAAATGGTGCAGATCATGTCAGTACAAGGAAAGATGTGTCCAGCCATAAGTAACACCATTGGTGAGGTTTTGTCACATGACAAAAGGAAACTTCTTCTTAAGTCAATTAATGGTTTGTTGTTGTTCTATGATTGCCATCATGCAATGCCAGCAGTATGACACATATTTCTGGTCCTCTGGTATGCTCCACTGATGCAGGGTAGGCTTGCATAGGATTATTTCTTCAGATTCACTCATTTCACCACATCCAATGTAGGTATCTACTTGAGAACTGAGTGTCCAAGTCCTAATTAAAGAAAGAACCGGTGCTCTTGCTCTGGACCATCCCAGTGAATCTCACACTGCTACTTCAGAAGGTCTCACTTGAAATGGAGCTGAACATGCATGCATGGGGTCTGAATGGAGCAACTGACTGTACTGTGAGCTTCAAGATGTAGCTCCTATAAAGGTTGTCTGCAATGTAGATGTATTCATTTAGATAACGGAGTCCCAAGTTGACTCCCACACTCCCTATTACTTCCTATTTATCCAAGACTAAACTGTTAATCACTTATAAGTAGTGACCTCAAAACACAGTGTCTCCTGCTGAGAATATCCATAGCTCCACACCCCAGGCAGGGATGGTGAATGAATGGGCTCAAGTTTCAGCCCTAATGAAAACTCCTTCAACATTAACCACAAAGGAAACCCCAATGACCAGCTCTTGAACAGGAATAATGAACGTGATGCTTAATTTTATGCACTTCTCTGTTGTCATTCATAACATGTTGTTATATTCTTGTTCTGTTGAGTTATAACCACGGTCAGTGGCAGAAAGAGAGTCCCCTAAGATAAAGCCTTTCTGAAAAGAAAGTATAAAAGAGGGGTTCCCTTTGTCTCTCATGCAGCAGGAACAGATAGGCAGGAACAGCAACAGCATGAGAAAGAGAGAAAATCAGTGAGATTCCATAATCTGTATATTAGGTAGATTATACTTGCCCACCTTGCAAAAGTCTTTAGAAACTCACTATTTAAGTCCTTGCAGAAATTTACAGAGGATGAAATATGCACGTTGTTACTTTCTCATGTATTTCCTATGTCACTGATTCTTCCTCTGATACCAGCATCTAATCATCAGGTATTAAAGAAAGAAGAGACTCCCCATTAGTGTAAAACAGATGTATAATATAGGGTTAGCACCTGAAGAATATGATTTTAATTTTGCCATTTCATAAAGAAGCCTTAATTCATAAATGTTAATGACACTGGGGTGTAACAGTCTTTTCCCTGGAGAAAGATCAGACCTTATATCATACTGTATATTGTTGGACTCAGTTTAAATGTGGTTTTAATTATCATGTACATTTGATGAATTTTTTGAAGTTGATTCCATTCCACTTATGGAAAATATTTTAATTTATATCAAAATTTAGGATTTTACTGTACATAACATAAACATTCTTTTTTAACCACTAACATTTTTGTTCTTTTAAGTCATTGCAGTTCACCACCAGAGAGTGTGTGTATGCAATAGATTTTTTCATTCACTAGTGTTGTTTACCACAATGTGTGATGCACAATCTTCTAAAACAGTTTGCAACATTTTAAATTAATTCTAATATAGGTTTATCAGTTCCTTGTTATGGTGCAGAACTTATATTAAATTCTGTGATCCATAAAACCTTTTTTGAATGACACATAGTTTAGTTTTTCATTTAGAGGCTATAAAAGTGTTCACAAAAGTTATGTTGGAAAAAAAATGATTGAAAGTGCTAAAACACTGTACAGAATATAAAATCCTTTCATAGACTTTTTATGACACATGAAACATGAGTCTTAAAGGTTTAATGTTACTGACTTTTATACAAGGCTTTTTAATTCTTGATTCCAGTTATGGTTCTGCAAATGAACTGTGACATTAAAAAGAATCAGGCTGGAACTGCCTTAGCTTTCTCTCTAGATGAGTTTCTCCTGGCCATGAAGGGTTCACATAATCTGCCCCACCCTGCCCATGTCTGGTTAGCACTAACTTGCTTTAGCAGCAGCCAAGTGTAAATCCTGCACTGCATTAAATCTCTCTAAGACATAGCATCCTACTCAAATTTGTCATTAAGGTTAGGTGTGCTTACAAATCATTAACAAGGGTGAAGTGTGACTTAATTTCCATTTCTCTTAGTATTTAATAGTGTGCTACAACAATTTGGAACCTAGTTTAATTGACTGAATACAGAATGAGCACTGATATACATACTCCAAATACAGAGAGATGAAACCAGTTATTTCATTATTTACACAGGGACAAAGAAGCTCATGCTGTTGGAATCAGTGGAGGAACAGGTTCTTACACATTACAACAACTAGAGGAAACCAAGTGTTCACACATGAACCACTCCCCTGCTCACTATATTTTCCAGACTCTCCAAAGAAGCAGTGTCACACATTTTCTGGGTCCTTCTGTGCATGGACCTAACGCTAGATGACAATTGTACAAAATATGCTTCCATCCAAATGCAGACATGACCAGGTTGGAGAGGGTTCCCCAGCACACCAAGTGACCTGCAGCACATATACCACATTAGGGACACTAATGTGTGAAAGAAGTGCAGCTTTAGCTTCCATGGGTCCATATCCACACAGGTACTTTGAATACTCACATTCTGCCTGAAAAGCAGTTCAGCTCCATTGGCCAAAGGACTTAGGAAGGCATGAAAGTAATTGAACCTAGGTTTCTTTTGACTTGTATGTTTGCAGATGCCCACTTCAAAAGCTCTATCTGAGCAAGTTGTCTATACAATCAACAGAAAGAAAAAGAATGAGACTAATTTCATTCTGAAATAAGTATCCTACAGCATTACAAATTTCTCTCCTCTGAGACAAAAGCAACTAGGATGACTAGGTCAGCTGTAAACGTATGTATCTGTGCATAAATAAAAAATTCTTCGCTGAAACAGTCGTTAGGCAATGGAATGGTCTGCCCAGGGAGGGGGTTGACTCACCTTCCCTGGAGGTGTTTAAGGGACGGGTGGATGAGATACTGAGGGGCATGGTTTAGTGTTTGATAGGAACGGTTGGACTCGATGATCTGGTGGGTCTCTTCCAACCTGGTGATTCTATGGTTCTATGGTTCTAAGATGGATCTTGGCCTTTGAGTCCCTTCAGAGCAGCCTGTCAAGAGATCTTCATATTAGCAGATTGCACCCATGCAAGAGTTGTGTCATGCAATTATTCCCCTTCTGCTACTAGCAGTCAAGAGAAACAGCTGTGATTTTATCTGTAAAAGCGAAAAACATAGGATAGGATCGATTATTTGGTCCTGTAGGCACAAGACATACTGCTATTTACATCTAATCAGCTAAAATCCTTTTATTTCTAAACAAAATAGCCTTTCCTCTACTTCTTCCTGAGAAGAACCTTTGGCTCATGCAGAACTCTGCCCAACTAACATTACAGAGAGAGAGGTAGTTAGTATGGTCTCCTGCTTGCAAAAATGGACAAGATGGGTGATTCTGGACTATGATTAAGCCCAGACCCCTAACCTGTTTATTTCACCTGTGCTGATGTAGTCAAAGGTTGCAGATAAGGAAAGACAAGAATATTCTGTGTTCTCCCTTCATTAATGTGCATTTAATTCTCGATGCAATTTGATACAACAGAGAAGATTAAGACTGAGTTTTTAAGGACAAGGACATCTTTTGACTGGTGCAGTTTTTTTAGTTAGTGCTGCATACCTGGAAAACAGGTCATTGCTATATTGTTATTGTTTTGATTTAGATTTAGATATTAGAAGAAATATTTTTACTGTGAGGGTGATGCAAGGAAGTGGAATAGGTTGCCTAGAAAAGTCATGAGTGCCTCATCTCTGGAGGTGTTCAAGGTCAGGCTGGATGAGGCTTTGAGCAACTTGATCCAGTGGAAGATGTCCCTGTCCATGGCAGGGGGGTGGAACCAGATGATCTTTAAGGTCCTTTCCAACACAAACCAAGAGGAAATGACCTCAAGCTCCACCAGGGGAGATTTAGGCTGGACATTAGGAAAAAAATTTCCACAGAAAGGGTCACTGGGCACTCCCCAGGCTGCCGAGGTAGGTGGTTGATTCACCTTCCCTGGAGGTGTTTAAGGGACGGGTGGATGAGGTGCTGAGGGGCATGGTTTAGTGTTGGATAGGAATGGTTGGACTCAATGATCCAGTGGATCTCTTCCAACTTGGTTATTCTATGATTCTATGATTCTATGATTCTATGATTCTATGATCCCATTACTATAATACATAGAAATTCTGTTCATAGCCCAGTTTAATACAGGATATGTACCAGGCTTTTTACAAAAAAAAAAAAAAAAAAAAAAGTTAGAAAAGGGGGACTCAGATAAAGGTCTGTTACATGATACCATTTACAAGATTACATTCAAAATCCTGTTGCTTGGTTGCTAAGACTCAGAAAATTAAAAAATAATACTAAAGCTTAACTTTTTTTTTTCTCAACTGCTGTTACTCAGTAGGAAAGCTGCATCGAAGAGCAGGTACTTCTAGCATTTTAGCCTAATACTGTAGCCACTACTCTCTGTTGCCATTCTCATGTTTGACAAATCTAGTCAAAAAGTAGGAAAATGTAAGTATGTACATGAAATACTTCATTTTAATGTCTCAGATGCCTTTGTCTGTGTGGGCCTATTTCTTCCATACAGCAGTGCAGAGTAAAATCTCTTCACTGTCTTCTGCAAAACTAAATTGACAAACAGATTTTTACAATAATGTTATTGGTTTCTATTTAAAAAATATACGTCATACAAACTATCTCACAACAGAACAAAATGTATACACAGCCAAATGCAGAAATTACCAACAATCTGCTGATCCTTTACCACACAGTGTGCCTTTAGGTTGCTAGTTGGTGCAGCTGTAATATCGTCAGTAGATGTCATGATCAGCTGGAGCTCAGTACCAATTTACTTTGAGGCATGATAGACTCAAAACAGCTATTGTAGACTCTCATGCTTGCTTTATACTTCATTACAAAATAATTATAGCACACTTAGGCAATTTCAGTGTATGCCATCCTATAAGCTGGTGGAAGGGAACCTCACTGTTCTCTATAGGGTTCAAAAACTACAGTAAAAGTTGGCTAGCTGGGGTTTTTTTATTATTATTGTTTTTCCAATTACCAAGTGGCAAAACCACACTTACAGCAGAAGTTAATAGTGCATGATTGTGAAGCAGCGATCTAGTTCATGGGTACTGTGTCCAGCAAATGCTATGGGCAATGTGCTTCAGCTGCTGATGAAGAAAAATCCACTGCTGTTACCACAGCACATTGATCTATTCTGAACTAGTTTCATAATTCCAAGGTTTGCATCAGTTGCTATTGAAGATTTGGCAAGCCCATTAAAGGAAGATAGAAGCAATCTGAACACTGTTTATCAACTTTAGCAACCAAACTTTATTTTCATTTTCCTTTTTAAGCATTTTAATTTAGCTTTTGTATAGAGAATGTTCCTGAGTTTTGTTTGTAGGAAGAAATATTTTTACAGTGTGATGCAGAAGAAAAGAAAAATAAAGCTATAAAGTGCCATGAAAAGCTGTCTGCTACAGGGGCAATATTTCTCTCCTGACAGAAAAGCTCCATGTTCTTCTTCCAAAACCCCTCACTAAACTCAGAAACATCGATCCAGACATTTCTATTGCTTCCTTGCCCCACAGGTTGATTACATACCTCATGAAAACTCAGAGCTGTTGTAAATTTTCAAACAAGAGAAAGCCTACCGCTTATCCATGCCCAGCAGAGGAGCATTTCAATTTGCCTTATAGCATTCCCATCCACCATTTGCATTCACTAGCTCAGGACAGATTAAAATATTAAGTAATGTCAATCTGTAATGCAAATACAAACCAGAAGTGATTCCTTGCTTTCAAATGTCTGTAAAAAAACCCCCTTTATTTCAGTAGTTAGAAAAGTCCTTTATTTGCAAAGTGCCAGAAAAAGTGACAAAAATTAGCTGAAAGAACCAAAGTCAAAAATCCAGGGAATTTTATTGTCATTGCTTGAATATCAGTTCCCTTTAAAAAGTGTCAGGCTAGGTTTAGTCTACAATGCAACTCTTCCACCTCTTCACTTTCAGCAACTCCTCCTATGCCCATTTTTAAGTGCAGGTATACAAGGAGGGGGGTATCTTCTTTCAGCAGGTCATCTTGCTGTCTCAAGCCTACCCTTTTTCAGCATCTCAGAATCACAGAACAACCAGGTTGGAAGGGACCCATCGGATCATCGAGTCCAACCATTCCTATCTAACACTAAACCAAGTCCCTCAAGACCTCATCCACCCGTCCCTTAAACACCTCCAGGGAAGGTGAATCAACCACCTCCCTGGGCAACCTATTCCAATGCCCAATGACCCTCTGCGTGAAAAATCTCCTCCTAATCTCCAGCCTAAATCTCCCCTGGTGGAGCTTAAGGCCATTCCCTCTCATCCTGTCCACTGTCACTTCTCCTTGTTTTTTTCTTCAGGAGTTCCTCACTACCACAGAGCCTTTTTGAGCTTCTTTCCATAAACCATTCATTTAACCAGAATGAACCCAAACTGACAGCTGCCTTTTTCTTGTTTTTTTTTTTTTAAATTTTGAGGAAGGGAAGATTAGAATTAAAGTAGAATTGAGAGAGCATCATCTTCCAGGAAAATGTGTTTTATGAAAAAACAAGGATCTTTTTGATCCAAAATACCAAAATCAAAATAGTTGTTATATGAGAGACACTGGAGAGAAACAGAAAGAAAGGACATTTTCTTAAGCTATTGAATTAAGGTAGTGACAATCGGATAAAAAAAAAAGGCACAGAAGTAAAAGATAGCAAAAAAATTATTATGAACTGAATGAAATTAACTCCTTGCCAAAAATCTGTAGAAGTACCTAACCTGAATGAGTGTTGAAAATAAAGAGCACAGAAAAAGTGACACAGAGATATAAGGCAGTACAGGAGATAAGCAGCATTAGAGAAAAGTAGGAATAACAGCACTAGTAAGAAAAACAGAACTAGAAGGAAACATGAGTTATTAAATCTAGTTTTCTGCTATCCCAGATGTAGGTCCTTACTACTGATAGTATAGCTCTCACACTTTTAGAATTCACTTTTGTTCTGTGCTTCTTTCCTTGAAAATGTCTTCTGCCTCTCACGTGCATTTTGTGCTTGTCTCCATAGTTATTTGCAAGATATCTAATCTTTCCTGTCAGTCTGGGATACTTTCCTACTTGTCTTCTCATCTTCATAGTATACAAACTTAAATTTTTCTATTTATAACTAAAGGAAATTCCAGGTCTCCTGTAGATTTGACTGCCTGACTCTTGATTTAGTTAACTTCATTATCTTACTTGAAATTATACAAATTCATGTGTTTTTTTTTTTTAAATTAAGATACTCTGTTTCAGATATACTTCAGCTTTTCCTTCTCTTGAATTCAATTTCAATTAAATTGTGATTACTTCATCCAAGACCAGCTTTTCGATTATGTGTTTATTTTTCACTGAAAGACAGTCTAAGCTTTTACTAGATAGTGCTACTATCTATTCATTTAGGAAGAGTCGGTGAAAAAACTCTGACACACCTTCAAACAAAAGACATCTTTTTTCTCATAATTCATAGTCAAACTGCAGAACAGTTAACCACAGGAACTTTGTGGATGCTTAATGGTTACATGTGTTGAAAAAGTAAATGGACAGGCTAACAAAGGAAAAAATCAAAGTCTAGAAGTACAAAAATGTAGCCTTTATGTCTAGAAGTCCCTGAGCTGTAAATAAGTGAAAGGTGTGGTGGGCACCTATCATCACATGTACTTCTCTAGGCACTTGCTGTTGGCTATGTTGGAGCTGGGCTAATGGGATTTCTGCTTCAGTATTATAAAGACATTCTTATATTGCTATTAGCACCACTCAGATTTAGTACAACTTGGCTCTGGTGTATATTGGGAAAGAAATGTAGCCTATAATGACTGAACTTCCAATATTTTCCTTCTTTCTTACTGCATTAGGAGACTGCACACAATTCAATTGGGATGAAAAGCATGTATAGCCAACTCCTAGCCCTACATCAGAACTTTCCTTTTTTAATGATTCTGGATCAGATTGTCTTTTTTTCCTTGGAAGGTCTCTCTCCAGGGATCTGTGAAGATATAAGCTCCACGTAGCAGACTGAACCAGAAGGGTTACAGTTGTAGAAGCCAGCTAAGAGGCAAAGAATTTCCTTCCCTTGATGTTGCACTTTTTACTGCATCTCCTCAATAATAATCCTTTTCTAGATGATATTTTAATCTACTGGTATCATAATGGGAATAATGGGGGGGGGAAAAGCCACCAAAATACTATTAAATACAGGGCCTGTGAAAAGCTGCTGTTGACTAGCAGGATTTGGATGTTGTCCATGGTGTTGATCTGTTCTGCCCGCAAACGGAATTAAATTAATGTCAGAGCCTCCTGGCCAATGCATATCTACATCCACAAAATGGAAAGCATCTTGATTCGTGCAATAGTGGCACTGAGCTGACTAAAATAATATCCTTTTCACTGCCATTATACTAACACAATATAATTGGGGAATTGCTAGGGTCCCTATATTTAATTTTAGTGCCTCAGCGAATGATCCTAATAGCCTAATGGCTAGATACTGCTGTTGCTAATGCTGTTCAATTGACTAGGTTTCGAAGTGTATCAATGAGTCTTTTAAGTATCCACTAGAGCTGTAAGGTTTCAGATTACAGCTCTTAAACTATATGTGATCTCTAATGAAAAAGGGGGGGAAAAGGAATTGATAAAGCAAGCGAAGGCAGCGAAGTCAGCAAAAATTGCACAGGCAATCCAACTTCATTCTATAACCGGGTGAGCACATAAATTTTGTTTGGTCAGTAAAAAATACACCTGGGATACTAAGCAACAATGCAAATAATAATCCATTTTTTAATAATTAAGTCTTAGCTAGCTCCTCATTTGGTCACAATGATGATTTTTTTATAGAACTACAAGTATAATCATGGGATTTGTAAAAAAAAGATTGCCTTGTAGTTTTTTATGAAAATTAATGCATATCCAGTATTGATCCTGATTTTTACAAGTTAAAACCACCCTCCTTGGATAAAATATTCTTAAAGTCAATAATATGCTGTAATCTCATGTGGCACTAACAAAATAACACAAATGACAATTCATTTTTGTTTACTTGTCTCCTCCTTAATGGATTGATAAATTTTGTTAAAAAAAAAAAGAAAACTAGATGTTGTTGCATAGTAGGCATATTTATAAAACAGTTCTGATTGATTTTTGGAGTCATTTGTGAAGGAACAATCAATCTCTAGGATTCTTTCCTGCAACATATTTTAACGGCTGTTGATGTATGTTGTGCATATCAGAACACTCAAAACACGGCACTGAAGGTCTTAATCCAACAAACACTTCACACTTGCTTCCCTCAAGCATTTGATTCCTCCAAATTTAGAAGCAGTTCCAGTGAGGCACAGCTGTTCTCACGAGTTTTAAGTTAAGGACATGTATTTGCAGATTCTAGCCTAAAAGAAGCTGAGGTATTACATAAAACAATGCTGTCATCATCAGAGTTTATCTGCATGCAATGTCAACTGCATTTATTTCAAATTGCTCCAAATTAATATTGTGGTTCTTTTGCTTTTTCAAGTAGCTGGGTTTTTGCAGCCTCTTGGAAAGAGAATAAGAAATTGTGAAAGTGCTGTCACAATAGTACTAAAAACTACATGTTTTTACTTAGGCAAAAGGAACAACCTTGACACTGTTCTTCTGCCGAAGATAATATTACATTTCCTCAGTTATGGCAGAAGGAGATATTCCTTTTGATAGGAATGGTTGGACTCAATGATCCAGTGGGTCCTTTCCAACCTAGTGATTCTATGAGAGAGAAGAATAAATTAATTTACTCTGCCAATACAAACCCCTAAAAGGAAATAGAGTTCCCAGGTATGGAGATACTTCTGAGTTCTGTTGGAGAGGTCAAGTATTTTCACAAAAGCAATCTCAGTTGGTATTTTGGTATGCACCTAACAGAGATAAAAACTTAGTAAATGGTAGTAAAAATAAGATCTGAATGGGGAAATTGTATCAATTTATCTTCCAGGGCAGAGGTGGATTTGGAACAGCATTTGCCAGCCATGAAAGAGTTCAGCAAATAGCTGAACCAAAATTCTGTGATGGGCTAAAGGTAGAGTCCCCATGGCATCAGTCTTATTTCCAATAGAGCAGAGTCCACACTGGAACTGGAAACTTGAGTTTACTGTTGCAGAAAACACCCTTCCTCATGTGGATTTAGCTTTTTCTTGAACAAAGGACAAACAGCCTCCATACAAAACCACATTGACACGATTATGACTTTTTTTTAGAGTAAAAGGATTTAAAAAAAAGTTGTTTGATCAGACTTTAAAGCACCATTAAGTTCAGTACAAATGCTTATGGACCCGATCTATGGAAAAAGTTGATATTGTTTGGCATTAACTACTATCCAGACACTCATTTTCCCATCACCTTCTATTTGGGCTGTCCTTAAGAAAAAAACCAAAGTTATTTCCTCTTCCTCTTTTTTTCTCCTTTTAAATGTTTCACTTTTAAGAAAAATCCCAGCCTTCATAGATTTTCTACAGCAGGAAAAATAGTGTCCAGTGCCTGGCAATTTTAAAATAAAATTAATAATAAATTCATAACAAATTATTGTCAAATTTATAATATTGCCTTTTTTCTTGTTTTCCTGCTTCTGAAATAATCTAAGAAACTATTTTTGATTAACAAGAGCCAAGAAAAATGTTTTATATGTAAACCACATCAATTTAACAAATTAAACATCCTTGAAATTTCAGTTAAAACCAGTTAAATTCTCTGGCTAAACAAGACTGTGACGTTGCTCCTCCTTTGTGAGATTTGTTCCAGAGACAGATAAACCTATACACTTTCTGGTATCTGTAGATATGCATAAGCTGAAATACCTTCTTACCTCTTCCTGATTCAATTTAAGGAAAGAGATTATTTGAATTAATGTTACCTATTAGGTCCTTTGGTGTGTTTTTGCCTTAAACAGCTCTACTTCTAGTCCTAAGCTCCTAGAAATTCCATCCGGACTGTTCATTAAAGCAAACACTGCCTGTTTGATTATTTGCAGTCTGGCCATCTCTCCATTGAAACAAAAGGGTAGATTGTCTGCCCTGGGAGACACCTGGAAGGTGCATGGAGTACAAAGGCCAGAATTCAAAGGAGTTCCCAGTGTATTCAACAAGCAATTACTTCTGCCCATGATGGGAGACTGTCAGCTTCAAACGTGAGGCATTCTTTGGAAAGATTAGTCCAAATTACATTTTATTACAGTGGCCTGCTAGCACGGCCCAAACTTCATCTCGTTCTTATTCTAATGGAATTCAATCAAGGGTATTAATATGTTGTTTATGACATGTTTGGAGTTCTTGTGTTATCAGCTCACATTCATGAGAGGAGCTTCAAACAGGATCAGATAACAGTAAGGTGGATGTTGGATGTTGGACAGCACAGGGGATTTTATCATCTTGTTGAACCAGTGGTAGTGATTAAATTAAACTGTCTGAACAAAGCTTTTGCATGTCAGGCTTTTGAATGGTAAAATGAAAGAGTGATACACTTCAAAGATCAAGGAGAGAAAGAGCTGGAAAACCTTACTTACGTAACTTCTTATTTAATATATTAAATAACCGAACCATTGGCTGCCAGGGCTTTAAAAAGCAAATAATCAGAACAAAATATTTTACGCATTCTAGTATGAATTCACCAAGGTGCATACAAAATTCTCATATCTCTGTTTCTTCTGTCATCTCAGTGAGCACCACATTGAATCTTACTACTTTTTCCCTGCCATACTTTTGAAAAAAATTCAGAAAATGTGATTTATCCCAGTTTCCCTTACAGCTTAGTTTTCAGATTTGCAATATCCAGAAGTACAATTCTTACATCTTTTCTACAATGAGCAATACCAACATTGGCAATTTCATAGACACCAGTAGGCCTGTATGTGGGAATAAAAAGTGTTCATAAATTCAAGGTCTAAAATAACTAGACCTCAAATGTTTGAAATGTAAGGTGGTCAATAACTTGTGTTACCTTTTAATATCATTTAAAAAAAAAAGTTAAAAGGTGATAATATGGAAAGACTGTTTGAAGTAAAATAAAATGAAAAAAAATAATGAACTGCATGCTATTGCCTGACAATGCCTGGTTTCTGAAAATAACTGCTTTAGGCAAATTTCATTTGGATAAGTGATATTTAATGTGTAAAACACAACTTAGCATACAACTTGCAAATATTTTTGGTATGAATTCAGATATCTCCCTTCTACCAAATTTTGCATAAACAAATACTGCTGCCATTTCATCTATTACACTGTGATCTCCATCATAAGAAGTCTTTCTTCTAAAATCCCAAATAAGAGAGTCCTAGATTTAAATTAAATAGGTTGAACAGAAAAGCAATTTCTGTTACAAGGTTTAGCTGAATCTTCACCGAGGATGGATTATTGGCTAGGTGTTCATTTTCTTTAAAAAAATCATTACTAGCATAAGTCAAATTTTACAAAACATTTGAATGATTTTCTTTCATTCTGTGCAGAACCCAGAATAGGTCTTGACCTTAATCAGGGTTTTAACATAATATGAATTATCATTTCTTATCAATAATAATTTCATCCTATTGCTTTACTTTGCACATTTAAACAAGCTTTAGTATGCTTTCTGCATAAATAAATAAATTTCCTTTATTTACACAGCAAGATTAATTTGTTTTCATGTGCAAAAATGAAAGCATCCTTATTTTTATCAGAGCTGTGACTTAAAAAGCATCTTCAAAACTTGCAGTGTTTTTATTTGGTAATAATATTTTTCAATCTTGTAGAGCCACAGTGCAATGACATCCATTAACATTCAAAACTAGAGAATGCTTTCAAATTCAAATCCACTTGAGATGGTACAGTAGCAGAAATGGAGCCTGAGGGAAAGAATTTTGAGAATAAATAGAGGACCAACCCATTAGAATATTCCATTGTGTATATCAGTTTTTATAATTGGTGGTACATATGTGTGCATACATGTTTGTATTTCATTGCAGCTCTATGAATAAATCAAGATGTAATATTTATGGTAAACAGGCTAAATATGAGAAATTTCAGGGCACTACAGTCTTTATGTAATAGTACAAAGACATTGAATTATCTGGTGCATATTTAAGCATATATCCATGTGTGTTTTTATTTAAGAAAAAACACACAATAACTTTCTAGATATACCTCTTTATGGTAGACATTTCAGGAATTTCAGTCTATGATTTACTGTATGCATAACTCTAACTTTTTTATCCTCCTCTGTTTCTATCTTCAAATAGCACTGTAGATGAGAAAACTTAATAGCCAAATAACATGAAATGTTGTACTTGCTTAGAAAATGTAATTGTTTAATATCTTTGCAAAAGCTAAATATTAAATATTCACTACTTACAGAGGATGGCCAATCTGACCAAAATAATGTAAACATTTTACTAAACCACAAGTCTATTTTACCATTTTTGAAGCTATAATTCAATTTAATTTTTCAAATAATTCTACCTAAAATAAACATAAAAATGCTGGCTTTAGTATCATGCAGATTTCTAGAGTGTGCTGAGATGAACAGCATTCCAGTGGAAGGAGTTCAAGAAGTTCTTCTCTTTAGTTCTGCTACCAGAGAAGGCCAAAAAATGGTCTCATCATTCATGTGCATATTCGTATAAGACAAGGAGAATGTCACCCAGGTTGTATACCAACTTACTACATTCCTCTGTGTCGCATTTTTTCAATGTATAGAGTAAAATAAAAATCACACGGTATTATCTACACAGTTAACATTTTTTTTTATTGTGCATATGTGTATGTATGCATGCACTGTGTATATTCTTTATTCTTTTACTTCCCTAATACAGGTGTAATTCACTAGTAAGTAGGTTGAAAGCATTGAACAGCCATGATAATAACAGTTGAAAATTTCCTCTGGTGTCTTTCAATGACTATGTGATTTACTGACACTTTGCAAATCAGATAACCTTCAGATATTTGTAGTATAAGGTCCTCAGCCTGTGAACATAAGACCAGTTCCACTGCATTCAGCAAAAATACTGCATGAATAATGGCAGCTGTGTTTCTGAGACTGGAATCCACCTGATCAATAACAAAAGGCTGTGTCTAATCTAATCCAGATAATTAGCAGATTAATATAATTTGATTTATCTATAACAGTAATCTAAAACAAGTCAACCTGTGCCCCATAATGCTTCTGTCCACTAACAAACAAACGTGCCTAAGGCAGCTAGCTCAGATGTAAAGCTCATTGTGGCATATGTAAAGTTAGACAAGGTGAATATCAAAGCTAAATATCTGCAAAGTCTGATTTGAGCATATGAGGGAAAAAGTCTCCATCCTGAATGATTCAAGTGCATGGGAGTTCTTCTATTACTCATAAGAGAAAAAAGCAAATATATTCAAGAGAGGATTGTAATCCAAAGCTGGAACAGATGAATGTTTTCATGGGGTATATAGATATGAAAGAATACACTAACACTCTCTGAGACATTTGTTCCTTATAATCAATATTTCTTAAGTTGGTTCACTTCAGAGAATCACAGAATCACCAGGTTGGAAGAGACCCACAGGATCATCGAGTCCAACCATTCCTACCAGTCTCTAAACCATGCCCCTCAGTACCTCATCCACCCTCATCTCAGTACCTCATCCACTTCAAATAATAGTAACTTATTAATTGTATTCAAACAGCAAAATTCAGGCTTTTTTTCCCTGTAGTTGTGCTTTAGAGGTGCTATTAATCATGGAAATATTTCCATTTCAGGGAAAATGACATTTGAGCCTCACACCCTATATTGCTAAGGATTTCCAAACACCGTATAGAGTCTGAGGAGAGTTGCTTGTGGATTCCTTTCTTACCATACTATTCAAAAAGTAGTCATGGAGACACCGACTTCAATAGTCTCATGTTTTCTGTGTGCTAATTCACGAAAATACTTCAAACTACTATCAAAACAGTGGAGCTACTTTTGTCTAGTAAAAGCCTCATTTAGAAGAGCACACTACAACACGACTTTCTGCAGCTATGGGACACATTACTTCAACTAGAAAGCCTGAGGAGTCTGTTCCTAATATCTAGAAATGTTCTAATTATTCTTAAACATGCCTATTAGAAATATTAGCACATCAACATAAAGCCAAGGAAAAGGCAATTTAAAGTGTGCAAAAGGAGCGAGGTAATATTTTACTGCCTGAACTATATGCTTGTGTTAATACTTGTGGTCAGAATCCATCATCATGCATCAATGCACGCCAGGTTGTGTAGGAAAGAAGCACTACTCTAACTGGCAGCCATAACATGGATCAAAAGACCAGAGTGATATGCTAATTTGGTTTAAGATGAATAAGCATGTCAGCCACAGCATTTTATGTAAAACAGAACTTGTGAAGTTTTACAATCGGGTAGCCACCAGAAAGGAATTACAATAATCCACCTTGGAGGTGACAGTAGTACTATATGGATTAGCATTTCAGCCGTGGCCTGAGAAAATATTATCCCCAACTCAGCAACAGCAAGCACATAAATGAGTAAAAAGCATAGTGAGAATGGCATGTAAACATCCCCTAAAGAACACAGAGTAAGATGACTATGATTATCTCTGGCAAGGGATACAGGGGAAAAAAAACCAGCTACAGACAATGAACAGGAGGAATCCATTGAAGTACTTACACATGGCTTTTATCTCCATAGCATCTGAAACACCTTTGTACCCTTATCTGAAGGCCCTTATTCATCAGTGCATTTAAACTGGCAATTTCAGCTATTTCTAGGAGAGCTAGAAACTCTTCCCAATGCCTGGCAAGACAGAGGGTGACTCCTATATCTCACAGAACAGGGCTGTGAGAGATGTTAGTTCCCAAAATGCTTCTGAATGCCTAGGTAGTTGCTGTGGCCCCAAAAGGAGTTGCTCCCTCTACCTTTGCTCATGAAATGAATGAGGGATTTTCCTTCTGCATATATAGTTTGATACTGTGTTCTAATAACAGTTCATACCTCTTGGCATGAAGATTACAGGAGATGTAGCAAAATCACTGGTGTACAGCACAGCTGCCTGCTTAAAAATGGGAAGTCACACAGAGAGCAGAGTAAGCCCCTGAACTTGTATTTGAAGTGGCTATGAAGAAGATTACAGAAGAAATTAAAATATTTAACATTCCATCTGAAACATTCGTACTTTAATAAATACTTGAACAAACCTGGCAGCACTGGTTAGGTCTCCGTCTTCGAGAGAGAGGAAAGGTAATCTTTGCTGTTTTCAGGGCAATTATTCTGGACACAACTTTAAAAACCAAGGCTTATATTAAATGTATATACCAACATTTCTGTGCTTCGTTTTGAACAAACAAGGATTTGTCAAGTGCTAATGTACTAAATAATGTTTCTTTAGGGAATTATGCTGGGCACAGTATGGGTCTAATTTAAACTATTCTAGGAATAGAACATACAAAATACAAGGGTTATGCATTTTGATAAATATGAATATAATTTCTTTTGTTTTACTGGGATAGGTTACACCTGGACAGGTGTTTTGTGGGGACATTACTCATGAAACTGATTAACCTTATTCTATTAACCCTTGCTAAGGGTACCCTCAATGCCCTCATCAATGACCTGGATGAGGGCATTGAGGGTACCCTTAACAAGTTTGCAGATGACACAAAGCTGCGTGGAAGTGTCGATCTGCTGGAGGGTAGGGAGGCTCTGCAAAGGGACCTAAACAGGCTGGACTGCTGGGCAGAGTCCAACGGCATGAGGTTTAATACGGCCAAATGCTGGGTCCTGCACTTGGGGCACAACAACCCTATGCAGAGCTACAGGCTGGGAGAAGCCTGGCTGGAATACTGCCAGGAGGAGATGGACCTGGGGGTGTTGGTTGACAGCTGAATGAACAGTCGCCAGCAGTGTGCCCAGGTAGCCAAGAAGGTCAATGACATCCTGGCTTGTATCACAAATGGTGTGATCAGCAGGTCCAGGGAGGTTATTCTCCCTCTGTACTCAGCACTGGTAAGGCTGCTCCTTGAATCCTGTGTTCAGTTCTGGGCCCCTCACCACAAGAAGGATGTTGATGCTCTGGAGCAAGTCCAGAGAAGAGCAACGAGGCTGGTGAGGGGTCTGGAGAACAGACCTTATGAGGAGTGGCTGAGGGATCTGGAATTGTTTAGCCTAGAGAAGAGGAGGCTGAGAGGAGACCTCATTACTCTCTACAAGTACCTGAAAGGAGATTGTAGAGAGGAGGGAGCTGGCCTCTTCTCCCAAGTGACAGGGGACAGGACAAGAGGGAATGGCCTCAAGCTCCGCCAGGGGAAATTTAAGCTAGAGATTAGGAGGAAGATTTTCACACAGAGGGTCATTGGGCATTGGAATAGGCTGCCCAGGGAGGTGGTTGATTCACCTTCCCTGGAGGTGTTTAAGGCACGGGTGGATGAGGTATTGAGGGACTTGGTTTAGTGTTTGATAGGAATGGTTGGACTAGAAGATCCAATGGGTCTCTACCAACCCGGTTGTTCTATGATTCTATAATGTTGAATGTCAACAGGCATTTTAATTGAGAAAATATTGCACATTCGCTGTCAAGTAGTTTAATGGTGTTTAACTACGTGCTAAATAAGCGTCAGATACTAAGTTCCACACTTCTAATATGTAGGTTGCAAAATAAAGATTAAGCTTGTATATTTCACATGACATAACCAGGCACAATTCTTGTACTGCGTAGCAAATAGATAAATAAATAAAGCTTAAGTGTACAGGATCTAATCAAGTAGACCTAGGTTCACAGCCTTACTAAAACATGAAAATATGTGGGAAATATGCAATGCAAACCCCACTGAACTAGCATGCATAGTTGCATTAGTATTCCATACATTCCTGCAAACTTTATGCTTTATATTAATTTACAACAAAGAGCAGATTGATAAGTAAATCAGTGTAAGAGCTGTATGAGCTTCATTAAAGAACCAGAATCTTTTACTGTCACTGTCTTTGTCAGTCTGCCTTGCTACTCTTCTCTGTGTTGGATTTGAAATTGGCTTGTGATTTTTTTTATAGAACTGCACCAACTACAACACTCCCCCTTTTTCTTCTCAATTTAAGTAATGACACATTATAAATGTCCCTACTTTTCTAACTGACTCAGAGCAGCAGATAAAAGAATAATATCCTTCATATTTTTGTAGTTCAGGATGCTTTAAATGCTGTTGAGTGGCTTAAACTTCTCACCCTCTGAGAAATGACTTTTACTCTTCAAAAACATTTTGGACAGTTGAAGAACATCACAGTCCTGGTGCCTCCTGAGGACTCTTGGTTCTTGTGGAGGTTTGTAGTTGGAGCGTATAGTTTGTTAACAGGCAAAACCTTTGGACTCATACAATGCCTGGGAGAAAGTATTTAGCTTGCAATAGATTTGGGCTATGCTGTTGTGAAGGAAAAATAAACAAATAACAACAAAATGTATCTTTCAATGCCTATTTTTATATAGTCTCCACTAGACAAAAGAATCAACAAGACGCTTACAACAGTGCCATCTGGTGACTCCCAGTCAGCCCTAATAACAGGATGAATTTTCAACAGTTATAAATTTGTAGTATAAAAGATACTCAAAATAATCAGAAATATCTCAGTTCTCATTTTATTCAATAAAAATCAAATGCATTTCAATCTTGGATTGATTGTTGATCCGGAGTGAGGGAAATACTCTTATTATCCTCTGTATATATAAACAGCAGTCAAAAGAGTAAGACATACAATAAATTAAAAAAAGGAAAATATTACATCATGTATTACGTACTTGAAACTACAAAGGATTTATTTGTGTTAAGGTAAGTAGTGGGATGAGGGAAAACTTAAGCAAAAGATCCTTAGTCTAGCACAATGTAGTCTAGAACATGGAGAAACAGAATAAACCTTGAATTAGCACTAATATTGTACAATTCTTTCAAAAGGGGAACTGTGATGACCCAGGTAACTTAAGGCCAGTAAGCACCATAAAAAATCCAGGGAAAATAATGGAAAAGATAACAAGCTGATGTGGGATTCAATTAATACAAAATTAAGGGAATGAATGTAATTAATGATGGTCAACACATTTTTTGTAGAAAATAGGTCTTGTTAAATAAAACTTATATCATTCATTGATTGAATTGTTAATTTGGTTTATAAAGTTAACTGCATACTTTTGGTCTCTGGTAGGAAGTTTTGACTTTAGAAAGCTTGATACCTTTCTTTTTGTTTGTTTTAAATGGCCTAAGAGATCTCAGTAAAAACTCTTCTTACGGGACTCAGAAATGGCTAAATCTTTCAAAGTTCAGTTTCCAAATGCAAAGAAATCATTGAGACTTGGCTTAAATCAGGACAGGCTATAGGAATGTGGCCATATTACATAATGCAAGAACATACACAAGCACGAGCACCCATCCTGATTTTAGCAGGGTGCTGTAAGGATCAGTAGCTGACCTCAGAACAGAACAATCACAGAACAATCACAGATCAACCAGGTTGGAAGGGACCCATCAGATCTTCTAGACCTGACACTTCGTTGCTGATAACCTGGAATTAAATTTTAAAAAATATTGCTGAAATGGTTTGTAAAATAGACAAAATCCAGGCGAGTGATAAATGTAAAGACAAGACAGACAGACAGAGTGATAAGGGCTTAGTAAGGTGGACCAAATAAAATGTAATCCATTTTAACACAGACCCATGAAGAGCTAAACGACTGGGAACACACTGGGCCATACTTGAAAAGTGTAGGACCATGTCCTGTGAAACAAGAACTTCAGAAAGGATTTACAGGATCTCTTAGAAAACATAATTCTATCATAAGTGTCATACTTGGATCAAAACAGTGAATAGGGCAGAATGATGTTATCTCCACATATAGCACAGGTGAGAGTGTTATCAGACAGAAGGGAAGGCAAAAAACCAGACAGGCCACAGAGAAGACCAGAATATGTGCTGGAGAGAAGAAGAAAAATGCTTTATAGAAAGGAAAATCTTTTCAGCTTATCAAAAAGAAGATAGAGTGGTGAGTTTTTAAGAGTTCCCTCAGGAGAAAATCCCACAGACTAAAGCATTCTTTAGTTAAGAAGGAAAAAGCATGACAAGCAGTTGTGTACTGAGCTCAAGCCAGAAAAAATTAAAACGAGAAAGAAGACACACAAAGTTTAATAGTGGAGATGATTAACTATGGAACAAACTGACAAAGAAAGAAGTGGATACACTATCTCTATTAATGTCTCCATCACAGGAATAAATGTCTTTTTGGATATGCTTTATCTAAACACAAGTTATTGAAACTCAATAGAGGGGCTGTTGGGTGAAATTCAAAGGCTTGTGAAATACAGTAAGTCAGAGTAGACCATCTAATGGGAATATTTGCAAAGCCTAATCTTGGCCTCAGGATACTCATCTCCTTGGGCTACCTCTTCAGTCAATAGTGAGTTTCCTTTAGAGAGCAATTCAGAGGTGAAGAACAACTTTGGTGCTCTGATTTGCCCCTCTCCACTGAAAGCTTGCCTCTCTCCACTGTCTGCAGAGAAAAACAGGTTTCAGGATAGTTGAAATCTGGGTTTTTCACTAAAACATCACCACTCTAAGGTATAAAATTATGATAGTGTTAAATATTTGGGGAAGGGCTTAGTGAGTGAACTGCAGGGAAGGTGGGGATGGGGATGAGGACAGCTCTCTTTCCACTAATTAGCCCTTGACAATCTAATCTGATTATACTGGGAGTCACAGTTTTTCCCTGAGGGATCATCACCTATAGCAAAAGGCTAAAGATTAACATGGCACTTCTTCCCCCTACCTTAAGTATCCTAGTTTAGGAAATCTAAATCCTTCCTGCATAACTCTCTCATTTTGGGAAATGCAGACAAGCAACAACTCCAGAAGTATATTCAGTGGATGGAAAGGAGTGCAGGTGGCAGAGTTCATCCTTCTTCTAATTTATCTTTTCTCTACTGGAAAAGGTACAAGTTGTTTTAGTTCTTACCTGATCTACCACATCTAATAAATGTGGCTATTTCTTTTAAACCGTGATGCATTTACAGCACTGGGACATCAGCTGGTGTATCCTCACCAGGATGGAAGTTAGTCTGTGTGCTACCCTTATCTTGATTGTTCCCTCTTGTCCTAAACATTGTGGATTGCTGACTGCCTACCAGAAAGTACATGAACATCAAGAGGGAAAAGCTGGAGCAGTTTTAAACTACAGAGGGTTGCAGAACTTCCATCAGCGCAGTTTCTAAGAATATCTGTATAAAGTTTATTACTCTGAATAATAATTAAAAAAGTAACTACAGCTTTGCTGTGTTGAAAAATCGTTGTAGTTATTTTACCACTGGTATATTTTGTCTGACTAAAAATTAAATGCATACAATACAAAATGTACAGTGTTTTAACCTGAGTTGGCTACTTTGTGAGCCAAAGCCATGCAATCAATAGCACATATTTTTATTTTTCCATCTTTTTTTGGAATGTTTAAAAAAATAAATCAAAAGGTTAAATTGCAGCAATCCTACATTAAAATGGAAATTGATCCTACAATACTATTCATTAGAATACATGCAAAACTAACAGAGGGGTGTTTTATAAAGTTGCAGCAGTGATTGCAAATGTTTGTCTGCCATCTAGTGGAACATGCAACAGTTTTCAGTAATATTTATCCTCCTACTTTGTGCTCTACAAATACTGGAAGTTCTTAAAAAAATAATTACAGAAGTAAGCATAAAAAGCGTGAAGGATAATGACAACAAATTTAATCAACAAACTTTAATTGCTGCAAAGACAAACCAGTCACATTTGTGGATACAGAAGTCTGTAACACAAATCAGATTGTGTCACCTCATGATTACAGAAGTTGGGACGGGCAAAGACAAATATTTTGAAAAGCAGGGTAAAAGTTCTGGATTTTACTCTGAGATTTTTTACTGAAGATACCAGGATATATCAGGATCAGTCAAAATAATTCCATAACTCAAAATTCTTTCCAGGACAAAAATGAGTTACCAGGAAAACTCCACTGAATATTGCCTGATTATCTTGGGGAACTATTATCCTATTTACAAGTAGGGTCAGAGGGAGGGCCCAGGAAACTAAAGGCCTGTCAGTCTGATCTCAATGCCAGGAAAAGTCATGGAACAGGTGATCTTGAGTGCTATCATGAAGCACATGCAAGAGAACTGGGTAAGGTGTTTAAAACATGAGTGGATGAGGTGCTGAGGGGCTTGGTTTAGTGGTTGATAGGAATGGTTGGACTTGATGACCCTGGGGGTATTTACTAACCTAGTGATTCTGTGAGCATAGAAATGACTGCTGAAAACCTAGAGAAGATTGAATCTGACCCCCAAAAATGAGACATAAAATTGCAGGGAAGGGAGACCTATTTCAACAAGAGTGCCCTCCCGTGGGAAAGCTAAAGGATCTGCCCAAACAAAAGTGTGTCTTTATGCTCTCCATTTAGTCACAGATAAGGTGAACAACAACCATATTTACTGTTAGTTCATATCCTGTATTGCTATTTCACTAACTTAAAAAAAACCTCACAGGATGCAAGTCACTGCTGAATTTGACCCAACATACCAAAAAATCATAGAATCATAGAATCACCAGGTTGGAAGAGACCCAACGGATCATCGAGTCTAACCATTCCTATCAAACACTAAACCATGTCCCTCAGGACCTTGTCCATCGGTCCCTTAAACACCTCCAGGGAAGGTGAATCAACCACCTCCCTGGGCAGCCTGTTCCAATGCCCAATGACTCTTTCTGTGAAAAACTTCCTCCTAATCTCTAGCCTAAATCTCCCCTGGTGGAGCTTGAGGCCATTCCCTCTTGTCCTGTCCCCTGTCACTTGGGAGAAGAGGCCAGCTCCCTCCTCTCTACAACCTCCTTTCAGGTAGTTGTAGAGAGCAATGAGGTCTCCCCTCAGCCCCCTCCTCTAAAATGGAACAGTAGCTGAAAAGTTGTCTAACGAGAGCAGAGTGATGGACGTTGATTGACAGAGACGGGAAGCTTTATTACTGATATCATTCTTAACAGTGAAATGCATAGCCTAAGATACCATGCTAAAAATACAAGGCAGATTATCAGTCTGTGTATGTGCCATACATATTTTTCCACCTTCAATGCTAGTGCAATCATCACAGCATGAAGGAATAAATAGCTGTGCATGTACCTTGCTGAGTTGTTCCTATGTCTGTGATTGGTTCCACCCGAACAGTGAAGCTAAACAAAACATTTATTTTTTTTAATTAAAAAGTGCTTGATTTAAAAAGAGCCTGAATTTTTCTTCAGGCTGTATTCCTGTGTATACAATATTTTATACAATTCAGATTGTATCCTGAATTCTTCCTAAGAGAATAGTGAGGCTTCCTCTTATATATCCTAGGAAAAGTTTGTCTAGATATTTTTGTTTATATCTTTATGTCAAAATGTGTAAGACCAGTGTCTGATTCTCTTTTAAACCTGTTTCAAATCCTATGCATGCCGCAGTACCATATTGCAAGTGATTAATATTTTTCCTTAACACTATTCTTGAAGCATTTATGTCTCATAATCTCTTGACCTTTATCTCTAAAGTGTACATTATTGTAACACCCCAGGATTTTAATAGCTGTAAGTCAAAAATTATAAATTACCACCTGCTGCACTTGATACACATAGAGATCAAACCAAGTTTGCTGGTCACAGGAATGAGACTATTTCTCTGTCCTTGATTAGTTGTCCTCCACAAAATTATAATTCATCCTGTTCACAATCCCCCTGTAAGGCAGTCTGGGAACAAAACCAGGGGATGTACTAAGCAACTTTCTGAGAAAGCAGGAAAAATGTCACCAAGAGCTTTTCTGGGAGCAGTGGGATGGAGCAACAGTCAGTGAGTCTGGTCCTTCAAGCAACATCCTCACAAGCTGTGACAACAGGCAGCGATGGCAGAGGGTGTTGGCGGCCTCATTGTCTCACCACTGCCAGCTCCAAGGCCAAAAAAGAACTACAACAGTACAAAATATTTTAGTATGGCCAGGTGAAGTGACAGAGCCTGATCAACAGGCGTAGAGCAATGTGGGTAAGCCATGGATGATCCATATTGCATTGTTAAGTGTAGTGTTTAATCTGTAACTTCTCACATGTCTGTTATCAGTGTGATTGTGCTGCACTATTCTTGGTCCAAGAAAGTGTGAGAAAGAAAAGTAAGGAGCTGGGACAAGAGATTCTGCATTTTTTGGGTGATGGAAGTTGTTTGCTCAATAGCACAAAAGCTAAGTCCCTCGCAGCAAGGAGAGGGCTTCGAACTAGTAATCAGACAGCAGTACAGTTTTACTTCACGATTTCTACTTCACAAACCTATTTTCTGCATCTAACAGGAACTCTTCCTACAACTTCAAGAAATCCTCACAGTGAAATAACTATGCTGCTTGAAAAATCCTTCTCACTTTACCATTTTTCAAGAACTGATATTTTCTTTTTTTCTGAAATCCACTCCCAAAGTAACAAGACAGCAAACAGATAACAACATGTATGTGTTTAGCGCATGATAACAATGGTGTGTTTTAAGCGAAAATTGCCCTGCATAAATTGAAGGATACTACCTCAACATCTCACATGTAACCCTATAAAAACAAAAAACCTAGCCCACTAACATTTCAATCAAAGAATGTTCAAATGGAGTTCAGTACATTTTGTTTCCTTTCATTCTTTGCTGATAAAATCCCAAGTTCACCAGTTCATTGTTTGCTAGAGATGCTAGGTGACTGGTATTCAATTCTTTTATCATCTTTGCTGTTTTAAAGGTTGCAATTACTTTGGTATAACTTTAATTCTTCATAATTCTTTTTAACTAAAAGTAGTATTTGTGGTTAAAAGATTTGAATCTCCTCTACTGAAGGCACACCTAAGTCCCTAGCTCAAGTCTTGCATAGTAAGGTAAAGCCCTACTGTTCAGCATTAGTTCTCTTTAAAGCAGGTTGTCTACAGCCACACCACATAGCATTTTGTCACAGGTCACTCCTGATTCTTAAGTTATTACCACTTTTTGTGCTTTTCCTTTAAATCAAAAGTAAATTCAAATAATGAAGGCTGCAGGGTTTCTATAGCATGGAACTATAAACACGGGAAAGTAGATGGGTGTATTCGAAGCTAAAAAGCATTGGGGAACAATGGAAGCACCCAACCTGATGAAGCTGGGAGAAGTCCCTGGAGCAAAGTGTGTACACAACAGCCCTCAAGTTTATCTCAGAAAAAATTAGTTTATTGACTGAAAAAAACAAATCTAAGACTGAACTGGTATTTGCTCAGCTGGAGAACAGACAGTGGGCAAGAACATTAGCCGAGAAACACACATGTGCTTTTCATGAATGCATATCTATTAGGCCAAGTATCTTGGCCTGATCATCATCCAGCATTTTTATTTTTGTTTGCTAACAGATTGATGTTTTTTTCCTAACTGCCTAAGAAACAAAGCCTCCTTAACATTATGATGGAGATTTCAGGATCATATATTTGTCTTTTCACATTAGTACTCTACAATCTCTTGCAAAGTTACCTTCCTACTTAAGGTCACATTTCTAAAAATGTAATTATACAATTACTAATGTCAGGATCCTGAAAGTTACCTAGAGTGCCATGCTCACTGGAGGACTGGATTCATGACTGCACTTAAGCTCTCACAGCTGTGCTATATCCAACATTAAAGATTGGTGGTACAGGAATGAGAAACAAGTGGTATGCAGGACTGCATTTTATTTACAATCACTGAAAAGGAATGGGAATAAGCAGTCAGTTCCCACCAGAGGTCACCAGTGGTACTCTGCAGTCTTTGCTAGGTTGCATGCAGTACTAAGGCTACTGGCAAACTGTGAAGAACTGTGGAAAGACATGTAATGCTGCACCTTGAAACCATGCTCACAAAAAAAAATACCGAAAATGCTTAAACAGCACCAGCAGATAACACAAGAAATCATTTTCTTATGAAGCAGAATTCCTGGATGCAAGGATATTTACTGGAAAGTAACATGCTAATCAATTTACTGTATATACTATAAACAGTTGTTTTGGCATCTGTGAGGATTCCTAGTGCTTGAATTAGAAGATATTCCTGTAACTGTTTAAGACTCCTTGATTCCCATCAACCAAATCTGACACTTCTTACATATGGTCTGAATAGGAAAGAACAATCTACCCTTAGTATTTTTAGGTCTAATAATCAGAACAAGTATAACAAATCTGAATCCTGTAAAAAAATTCCATGTAATCTAGAATTGAAATTTACACACATTTCTGCTGAATAACTGGAGTTCCTTTACTACTGAAGTTAAAAAAAACTTTTTAGAGCAATTTGATTCAAAATAAGAACTCATTATATACATTATCAAAAGTGCTTTATTGCATACTTTTAGATTGAGACTTAAGTCACTGCCCTTACCCTAACTTACAATAAAGTCAGGATAAGCTTCATTCTTATCTAGTCTGTAAAGGAAAAATAAAACTGTACATGTAGTTTTTCAGCAATGCAAGAGATAAAAGCCAGGATATATTAGTATACATATTATAAAGGATGCATTAACCAGCTACACTACTTATAACATCTGTTGCTACACACTATTAAGTTCAGCAAGTGTGCAGTATCTGACATGGTTTAAAAAATACTTGATAGCAATGAAGAACAACTGCACTATATTTACACAAATCAAGTCTTATTAAAAAACCTTTCAAAGCTATTCTATTTAGCATGTTTTTCAAGAAGATTACAGAAATATTCTGAAACTTACACACACACACACACACACTTATTCTTCTGAATAGTGGCAATCTTCAGACTCTCCGTTAACTTTAACTTGGCACTCTTCTTGCACAGGAATCTTCTCCCATGTCAGCCTGTCATATTTTCAGCGGCCTAGAAACAGAAAAAAAAATTTATTGCCAGTCACCAAAAGTAGACACCACACAGACGAAATTTAATCTTTTCTTGTAACTATTTTAATTTATCTAGAGAACTTGAACATCTAAAAATATACTCCTTATGAAAATTAGATCATGCGTAGTGTCTCCAGTGAATACTTCCATATTTAAAAAATAATACTGTCAACTGCCATTAGCCTTTATTAACACAGCCATTACTGCTTGTTTCTGTTACGTTGTCTATCCTGTATCTGAGCAGCTTGTGTGCTGTACATTTTACCCTAATGCTTTCAAGAACTGTTCAAACACATTATTTTTTTCCTCTGGAGTTTACTTCTTTGTACAATTTATAGTAATTAATACTCCCACTCATACAAATAAATTAGTAACATAAAACTTAGAAGAATGGCACTCACCATAACTGCATAAATCACAGTGACAATTATTTGATCACAGTCACAAGTAAGTACCTTTATTACTGAATAAATGAACCCTGCCAACAAAGTACAGTTGCTGGAGACTTGACATTTGTAAATTTTAAACCAGTTATGGGACAAACAGGCAAAGGATAGCAATGGGAATGATAAACTAGTAAAAGCAAAGGAAGTAGTGAAACAGCCCTAAATTACTTATATGCACATAGTTAAAGATATACATATGCAAACATTTAAGCATGTACACAAATATAAATTATGCATGAGTATAGAAAAATATTAAGTTATAAATTAACTAAAACCCGGTGAAAAATAGCCCTGACTAGCATCCGTCAATTAAAAAATCTCTAAGTTTAATCTAAGAATCAGAATGCAGTCTTCCAGAACAGGGACAGGTAAGCTAGATATGTTTCCCTCCTGTCTCCCCAGAAATCAACAAATACAGGATACAGTAGGTATCTTTTACATACATATATATGTATATGAAATTATTTATATATAAAATTGAAGAAGATAAAAATATAAGAAATCATGTTTAGGTTGACAGTAAAAATTGAAAATCCTTTAAAAGGCAAACAATAATTTTTCAATCCACAGTTGCCTTCTCTACTACCTAGACAGGTAAATGCAAAAGCATGAAAAGGCCTGTATAGAAATACACTATGAAATGACCTCTTGTTTGAATCTGGAGCAATTTGAAGCATGGGTTAATGTGGTAAAAGCAACATATGATGATGACATTAGCATGCTGCATACTAAGTAGGCTTGAGCTTCTAGAAATGAGGCGATATGGATTAAAGGAGAAAGCAGCAATTTATTTGCAATATGATGCATATAAGGGGGTAAATGGTGGCTACTAGTGCCCAGAATAAAAATCTGTGGGGTTTTGTTGTTGAGTTTTTTTCCTACTCAAAGGAGTTGATTATTTCTGAAGAGATTTTATTAGCACTCTTCATTTCTTCCTGTCACCTTGAGTTGTATTCATTGCCTTTTCTATAGAAGAGATCATTTCCTTCATGTAAAAATGAGTTAAATCTTAGTACAATTTACAAACTGAAGTATAGCAACCTGAACATAGATTTGACTCTTAAAAACAGATTTGTATGTTTTTTAAGCAAAAGCATTACCTTCAGAGCTTCTGTAGCCTTACGTAGTTCTTTAATAACAGATGATAATGCTTCTGGATTTATCCCCTGCTCACAAAGCCGCACACAAATAGACAATGTTTCCATATCCAAGCCAGTGTTTAGTATTCTTGAAATCTCAAACAGAACTGCAACAGAAAAAATGAAAGCATTTTAGATCCTATGGCGTATGAAATTCACTCATCTAAAATGTTACTCATCACCATTTAATTTCCATGCTAGAAGGTGAACTTTGCAGATGTGGAAAGCTCTTGCAGTCTGAACTTCAGTAACAGCATTCGTGTCCAGCACAAGCTAGAAGCCACAGCTTCTAACCTAAATACCATGCTTTTCTGGTTCAGTAAACTTAATACTGGATAGTGGGGTTTGAAAAATAAAAAAATAAGTTATAAATTCAATAATTAATGTGCTTGTCGACTATTTAAAAGGCAAGCTATAAGACTACTACATGCTTTTGAACTCCAGATACTGATTAAGTCCTACTAAAATGGACTGGAAGCACATTAATAAAGCTTTTACAGCAAATGTCAGACTTTCCAGCCCTTTCTTCCATTGCTAAACCTGTCTCTCGGTCTCATATTATCAGTGGTTTAAGGACAAGCAATACAATTTCTACATGACTCAAAAGCAGCACCACATGCCAGTATGAAATGTTTTGGAGAAGGAGATGCCAGTCAGCTTCGGGAAGAAAAAAATATATTTCACAGAATCACAGAACAACCAGGTTGGAAGGGACCCATCGGATCTTCTAGTCCAACATTTCCCTCTCTCTCCTTCTAGATCTTCACCCAGAGGACCCCTTTTCTCTAATTCTTCTGAACAGTTTGCTATAACTTGTGTAACAGAACAACTTACTGAGACCTTATTTCTCATTGCTACAGCAATTTCCACCTTGAGGCTAAGACCCTAACAATACAGGTTGATTTTGAACACAGAATCATAGAATAACCAGGTTGGAAGAGACCCACGGGATCACTGAGTCCAACTATTCCTATCCACCACTAAACCATGCCTCTCAGCGCCTTGTCCACCTGTGCCTTAAACACCTCCAGGGAAGGTGAATCAACCACCTCCCTGGGTAGCCTATTCTAGTGCCCAGGTGGTATTCATGCCGTTTCTGTAATCACAACTTCCCCAAACTAGGGGAAAGTGAAGTAGGTAGTCTTTCTTACCATACAAAAGCAGCATGTCAAGTCACTACTGTCCACTTGACAGCTACAACAATATTCTACTGCAGCAAACCTTCAGTCACACCTACCCAGACCAAGATATTAAAAGCCTAATGCCAATTCCCCTGAAGTCAATTCCCCTGAAGCTGCAGGGAAACATCAGATGCTAAGAAAAACACTTCTAGGTGTAATAATACTCTTGAAGCTCAGGCAAGTGGGTTGGATTAAGAATACTCACAAGTTTAAGACACAAAAGCCATTTGTCAGACCAAAGCCCTACCTACAAGCCACAGGGAAGCTTTTTAGCTCCCAACAAAGCTTTCTGTTCCCACTGGCTTGAAAGCAGTTTCCAACACATTACACATGCACGCCCTGTCCACATGAAAGCACCTTCAACAGCCAGATAAAGCAATAACAAATTGATGCATTTGCAGTAAAATGCCATTGAACATTAAGAGCTACAGAACTGACACCTTCTCAGAAACAAATAGGTCTTGCTTTCTTTAATCATTTGAAGTTCATCATAAAATTCACTAAGCTTGTGATGTATCTGAAGGCAGAGCAGTAACCTAACCAAAGGTAAGTTGTTCCAATTTCCTATGTCAGCAAGAGTTGTGGTCACCAGTTTATAATAGGTGTTGAGGCAGCATCTTTGGCAGAGAGGCACAGCGATTTCTCCACCAAGAATATTGAGCTCTTAACAGCAATTCTGCAGAGAACAGCTGCTGAACATTTATATATGACATTGTAGATTACGCATTTTACTTGTCTAAATTACTAGATATAAAAGAACACTTTAATATCAATCCAGTTACTTCCAGCAGGCGTTTATTTTTTTACGCAGTAAGTTAAGATGCAACACAGATTTCATGTTTTATTTAAAAAGGTCTTAAAAATTATCTTACAAATATTTTTGCTGCTGCTTATGATGGGCCCTCATCAAGAAAAACCTAATTATCTGGACAGCTATCAATGTTTTACACATTTGCACTTACTTCACCAAATATTCTTAAAATGGAAATTAAAAAAGATTGTTATTCTGAACAGTAAAAAACCAAACCAACCTATTTATTGAATGCAGTAAAAGTTCAATCATGAATCTAAGACTCTGCTTAACAAAATCTTTAAAGATTAAGTGTATTTTTAAATTAATAAAAATTTCTTGTAAAAACACCTGACCTCAGGAAGACATTAAATTATGAATGTCTATCCTAAATAAATTATACACATTGTTACATAGGAAGCCTGGGCTCCTAAATCTGAAGGCTAGTACACTTTCTATAGCAGTTTTCAAAAGCCTTTCTTCGTTTTTAAATCCAAATACAATCCCTCGGATCTAAAGCATTCCTGCAGAAGTGCAGAAAGTACAGTGTCAGTACAGTCAGAACTCAGTACCACTGTCATTCTCAAACAAATCTCTATCTGCACAAAATGCTTTTATCTCTTGAAGCATCAGAGCAGCCATAATAATCCAGTTGGTCATAACTTGCCTCCAGCAGGAGGTCAGAATTGGGTAGATCAGCAGCTGAAATGTTGATTTTTACACCAGTTAAACTCATGAAGGTATTTGCTATGGAATTGTCACGTTACAGCAGCTATAACTATAGTACAAGGGAAGATAATGAGAAATAACAAACTCAAAACAATGTCCCCCTGTACACAATCTCTAGTCCCTCATTAGAACATTTCCAGATAGAGTTTTCTTATTTAACAACCCTCAGGGTACTTCTTGGCAAGCTTCCACTGTGCCTGAAATCTCTATGAGCATTTGGCTTAGCCCTTCCATGGACTTCCAAAGTTTCACACTACATATTACTAAGTTATGTCTCCTCAACCTGCCAGCTTTGACTTCTCACAATCAGGCTGGAAAAAGAAAGTGAACATCTAATTGTTACTCGCCCCCTTGACATTTCTCATAGATTATAAATCTTGGAAATATCTCCCCCTACTTTCAGTGCCATTTCTCACATTCTCCACCTTACAGAAGCACCAGTTTTTTGTATCCTAAGCTACTCTAATTCTGTAATTAACTTCTCAAGTAATCTTCTTTGGATTGGGAGCCCATCCAGTTCCAACACCCCTACCATAGACAGGGACACCTCTCACTAGATCAGGCTGCCCAAGGTCCCATCCAACCTGGCCTTGAACACCTCCAGAGACGGGGCAGCCACAGCTTCCCTGGGTAACCTGTTCCAGTGTCTCACCACCCTCATTGTGAAGAATTTCTTCAATGTCTACTCTAAATCTTCCCCCCTCTGATTTACAGTCATTCCCCCCTAGTCTTATCACTACATATTCTTGTAAACAGTTCCTCCCCAGCCTTCTTGTAGGCCCCCTTCAGGTACTGGAAGGTCACTATAAGGTCTCCTTGGAGCCTTCTCTTCTCCAGGCTGAATAACCCCAATTCTCTCAGCCTGTACTCACAGCAGAGGTGCTCCAACCCTCTGATCATCTTTGTGCCCCTCTTCTGGACTCGCTCCGACACTTCCATAGCTTTCTAATGCTGGGGATTCCAGAACTGGACACAATACTCCAAGTAGTTTCATGAGAGAGGAGTAGAGG
Organism: Coccyzus lansbergi; assembly: GCA_033558105.1. Classification (NCBI taxonomy): domain Eukaryota; kingdom Metazoa; phylum Chordata; class Aves; order Cuculiformes; family Coccyzidae; genus Coccyzus; species Coccyzus lansbergi. Next base: position 1,975 of record JAUMJK010000504.1, on the reverse strand, counting down.
GGCAGAAACCTCTTCCTTGACCTGTTGGCCATACTTCAATTGATGCAGTCCAGGATATGGTTGGCCTTACAGACTGAAAGTTGACATTGCCAGCTCATTTCAAGCTTCTCATTAATCAGTATTTCCAAGACCTTCTGCATAGGGCAGCTCTCAATCACACCATCTCCCATCCAGTACTGAAACCAGACATTGCCCCAACCTAGGCGTAGGATCTTGCACTTGCCCTTGTTGGACCTTGTGAGGTTCACACAGGCCCACTTCTCAAGCTTGTCCAGGTCCCTCCGGATGACATCCTGTCTTTCTGGTGTGACAACTGCAGTAGTCAGCTTGATGCCATCCGCAAACTTGCTGAGGGTGCACTCAATCTCGCTGTTTATATCACTGAAGAAAATATTAAACAGCACCAGTCTCAGTAATCACCCCTGAGGGACACAAATTGTCATGGATATCCATCTGGACCATCATGCTGTTGACCACTAATCTCTGAATGGAACCATCCAACTAATTCCTTATCCATTGAACAGTGTATCTATCAAATCCATAGACTCATATAATGGCCTGAATTGGTAGTGACCCACAAGGCTCAACAAGTCCAACTTCTGTCTCTGCATATGCCAACCCCAACATTCACACCATTCTTGAACACTGATGAGGGAGAGACTGTGGATGTAGTTTTCTTGGACTTCAGTAAAGCCTTTCACACAGTTTCTCACAGCATTCTGCTATGGAAACTGTCAGCCTCTTGCCTCGACAGGTACACATTCTCCTGGGTGGAAGACTGGTTGAATGGCCCAGACAAAGAGTGGTGGTAAATGGTGTTAAATCCAGCTGGAGGCCAGTGACAAGTGGGGTTCCTCAGGGCTCAGTGCTGGGTCCAGCCCTGTTCAATGTCTTCATCAATGACCTGGATGAAGGCATTGAGTGCACCCTCAGCAAGTTTGCAATTGATACTAGGCTGGGTGGAAGCATGGATCTGCTGGAGGGTAGGAAGGCTCTGCAAAGGGATCTGAACAGGCTGGACCACTGGGCTGAGTCCAATGGGATGAGGTTTAACACGGCCAAATGCTGGGTCCTGCACTTGGGGCACAACAACCTTATGCAGAGCTACAGACTAGAAGAGTGGTTAGAAAGTTGCTTGGAGGAGAAGGACCTGGGGGTGTTGGTTAACAGCCGACTGAACATGAGCCAGCAGTGTGTCCTGGTGGCCAAGAAAGCCAATGGCATCCTGACTTTATCAGAAACAGGCACCTCTACTATTAGGCCAGGCTGAGAGAGTTCAGGCTGTTCAGCCTGGAGAAGAGAAGGTTCCAGGAAGACCTTGTAGCAACCTTCCAATACCTGTAGGGGCTAGAGAAAAGCTGGGGAGGACCTGTTTACAAGGATATGCAGTGACAGAACGAGTGGGAATGGCTACGAATGGGTTTGGGGAGGGGTTTAGAGTGGACATTAGGAAAAAATTCTTCAACATGAGCACTATTAGACACTGACACAGATTGCCCAGGGAAACTGTGGCTGCCCCATCCCGGGAGGGGCTCAAGGCCGGGTTGGATGGAGCCCTGGGCTGCCTGGCCTGGTGGGAGCTGTCCCTGCACTTGGCAGGGGGGTCGGAGCCGGATGACCGCTGAGGTCCCTTCGCACCCAAACCGTCCCACGACTCTATGACAAGCCCCGAGAGAGCCGGGTCCCGCCCCGTCGCCGCCACCCACCGTCCATCGTCTCCCGCACCGCGTTCAAGCTGGCGGCGTTACTGGCCATGATACCTCTACCCGCGGCCCCCGGAACCGGAACCGGCACCGGTACTGGCGCGTGCCCGCCCCCCACCGTGGCCCCCGGCGCCGATTGGCCGCGCAGGGCGGGGGGCGGGACTCCGTTCGAATTCGTGCCGAGACGCTGCCGCCGATTGGCCCGTTCGAGAGCGAGGCTCGCAGCCATTGGCACGGCCGTGGCTCCCGCTAGCCGCGATTGGCCAGCGCGG